>JAEQBH010000686.1:0-492239 GCA_016808115.1 Tetrastigma voinierianum | reverse complement strand
TTGAAGCAATCAAAGAGATGTCCCAAACATGAAGTTTAGGGGTTTATTAAAGAAACTACAAGAAAGAAGAGGCGGAGTAGTGAAAAAAAAAAAAAAAGAGGAAAGGGTTGAGGTAATCTTAACCTAAAAATTCCTTCCATCACACCATTATCAAGCCCTAACAATATAAGCCCAAAGACACGATTGATCTTGAAGGTTGGAATTACCTACATTAGTGAGATCCAATACTGAACAACAAACCTATGGAATTTGGAAAATATGGAAACAATCAAAGCGTGTGAAGGACTGGGAGTTAAGTGACTCATTATGAAGGTAGAAAGGAAAATAATTTATTATTGACGGGGATCATGATTGTGTTGTTTGTAAAACAATTTCCAGCAGTTTAGTTTTGTATACTATAAAGATTAAACTAACCTTGGCTGGACTTGAAAATTTAGATGTACAAAAAACAATGCATTCCTTATATTTCAATCAAATTGGCCCACTCATAAGCGAACGGAAAAAATGTCCTTTTGTTTGAGGAATGAGCAATTCTTTCTTTCAGCTGCTTGAGGACAAGCAAAACTTTAAGTTGGGGAGTTTGATGAGCTTACACAAAAGTCATCTATTTTAATCCATTTTACATTTGATTTTCATCACGAAAGGAATAATTAATAATATGCATAAATATATGAAGAAACTCACGATTTGTTATTAGCAGGGAGTGTGAAAGAGAAAGAAAAGTAGTAGAAAAATGCAGCAATTGGTGGAGTAAAAGTGCAGAAAATGGCAGGGTAAAAATGAAAGCAACAGGTTAACTAATGTTGCAGTTTTTAGGGGCTTGCAGTCCAGGTTATGATGTGCGACATGGGGGAAGGTGAAGGGAAATTTGATGCGGTCGCGGCGAGGGGATCTGAAGTTAGGCGGCGAGGATTAACGGAGACTTAAGGAATGATGTCGCGACAACATCGTGATGTCGCGACAAGGTTGATGTCGCGACGAGAAAGGAGTTCGGAGAATTCGCGACAAAGGGATGGAGGTCGCGACAGAGAAAGCGCAAATATAGCGGTTTGAAAAAAGATAAGCTGTGACTTAAGGCATTGTCGCGGCAGAGGACGATGTAGCGACACCGCTTTAACCGATTAAACCTCTAGAGACATAAGTTGATGCTTCGCGACAAAGAGATTAATGTCAGCGACGCCAAGGCGTTCGATTGAAGATTCGCGGTTCCTTGCAGTTGATGTAAAGCCGAGATTGATATCGCGACATCGGGAACAATCGATTAAGCCAGACATGGCGATGTCGCGACGGGATTGATGTCGCGACATCGAGGCGAAACGATTGAAGCACAGCAGAGGCATAAAGTGATGTGACAAGAGATTGATGTCTGACATAGAAGACATCGATTGAAATCACGAAAGACGCGGTGATCATCAGCGACCAAGGGATTGATGTAGCGACGCCGAGAACGAACGATTTAAACACGTAAGTAAAGTGATGTCGCAACAAAGTTGATGCGGGACATAGAAGACGCAGTTCAAAGTACATAGAGACTTAAGTTGATGTCGCGACAAAGTCGATGTCGCGACATGGATGATCGCTCCAGCGACGATTCCCTTGTCGCGACATAAGGTGCAGCCCGGGGCTTGTTAAGACAGACATAAACAAATTTGCCAGCACTATTACCAAAGACTATTATCTAATCCCGACATGGCGTAAAAACTTGTTAAGACCAAAGACATATACAAATTTATAGACACTATTACCAAAGACTATTATCTAATCCCGTGTGGCGTCAAAACTTGTTGCGTGAGACGAGAATGACATTTGCACCGGTTATAACTCAAAATTATCAAGGACTATTATCTAATCAGGAAATCTTGCCATAAACTTGTTGTCATTATACTATAAACCAAAAAATCTCTAAGTAAATCATTTTCAAGTTTGGTTTTGATACGATGCCCAGTGCAGTCGACAAGTAATAAAATGGATTTAAGTCGGATATGTCGATCCCTGAGAGATCTCAGGTACCAAAATCAACTACGACTACTCCAATTTCCATACTATTTGGACCACTAAATGATAGTAGATCCGACATTAAGGTCTTTGGGAAAATGAAAGCATAAAAGGTAAAATAAGCTGAATGAACAATAAACTTGAATTTAAAGACTAAAGAATAATGAATAGTTAGGAGAATGAATAGAAATTGAATAATTCTCGTTTCGAGAACACATTAAGATTAATGCTATTGTGAAATATCAATTCCTGATATCAACTTGTTAATTTTGCTTATAAATCTCAGATTTCAAAATCTGTCCAAGGTGTTAATAGTTAAATTGGATTCTCCACACTTCACATTTCATTATCTAATTTTGACTGATTCTCGAATCTGACAAATTAGATAACTACTTTTTGCCAGGACTTCCGCCACGAGTATTTTTCTTTTGCAATACTTCATACCCATTTTTCACCCAATTTGTAAACCTTAGCTCCCAAGTTATCGGTCAAACAGGATATCACAACTTCAAGTTACTCTTCCTCTAGATTAGAATAGATAGCGCTCTCTCCTTGATTAGGTCTCCGCTAACCACCGATTAGCACACTATTCGAATTTGAGGTGAACTCTCTCTACTTGTTTAAATTGATAACTCATTGACTCATTCTTGATTTCAAGTGAGAAGAGGATTTATCAAGTAAAGTCACAAGCTCATTAGATCTCTAATAGCGGGTTAATATACCTTCAAAGAAATATTCATAACTCGGATTTGTCATCACTGTATACTCAGAGGACCTCCCTTGAAATCGAGCAATGAAATAATTCTTATCTGGGTATAAGAAGCGATATTCGGATCAAAAAACTTTAAACCCATAGCAGAAGTAAATTCATAAAGCGAAATTAGCATTCTTTTAGGAATAACAAAAGGAAAGATAATTTCTGACAATAGCATTCACTTAAATGAAGCTGAGCTCCTCAATTACTGAATTACACACTACGGCATTCCTACGATCATAGAATAGCGCATTTGAAGCTGGATAAAATAAATTCGAGAAATTTATCGAACTTCAACATTCAGGTAGTAATTTGGAAAGAATTGAACAACGTATTCGACTTGACTCTAGCGAGAACATCAATTCCGAGGAAAATAAAAAGAAAACTAGAGCGATAAATCTAATACAATTTTATAAATAATGAAGAAAATAAAAGAAAAGAAAAGAAAAGAAAAACTAAAAATAGAAAATGAGCCTTGGCTATCAGTTCTCTAAATGCGTGGCCGCCAAAATTTGCTTTCCTCTTACGGATAGCTGCGCATTATTTATAGGAGTTCTTTTGGTTGGGGCCCTAATCCCGATGTAACTGTATGGATTTTGATATCCAGGCCGATCAGCACATTAGTCGCGACCTCAAAACTTCCTTATCGCGGCGGTATTCGCTGTCGCGACCTCGATCTGCGTCGCGACCTCAACTTCTTGTCTATCGGCCCATTGTTCATTAGTGATCTCGGCGACATCATTCTCTTGTCACGACATCGAAACACTTCTTACGCATACTTCACATGTTGCTCCTACGATGTGACGCCATTGCTGTCGTGACATCAATTAAATGAAATGCATCTTTCAAGCGTATCTTAAATTATCGCGACCCCTCACGGCTCTCTTGTCGCGACATCTCTGCTTTATGGCCTGTAGATTTGATCGGGTAATTCCTAATGTAAAGCATCGATATCTTGTCAGCGACATTGCTATAAATTCAACCTTCAGCCCCGAGCAGGTCTCGTGTCACGACTTGATCTTATTAAGACATCAACTTATGGGGTTGCAGTCTTCCTTGATGGCTTTTTGGTATGCGTGACTTGACTCTTGTGTGGTATTAACCTAAATAAAATTCAGCTTTCCGCGAGAATCACCGATATCGCGACCTCTGTCCGCCGCCAAAGATAGCGGTTCAAACTTTACGACATTCATGCGAAGGTTCACGATGACGCGACCTTCGATCTCTTCGCGACGCCGACTTAGTTCTCTGGGGCCTTCAGTGGATTTCTTGGTATCCGCGACAACAATCTCTTGTCGTGACATCTAGTCACACCCTTTGCAGATTTCAACTGGTCTCTCTTCACGTCGCGACCTCGATCTCACCGCGACCTCATTTCGTAACCATGCGTTAAACTGTCTTCGGATGTGCGACATCGTCTACTTATCGTGACATCAACTAAGAGATCTGCGGAGTTTCAAGCTGTTTTCTCATGATATCGCGACATCAATATATTGTCGTAACATCAAGCGATTCTTGCATGCTTCAATCTTGTCGCCACACGTATCTTTCCTTTGAATTGATCTTGCTGTCGCGACATGATAGTCTTGTCGCGACTTGATTCCCATGACTGTAACAGACGCCCGGTTCTGATGCTCCGCGACCGATCCTGCGTCGCGACCTCGGCTCATGTCTTGCGGCTTTCTCATGGCGGTCTCATGTCGACTTCTATATCTTGTTATCCATGCCGACACGCATCAAATTTCCTTCAATTTCGATGTCGACCTCGCGCCTTAATTTGGGCCCCGTATAAACCAGCGCATCGTCTTCAGCCAGTTCTTTTCATTGCTACGCCAATTGAGAAATGCAATTTTATTCCACTTATTTAAGCTTTTCTGCTTTTTCTTCTTTCCTTCCATTCTACACCTTTAATAACGGATGGGTGAGTTTCTTCATATTTCTGCAAAGTAATTGTCTCTCTTGATGAAAATTAAAGCGAGGAAAAATGGACTAAAAATAGATGACTTTTAAGCTCATCAAACTCCCCCAAACTTAAAGTTTTGCTTGTCCTCAAGCAAATAAACAGAAATAATTGTTTGTCCTAAAACAAAATAAAAGAAGAATTTGTAAGGACATTTTTCTGATTAAGATTCTGCGGTGGCAATCAATTTAATTGAAATCCTGAGTATGCATAATTTTAAGCCCGCATCTAGCTTTAAGTCGATTCGAGGTTGGTCTCTACTCTTTATATTACACCAAAACTAAAAGCCCATTGAAATTGTTTCACAAACAACTTATTCATTGGATCTGTTGATAATGATTATTTTCCTTTCTCATTTTCATATTGAGTCATTTAACTCTAGTCTTCACAATTTTGATTATTTCTATTCTTCCAAATTCCATAGGCTTGTTTTCATATTGATCTCCCACTAATGTAGGTGTTTAGGTATACAAAGATCAATCGAGGTCTTTTGGGCTTTATTGTTAGGCACAGGTAATGGGTAGGATGGAAGGAATTTTTAAGGTTAAGATTACCACAGACCTTTTCTCCTCATCGCCCTTTCACCTTGTAGTTTACATAATAAACTCCCCTAAACTTCATGTTTGGGACATGCTAAATTCTTCAATTAAGGCATGCGCCCCATATTATTTCTCACTTGCTTAATTCCCTTTGAGGAAACTTCCTTGTTTGTCAACATTCAGAGATAGTGCAATGTTTTAACTTTTTAGGCTTTCTAACACTCTTAGCGAACTTTAGGTTAGTAGCTCCCATACCAGATGGCATTAGGGTACTAGGTGTTGAAACACCCCTAAGAACTTAATTGTTCAAGAGAGTTAGGCTAAGATAAAACTATCCTATAAACTTTCTTTTCTATTGCATTTTACTTGCTCTTTGTCTTTTTTCACTCATTCCCTTGCAGGTTCCTGAGTCTATACTCCCGAACTTCATTTGCTTTCTTCCTCTTTGAATTCTGGGTAATCACTTAGGTTCTTTCTTGAAGGATTGATGTCTTAGGATGAGTTGGGGTTTCCATTAGTCTATTTTTGAAAAAATAGGCTTGTTGGCTCAAATTCTGGAACTCTTTGTATATGCATCTGACATATGAATAGGAGTTAGCTAGAATGGCTCAAAGCTGTCAATAATGGCTGCATCATCTCTTGTCCAGCGTGTATCATCTAGGATTCGCCTCGGCCAGTGATAATCTAACAAATTCTAGAATTTGGTTTGAGCAGTTAATGACTAACCATAGGGAGTACCTTGACTCATTTTTGTTGATGAGTATTTAAATTAATTGATATTCATCGGTTCCTTGACTTGTATTTCATACCACAAACTGAAATATGTTTTGTTCCTTCTATTGTATTACCTTCCTATTCTGGACTGCTCAGTAGACTTAAGTAGCTTTTGCACCTTTATTTCAGATCAAATTTGTATTCATTTGGCCCTTATTCTACATTTGACTCATTCTAATCTAAGCGCTTCATTCGATTCATTTCATTACATCTCGCGTTTTTAGTACGGAACTAATTTCTACTTTAATTTCCTATTCATGCAATCTGAAAACAACCTGATCATGGGGGAATCCAGCAAATTGAAATAACACCCTGACAATTCAATTTAAATTTCTCATTTTATTACTGATTTAATTGCAGCAGTTGGATACACATTATGGGAGAAGGATGGTAATGAAAGTTAGGCAGAGAGAAGGTCTATTTTTTTCTTTTGAAATAATCAGGAGCAAAAATGTTGGGGGGATCTAGGTACAATGTACCTAAATGGGCTGGAAATTCGGGGAATTTTCATTTCTCTTCTTCTTTCTCTTCTTGGTTTCCCTTCTCATTTGTTCTTGATAAATCTCATTAGAGATCAACCTTCTTGTTCAACTCATCCGCACTCTTTTTCCCAGAAACCCATTCATTGTATTTTCCATTTCGGTCATCACTTCTAAAAATTGGCAAGATTGTTGTTAATCGGATCTAAGTTTTCGGCCATTCTTTTTGCTATGGGATGCATGTCTTTTCTGCTTTACTTTATCTATATCATCCAATTTCTTCTCAAAATCCTTTTGTAGAGACTTGTACAAAAACTTGAATCCTTTGATTTGCTCCCCAAATTTTGTTTCCTACTCTGTATCTCTTTTA
The DNA here is from genome assembly GCA_016808115.1 of Tetrastigma voinierianum. Lineage (NCBI taxonomy): Eukaryota > Viridiplantae > Streptophyta > Magnoliopsida > Vitales > Vitaceae > Tetrastigma > Tetrastigma voinierianum. The sequence goes on along the minus strand of JAEQBH010000686.1, from coordinate 485,368 downwards.
ACATCAGTTTAAGAGTTGAGAATCAAGCTCAGCGGTTGTTATAAAAAAGCTTCATGGCGGGTTTGGGTTTACGCAGCACAGTGTGATCTCTTTCCTTCATTTATTTTTCAACTCCCTTCCCCCTTTGCTGCGCTAAAATTTTCCATACGTTCCTCTTTTAATTAAATCATTCCTCCTCCACTGTTTGTTCTCTTCTCATTAAGCTCCCACTTCATGATCCTTTTCTTTCTATTGAGCTCTTCCTCCCATTCTGGTCTCTTCTCTTGATTCCTTTTCATAAATACTTTCCTGCGAGATTCTAACGTGATCTCCACTCCTTCTCTCTTTAAATCTATTCTGCATGGCATTGAGCTTCCAATAAGTGTTCTCTTGTGCTCCCCTTGAGCTTTCTCCGGGTTAGAGTTTGATGCACTTGGGAGGAGAAGCGGCTAAGGGATGGAGAAGTCTATTGGTACCACCTTAATCTTTGCGGCTGTATGAAACATGTAGTCATTGTTGTCAGGTGCTCTGCTCCTTGATTATCACCCCTCACAGTCCTTTGGTTCTTGACTTGACTATTTTCCTACATTCCTCGACCTCCGCGCTGCCCAGGTTTCTTGATTACATAGCGTCTATCGAGAAAGTGAACGAAACTCTGGGGACTTCTTGACTCCCGAATTCCTTTCACCCAGCCTTGAACATAGGCGCTTGATTGTTCTTTGGGTGAGGAAAACGAACCTCTTTGTCCTTCCCGCGATGCCTCGCGATAGAGTTCCTCTATGATAACTCCTATATTGATCTTGTGCCGCACTGGTAGCGGCATCTGGCTGACGCGGCTTCTTGTTCTCTCCTTTGTCGCATGTTTGTTGGGACAGAAAACGAAGCCGAAGTAAAACCATACCTTAGCCTCTTGATGGGCTTCCTCTAATTCCCCTTTGTTCTTGGCTTTCCTTGCTGCGGGACAACACTTTGGTGTAGCTTCTTAGCAATCTTTCCAACTCTGGTTTTCAACCCAGTTTCTTGAATTTGGAACCATGTTTGTGCCTTTGTCATGCCATAGGCTACGTTGATGGCCTTGAAAGCCGTATGAACCGGACTCTGTAACAAAGAAACAACTCCATCCTTCCTTTACCTGTATTTGAATAAAAATTCTCTGCACAGTCTTTACGTATACCACCTTTTTGGTGTGCCTTGAGAGACTCTCCCACATCCTCTGCACTCTATGTCTCATGAAAGTGCAGGGTTTGAATCTCTCTGCATGACCGCATTGGCATAATGCTTAACTCCCTTTGGGAATAAGCCGTGCGAGACGAAATCTTACCTTCTTCTTCTCTCCCTCTTTGCCTTTCCTTTTAACCACTTTCTTGCGAAGTCGCGAGCTTCGGGTGCTTACGATGGTATCTCTCACCTTGTTCTTCCCGAGTCTCATTTAGCTGTTCTCCTTGCGAGTTTCTTCTTCTTCGATTGGTAAAGTGTTCCTCGCTAATCGTCTAGGTTAGGGACTGGGGTGGGAATTTCAGCCATTGGAAAGCGAGGAGAGGCTTGAAGGTTTGGAATGCTAGGTTTTCGGAGGTTGGATTCGGGAAGGCGAAGGTGAATGGTTATGTGGTTGGAGTGAATGATATAGTTTCCAACAGTTGCAATTCAATCAGTAACATTGGGCTAATTAATGCTTCAATTAAGGTATGTGTGACTTCAATTCTAACCTCTTTTATTTGAGATCATTAAATTTAGGGCTTTTTGAGTGAGTAGTTGTACATGTCGCATATCATGACTGCCTAGGATGTCGCTGACAATCTACGGGGTTTTTCCGAAATTGTTTGATGTGGCGACAATCCTTCTCCATTTTGACAATTCCTTTGCGCGACATCACAGTGGTGTCGTGACATGTATCTCCTTTCCTCAATACTCACTAATTGTTCTTTCCAAACTGAATTACGTATCCAATGCTGTAGGGACAACGACTTTGTGCGACATAACCTTCTGTGTTGACCTAAGCCCTTAATTCAATGGATTTCAAAACTTTGAATTCTTATTGTTCCTAACACGTTTGAACATCTTGGGCATATTTTAAGCAAGATTTAACAATTAATTCAAATATATCTACGAATTGGGTTAGGGAGAAGGTTGCCCTTTTTCTCATGTCGCGACTCCTCACGCAGATTCTTTGGAATTATTCACTGTAGTTGCCTTGCTATTCATGTCTTTAACCCTTGCGGAGATCCAACACTTGATATTGAAAATTCTAATTAAACCACAATCGATTTCTAAAATTAAATCTATCCTTGAAAAAAAACAAATATGACCTAATTCGGCAACTAAAAGAAAAGAAATATTTCAAAATTTAAAATCATAATTTAAACTCATGAGTTGCCTCATTATTTTGCTCGATTTGAGTCCTTAATTTGGACTTCAGCATTGTAGTGCTTTTTCCTGAGAACAAGTTAGAGTTCTTCCAATTTACTCTTCACATTTGAGATAATACTTTAACCTTTGTCCATTGACCTTGAATTCTTCCCATTATCGATCTTCGATTATTTTCTTGCTCAGAATGTAGTACTTGATACCACGTGTATGGCCCTCAATTAGTTTTAATTTCCACAGGAAACAGCAGTCCCCAAATTCACGAGAACTGTTCTCACATTACGAACTCTTTTCTCAAAATTCTCTGATCATTCCATTTCTTTGTCTTGTCTTTGTATATTCTAGCATTATCATAGGCTTCATTTCTCAGTTCTTCCAATTCAGACAGTTGGAGCAATCTTTCTTCTCTTGCAGCCTTAAAATCGAAATTTAACTTCTTAATGGCCCACATTGCCTTGTATTATAATTCAAGAGGTAGATGACATAGTTTTGCCAAAACAATACGGCATGGGGACATTCAATGGGGTGCTGTATGCGATCCTGGCCCAAGTACATCATCAAGTTTGGAAGAGACAATCCTTCTGCTTGAGCTCAAGAATCTTTCCAAGTATTCTTTTGATCTCCTGTTTGGAAATTTACGCATCCAGTGGTCGCAGGGATATTAAACAAACTCATTACATGCTTGATCTATACTGCTCATGAGTTTTACCAAATATTTTGTTTGAAATAGGTTCCCCATCCACTAATGATGGATTCTGAGGGGTTTCCAAACACACTCAAAATATTCTTTTACCCAGAAACTCCTAGCTGTATTAGCATCGTTCCTTGGAATGACCACGCACTTCCACCCATTTGGAGGCGTAATCACTGGCATTATGTATAGAGTTTCCAAAATGATGGTGGGAAGAAAGGTCCCATAAAAATCATACAAACATTCGAAAATTTGTATCACCATAATACGTTTTAGGGGCATTTCATTTCTTTATTTGTCTTCCAATCCTTTGGCACGCTCGATCACCTGAATTTCACCGCTCTGCATGATCTCACGAAGATAGTGGGCCAGATAAAACCACGATTGAGTATCCTTGTGGTAATTCTTTCTCCCGGAAAAAATGTCCCCATGGTGATGCATGGCATTCATTTAAAATGTTTCCTTGTTCACCTTCTGCTTTTTATCTTCTTGTATGTATCAGCACCTCTCTTGAATAATAATGGGTCATCCCCGAATATAATATCTGCATGATTCCCCGAGTTTCCTCTTACGTTTGTAGCCCCTGGTCCCGAAGGCATTACTCACAAGCCGAGATGGAATTCACAATATATTATACCATGGAAGTTGGAAGGAAACCTTAAACAATTGCTCATGCGGAAATTCTGCAGTGGCTGAACCTTTCTTCTTAAATCAACGCTTCTTTCTGCTCTTGACAGTGATGCTATGCATTATCGCATCCCTTTTTATCATGATTTCCAAATCAAACTCTTACCTTATTAGCACCCACCTTATAATCTGGCTTTGCTTCCTTTTTGACATCAAGTATTTGATTCTTTTGATCGGTCTCTGATACCACATGGGATCCCAAAATGTGTGCCTAAATTTTTCCACAAGCAAAATACATGGCTTCTTATCTCCCTTTTAGGTTGTTGAGTAGTTCTCTTGTGCTTCAGTGATCTTACTAGCATAGTATATGGCCACTGAATACTCTCTACTTTCTTTGCACTACTTGGCTCATAGCAAAATCCTGGCATCACATAGTTTCAATCAGTGATCACATTCACAGTGCATTCATTATAGGTGCTTGTACGATTTGAGCTTGATTTCGTCAAAGCATTCTGCGGGAGTCATCAAAAAATTGAACCTTATCTTTTCCGATGTCGCATATTGATTACGGCTATTTTGAAAAAATCTTTGATGAATCTCTGTAAATCCAACATGCCTAAACTTCTTCTTCTTTCTTGTGGTAGGTGAAATGCAAAGTTTTGATAATGGATACTTTGGATTAGTCGGCACAGATCCGGTGCGAAATTTTATGCCCGAGAACAATTCATACGTCACCATAAAATGGCATTTTAATTCAGAGGTGCTAAAATTTGTTTACGATCATTAGCATCTTTAATCTTGTTTTGCGGGTTGTTTAAACATTGATCAGCGGGTCCCTTGGTGAAATCATCCATAGAAAAATTTCCCATCACTTCCAACCAAATGCAGAATATGGACATCATACACCTACGGAATGTAATTTGGAGCATTACATAACCCAAATGGCATCCTTCTAAAGGCAGAATTGCCATAAGGGCATGTAAGATAGTCTTGTGTGATCTCAGTGCAATAGCAATCTGATTGTATCAGATATCCGTCAGAAAACAAAAGTGAGGTGTCACTTCAACACAATCAACATCTGATCAATGAAAGGCAAAGGAAAATGATCTTTTCTGGTTGCTGTATTCAACTTTTCATGTCATCAATACATACCCTCCATCATCCTTGTTCTTGTTAGAATCAATTTGATTTTTTGGTTTTAAATGATAAGCCCCTTTCTTTGGAACATGGGTGAACACAGGACTATAAAGATAGCATGAGATAACCGGCATTAACAGTTTGAGTACCTCCTTCTGACTAACTGTAATCTTGGATTCAGCCTCCTGCAATTGTTCTGGAATGGTTTTTGATCTCATCAATAGTCTTGTATGCAAATTGATGTTTGATACCTTGACTCTTATTGGACGAGCTAGCGATTCCTTATGTACCTTAATATTACCAATCTTTGTTCCTCCACCCTCAGCAATGCGGCTGAAATGATGGTTTCTTTGTAATTCTAAGTAAGCATACTTTAAATGACACTTAACTGACTCTTTCAAAATAGCCATACACTTGTTTCTTGTTGAATTTCTGCGCACTGACATTTTTCCCACATTATAATTTTCTGTTTTGCTTCCAAATAAAAACACGGTTTCTATAGAATAAAGAAAACTTCTTTGACCCTTGACAATTCGGAATAGACATCTTACGATTATCTTGGGGTGTCTCTTTTCATGATAAAAGCTGGAGTGTTACAATCATTGTTAACATAAAGAAAGTTGGAGTATAGACAAAATCGGCTACATTGCATCCTTCATTTATCTCTGTCTATATTTTGTATACTTTGGATCAAATTGAATCACGTGACTTCTTCTCAACCCTCAAGATAAGAACTCCTTTTTGCATATCAATCAAGTAAAACCAGTAGCTGGAATGGTGTTTGATAAGCGAGGGTACTTGTGAATCTTCTTCCGTATCCGGAATGATGAAGTCATTGGAAAACAAACTTCCCAAGAATGACGGTACATCATGTGACTCGCCAGGTTTTTTACCATCGATCTGTCTGCCATTTGAAGAGTAACAGTTGTAGGAGTAGCTCCCCAAACTTAGTTTCTTAGCTTAGCAGAAAGAGGCATCAAATTGATACTATCTCACGAGTCACGAGAGCTTCACGATTTCAATTCCTCGACAATACAAAATTGTGAAACTTCCTGGGTCCTTCATCTTTACTGGTAGTTTCTTTCTGATTACTGCACTGCAAGTGGCAGTGAGATTCACTATTCCTTCTTCTACTGTTTTTCTTTTCTTGTATTATGTCATGAAATTTTGCATAGAGTGGCATTTGAGTTGCAAAAGCCGGTAAAAGGCATACTTATCTCTGACTCTGGAAGGTTTTTCAGAACCTTTTAAGCGCATCTCCATCTTGACACTGGTCTTTGTGGGAATGGAATGCGAGCTTTTGATCCTTGGATGTTCTTCCTCTCATTCTTTCTTTTTCTGCCAGTTTCTCTTCCCTTTCGATCTTTCGTGCTGTTCGCATCGTCTTTCTCTTTCATCTCTTAGCTCCTTCCCACTCCTCGGTTGCCACGGCCCATGCGGAGTCTTTAGGTTCTTCCTTATGTCACTTGGAAGGCATCTTTCTACGGCTTTGCGGGGGTTAGGATGACTGCCCTCTTGTCCTCCCAGGTTGCCCGAGGATGCATTGGTAGTGTTCGAAAAATTTGAGGTGGTATTGGATTGCTTCCTGACTCTGCGAACTTTGCTCATTGGGTTCAACGACTTCTTATTATCCCCCATGAAGTCGACATCTGTTCTTCAAAGATTGGGCCTTCTCTGACCCTAGTATTCATTCTGTGCTCATTTAAGGTCTTTGCTTCTTTGCTCTTTGGAACCTTGGTGGCATTTCTTGATACCCTTGTTGAGGTTACGTACATGGGCCACTGAGAAGCCCCTCCACCATACGAGAAGTTCTCATGGTTCCTGAGTGCTGGGTGATAATGTGCTAGAAGGTTAAGATTGGGTTTGAAATGGTAAGCTCTTGGCTCACCCAAATAATTAACACTCTTGATCATGGGTTGTTGTTCCCTCTCGACCACTTCGGCCCGATAACTCCTTTTCGATTGCTCTACTATTCTTGAAGCGGTGTGTGTTTCTTTCTTGCTTACATCCAACCTGTGCATAATAGCATCAACCGGCTTCCATGGCTGTCATCTTGCTCAGCTCCATGATCCCCTTTCCTTTGCTGTTTCCTCTTGGCTTCGAAGGGAGTTTTTCGTATTCGTTAACCCGAGGAGTCTTCAATCGGCTCTTTTGCCTCACTCGGCACTTTTCGTTTGAATGCTCCTGACATGAAGCATCAATGATCCTTTTGATATATCATTCAAGCATGATATACAATGTCCATCTGAGTTTCGGATCTATCCCATGCATTGGACATCTTCTCGACAAACGTTTGAATCTTTCGGGCTCATCTGAGGCTTTCATACTCCCTCTTTGGAACACGATGATTCCTCCTTCTTTGTGGTGAGAATTTGGGGAAAGGAATCTACCTAAGTAGGCCTCTACTAATTCCTCCCAAGTATCAAGCGAACCATATGGTAAAGATTCATACCATGTGGCTCTTTGTATCTCTTAGAGAGAATGGAGCCGTCTGATTTATGACTTCGTCCTCACCTGAATTCCCGGCTTAACGGTATTAGCCATCTGAGGAATCTTCAGTGCTTTCGTTTGGATCTTCGAGTGGGATGACCGATCGCGATCTTTGTTGAACCATATTAATTAGTGCTGGCCCGGTTCAAAATTATTAGCATCAGCTGCGGGCTGTCGATTCTTGAGTATTCTTCTGTATAGTGGTCTCAAATCCTCCATTGTATCAATTATTTGGTGGCCTTCTAGCTTCTTCTATATGTATTTCAACCCGATCCACGCCTTTCATACGCCATGGTTGAGTTTTACGCCTTCTTGGTCTTTCTCAAGCTTACGGCGTCCTTTCTATTTAATCATTTGGAATCGGTCGGTGTTAATTTCTATGCATGGTTTTTAAAGCAAAACACTCCCATTAATAGGATTAGTCAAATCATCAAATATATTCAATGTGTTTCGTTTAAGGTTAGTGGCTATCTCCCTTGCTTGACAAACTATTTTTCTTTTTCTTTAAATGTCCAAATTAGTATATCCTTCTTTCATCGAATATTGATTTATTAAATTCTTTCGTCCCACGGCAACGGCCTTGAAAACTTATTAAGACCAAAGACATATACAAATTTATGACACTAATACCAAAGACTATTATCTAATCCCCGACGGCGCGAAAACTTGTTAAGACCAAAGACATATACAAATTTATGACACTATTACAAAGACATTATCTAGTCGACTTAGCAGCGCCAAAAACTTGTTGCGTGAGACCCGAATGACATTTGCACCGATTTATAACAAAATTATCAAGGACTATTATCTAATCGGGCAATCTTGCCGCCAAAACATTAATCATTATACTATATAAACCAAAAATCTCTAGAGTAGAAATCATTTCAAGTTTGGTTTCGTCTTATATTAGAGTGCACGGTCGACAAGTAATAAAATGGATTTAAGTCCGGATCTTCGATCCACAGGTCTCAAGAATTTTAAATCAACAACCACGACTACTCAATTTCCATACTATTTGGACCCACTAAATGATAGTAAGATCCGACGTGAGTCTTTGGAAAATGAAACATAAGGTAAATAACTGAATGAACAATAAACTTGAATTTAAAGACTAAAGAATAATGAATAGTTAGGAGAATGAATAGAAATTGAATAATTCTCGTTTTTGAAAACACATTAAGATCAATCTTTATTTGTGAAATATCAATTCACGATATCAACATTATTTGCTTATAAATCTCGGATTTCAAAATGTCCAAGGTGTTAATAAGTTCAAGTTGGATTCTCCACACTTCACATTTCATTATTTAATTTAGGCCTGATTCTCTAGAATACGACAAATTAGATAACTACTTTTAACGAGGACTTCCTACTTACGAGTATTTTCTTTTCAATACTTCATACCCATTTCTGATTTGTAAACCTTAGCTCCCAAGTTATTGGTCAAGCAAGGATATACAACTTCCAGAATTTACTCTTCCTCTAGATTAGATAGATAACTCTCTCTTGATTAGATCTCGCTAACACGGGTTGGCTTCACTATTGAATTGAGGTGAACTCTCTACTTGTTTAAATTGATAACTCATTCAACACATTCTTGATTTCCAAGTGAGAAGAGGATTCATCAGTAAACTCACAAAGCTCATTAGATCTCTAATAGCGAGGTTAATATACCTTCAAAGAAATATTCATAACTCCAGGGATTGTCATCTTGTGACTCAGAGGGACCTCCTTGAAGTCGGAGCAATGAAACAATTCTTAATACGGGTATAAAGAAGCGTATTCGGATCAAGAAAAACTTTAAACCCATAACGAAAGTAAATTCATAAAGCTGAAATTCGCAATTTCTTTGGGAATAACAAAGGAAAGATAATTTCGACAATAGCATTCACTTAAATGGTAGGCTCCTCATTCTTGAATTACACTCTGACATTCCTCGATCATAAGAATAGCGCATTTGGCTGGATAAGCGAATTCGAAATTTGTACGAACCTAACATTCGAGTAGTAATTTGGAAAAAATTGAACTCTTTATATTTCCGACGACTCTAAACAAGAACATCAATTCCATAAAATAAAAGAAAACTAGAACGATAAATCTAATATAATTTATCAATATTGAAGAAAATAAAAGAAAAGAAAAGAAAAGAAAACTAAAAATAAAGAAAATGAGCCTTATTTCTATCCGGACCTCGTGTGACCGCCAAGCTGCTTTCCTCTTACGGATATTTGCGTATTTATAGTTCTTACCGGTTGGGCCCTAATCCCGATGTAGTATCTTTGTGGATTTTAGGTATCGAGGTGATCCTTTGTTCGAAGTCGCTGACCTCAACTTCCTTGTAGCGGCGGTATTCTTCTCAGCGACCTCGATCTCACGTCGCGGCCTTAGCTTGTTCATTAGTGATGTCGACATCATTCTCTTATCCGCGACATCAACACGCCTTGCGGGCTTCACATATTTACTCGATGTAGCGGCGTATTCTCTTAATCGTGACATCAATTAAATGAAATGCATCTTTCAAGCGATATCTTACGATGTCGACTTACATCTCTTAGCCAGCGACATCTCTTTCTTTACATGGAGATTTGATCGGTAATTCTAATGCCAGCGACATCGATATCTTATCAGCGACATTACTTTATGGGCTTCAACCTTCAATGGAAGCGAGGTCTCGTGTCGCGACTTGATCTCTTGTCGCGACATCAACTTATGGGGTTCTGATCTTAGCGATGGATTTTGGTGTCGTGACTTGGCCTCGCACTAGTGACGCTCGAAGCCAAATAAAATTCAGCTTTCCATGAGTCTTACGATGTCGCGACCTGCGTCCTTTAATCGTAATGACGGTTCATTTCTTTTCGACCTTCATCGAAGGAGTTTCACGATGTCGCGACATCGATCTCTTGTTGCGACCTCCGACTTAGTTCTGCAGGGGCCTTGGCCCGGTTGTTCTTGGTGTCACGACGGCGTCTCTTGCGTGACATCCTAGTGCCCTTGCATATTTAAATGGTCTCTCTTCACGTTATGATCTCGATCTCGCCGCGACCTCGGCTCATGTCTTGACATTCAGCGATGGCCATTATGCCAGCGACATCAATCTCTTGTCGTGACATCAACTAGGATCTGAGGTTTCAACTTTGTTTTCTCATGATGTCGCCCAACATCAATATGTTATCGTGATCGATTCTTGCATGCTGATCACCCGTCGCCCTGTATCTTTCCTTTGATTGCTCTTCTTTATCGCGACATCGATTATCTTGTCGACTTGATTCTTGGCTTCTGTAACTTTGGTATGGTTCTGATGTCACGACTTGATCTCACGTCGCGACCTCGGCTCATGTCTTCTGCGACTTTCGTAGGCGGTCTCATGCCAGCGACCACATATCTTATTTATCCATGTCGCGACTGCCGATTTCCTTCAATTTCGATGTAAGGCTTCGCTGTGGTATAAACCCAAGCGCATCTGACCGGCTCGGCCAGTTCTTTTCATTCTGCTACGCCAATTAGTTGCAATTTTATTCCACTTATTTACGCATTTTCTTGCTTTTTCTTCTTTGTACCATTCACTGCTAATAACGGATCGGTGAGTTTCTTACGTATTCTGTAAGTAATTGTCTCTTTTGATGAAAATTAGCGAGAAAAATGAGACTAAAATAGATGACTTTTAAGCTCATCAAAACAAAGGAATATCTTTATTGAGTAAATCTTTGCAACAAGTGCCAAACTAACTAATGTCGCGACAAAGGGATTTGAGGTGGCGACACGAAACTGATAACATGGGCGATCAAGCCTGAAATCCATGAAATGCACATTGGAATTAGGGCCCAGTAGAAACTATAAAATAAGCGACTACCCGGGAGAAAGAGAAGAAGGCGTTAGGCGGCAGAGCAGAAGAATCTGGTAGCGAAACTCATTTTATTTTCTTTTCTTTTATTTTCTTTTATTTTCTTTTGTTTCATCTTTATAGATTAGATTATTTTCATCTTTCTTTATTTTTGTTTATTTTACGGATACGGATGTTATCGTTTTGAGCATAAACAATGCGAGAATTCCATTCTTTTCAAATTACTACGGAATGTTTGAAGTTCGAGACAGAATTTACGGAATTCGACTTTCCGAGTTTCAAATTACCGAGTTGTTCTTATGATCGGAGGAATCTTGTAGTGTGTAATTCGATGGTGAGAAACCCCGGCTTCCATTAAGTGAATGCTATAGTCGAAATTTATCTTCCATGTAGTTGTTTCAATGACAGAATTTTAGTTTATGAATTTACTTAGTTTATGGGTTTATGTTTTTGATCTGAATATCGGTTTCTTATACCCGTTTAAATTTGTTCATTGCTCGTTGAGTCCTCAGGTGACATAGAAGGCATTCTGAGAGTTATAGGTATTTCATAAAGGTATATTAACACATATGAAGTCCTAATGAGGCTTTGTAAGTTTACTTAGATAAATCCTCTTCTCACTTGAAATCAAAGAAGAGTTGCATGAGTTATCAATTTAAACAAATTAGAGTTCACCTGTTCAGATAGTAGACAATCCAGAAGTGGTATTTGAGATGCAATCAAGGAGAGGGTGATCTATTCTAATTTAGAGAAGAGTAACAGTTATATATCCTTGTGGCCAGATAGCAGGGCTAAGGTTTCTGAGTCCACAAAATGGGTATGAAGTATTGCAAAGAAAAATACCCCGGATTAAGGAAATCCACATTAAGTAGTCATCCCCATTTTGTCGCCGAAAGAATGGGAAGAGTAGATAATGAGCTATGGAGTGTGGAGAGATCCAGGTATGCTTGCTAAGCATGTAAGACTGATTTTAAAACCCACAGAAACACACAAGCAATTTTATCGGTGCTAACTACGAGGTGTGCTTCACAATACTTGATTATCCTTGATGTGTCCTCTAAAGATAACTATTCGGTTTCCATTTACCTTTTCTTAATATTCATTATTCTTTATTCTTTAGATTCAATTTATTTGATTGTTCATTCTTTTTCTTATACTTGTACATTTCTGACTTCTTAAGCTAGATCCCACATATATATTACTAGTCCAAATAGTATGGAGCTTGAGTAGTCAAGGTAGTTGATCTAGAATTCTTGAGATCTACAATGGGATCGATATCTGGACATCCATTTTATTACTTGTCGACTGTGCACTTGCGGGATGTTAAACGAGCCAAGGAATTGAAATGATTTACTCTAGGAGATTTTTTGATATAAATTAGAAAGGTTAACAAAGTTTATGGGCGCGTTGCGGGGTTAGACAATAGTCTTTTGGCAATAGTGTTATAAATTTGTACATGTGTTTTGGTCCGGTTAACAAAGACAAACAACTTGAAGAGGAAAATTTACACATTTGCAGCTCACGATGGTGAGAAGTTCTACCATTGCTGGGAGAGATTTATGGAGACTATCATTGCATGCCCACACCATGGGTTTGATACATGGATGCTGGTGAACCATTTTTATGATGGAATGTCCCCTTCCATGAAACAATTATTGGAAACTATGTGTGGAGGAGATTTCTTGAGGTAAAATCATGATGAGGCAATGGACTTCCTTAATTATGTGGCCGAGGCCTCGAGGGAGTACAGGATTAGCCAAACCCAGAGAAGTGAAACGATTCAAAACCACCGTTGAACCAGGGGAGGCATGCATGCCCCTCAGAGATAATAGACTGAAAGCTAGGGTATCTACCTTGGCTGAAGATTGGAGGATTTAGAAAGAAAAGGGTCGAGAGGTGCGGCGTGGCAGCCATGCAGGTCAGCTGTTTCATTGCCAGTCACGGCCACCGGAGAACCATGTCCAAACCCCCATTCGAGGAAGCAAATGTAATTCAGGCGAAACAAACCGCAAACAAATGCACTCCATATGGCAACACTTACAGCAATGGAGTCACCGCAACGCTCACGGAAACCTCGACCTCACGTAATATGTACCCCCAAGAGCACAGCACCAGCAAGCACCCACCTCCTATACGGTTGAGCAAGCCATTTTGAATTTGAGCAAGGTGGTAGGAAATTTTGTGGAGGAGCAAAAAGGCATCAATGCTCAGTTGAACAAAAAAATTGAAAATGTAGAAGATCAGAACTGAGAATAGATGGGCGGAAAGTAACCTTGTGAGAAAGATTGACGGCTTCACGGGCATCCGTAACACAAATGGCCGTCCCGTGAGCGGGAGGTTCCCTTCGACCCTTTGCCAAATCAGGGAGTCCATGAACTTAGCTATTCCAGGTGAACCTCACCCAAAAAATGGATGAAGTCAAAGCACATCACTTCTGTAAGAAATTGGAAAGAGGTTGATCAGCCAATGCCCAAGCCTGTTGAGGAAACCAGAAAAGGGGAAGAATTGGAGCCATAACACATTTTCACGAGAAGGAGAACTCAGTGACCTTGCATACCACCTCCATTTCCCAAGCACTAAGAAGCAAGAAGAAGACATCCTGACGGCGGGCGTCTAGAAGTCCTAAGGCGGTGAGAGGTCGACATACCCGCACTGGACATCATCAAACAAGTCCCTGCCTATGCAAAGTTTTTGAAAGATCTTTGTACAATCAAAAAGGGGTTGGGCATTGACAAAAAGGCATTCTTAACTGAACAAGTTAGCTCCATCATCCAATGCAAGACAATGGTGAAATACAAGGATCGGGGACTGACTATCTGTTGATTAACATTGGGAGGGAACTGCGTTAACAAGCCTTGGTAGACTTGGGTGCGGTGTCGACCCTCTTGCCATACTTAGTGTATAGGCGATTAGGTTTCAGGAGGCTGGCTCCAACCAACATCACCCCTATCCTTAGCCCGATCGTTCGGTGAAAATACCAAGGGATATGTAGGATGTGTTGGTAAAAGTAGATAAAGTTCTGCTATCCGATTGGATTTCGTGGTTCTCGACGGAGAGCGGTGGCGAGGCGTAATCAGTGTTATTATATTGGGAAGGCCATTTACGGCCACATCAAATGCCATTATCAATTGCCCGGAAATGGGGTCATGCGGCTCACATTTGTAACATAACGCTGATAACATTTTCCACTTGAGCAAGCGATAACGGACCCAAAACACATATACAAATTTATGAGCGTTATTACGAGGACTATTATCTAATCCGTGGCCTTGAAAACTTGTAAGGAGACCAAATGATGTATATGAAAATATGGCAAGGGAGTGAATGTGGTAAATACTCAAAGCGATTTGAAACAAAGTAAGTATACTCAAACTGAAATGAAAGTATTACCAACCTCCCCTTTCCGCGAGTGCGGTTCATCTGAGTAATAAAGTGGACTCTAGGAATTCAGGATATCGTATCCAGAGGATTGGAGGAGTTCTCTAATTGGAATTTGATCACGATTACAAGAACCTTCACTATTTAGAAGACCAAATAGGATGTGGGAATAAAATCAATTTAATTGAAACAAAAACTGATTTAAAACTAATCCTAAAATCTACAAATAAACAACTACTTAATTCTAAGGTATCAGAGAAAGTGCTTAGGGATGGGGATAATTACAAAACAATTTGCATTTCCTTGAAAGTGCGACATTTGTGAAGTTGAATCTTTGGATTTGTCAGAGCAATGTAGTATAAGCTTAGATTTCTCCATACACCATACATTTCACTAGTTGAGATCCATATTCTAGCACCTAGGGACAAATGGAATTCTAATAATATATAGGTGGCACTCTTTAAGGAATTTGATTGTTTTCTTTTGATACTTCACAACTAGTTCTTAGGACTGAAGAATTCTTGCCCCCATAGATAGGATAATACAAGCCTTCTCCAATGTAATTGGTATCTAGTCCTTCAAATCTAATAAAATTTTCCTATCTCCTTGATCGAGATCTTTGCTAACGGGATCAAGATCCTTTCATCGAGACTAAGGAAACATGAGTATTGACTAAATTGATATATCATCTAATTAATCTCACACCATGAGTAAATTAGTGATCTATCGAAATAATTTCATAGTTCATTAGTTCCAAGATATTAGTCTAGCATACCCCTAAAGTTCACACTCACCTCTCGGGAATCTCCATCTGTGTCACTCGAGGAGGGCCTCACGGAAATCGAGCAAAGATCCTGACTCTTTTGTGGGTATAAGCTACTAATATTCGAACAATTCATTATATAATTATACCAATTATATAAATTCAGTTTTTTCAAACCCACAAAACAACTGAAAAAGCGCAAATCGAATGTTCAACAATTAATCCCCAACCCTAGAGAGGGCAGCAATGTTCCATTCTAGATTCAAGTATCACTAATCAAACAAAAGTAAGAAAATGAAAGAAAAGAAATCAAGAAGAAAGAGAAAAACCCGATTTAGGCAAATCTTCACCTCGACAATAAATAAATTGAATATCTGAGTATAGCACCAAAAATCTCTTCAATAGAAATAAAAATGCGCTGAAAACTATTCTAAGATCTATTAAAGGCCAAAAATGCGCAGCAAAAACTAAGAAAATGACGTTAGAGAGAGAAAACCCGTGAGAGAGAGAAAATCAAGATTTTTAGCTCAATCCTTATGCGAACCATAGTGAAATACGAGATCTCTATTATACGTACCGAAATCTCTTCAATAGAAACAAAATGCGCTCTAAAGCTGCTCTCAAATCCCTAAATAAATAAAATCTACGAAAAAGCTGGAAAAATGGGCGGAGTCTAGAGAGAAGCCCGAGAGGGGCTCTCAGTCTCCCACTTTGCCTCTTTACCTAAAAAAGCGAGTGTAAATATGGTCCTAGGGTGAAATGGGCAAAAATTAGGTCAAAAACTCAATTTCGGCCTTTTTCCAAGTTCTGCGGCATTTACGGTGCGACACGGAGTTTTACGTCGACCTTCATTCTGTCGCGACATCGGTCCACGACATACTCTGCAATCGCGACGCCGATTAAACATACTCTCTTGGTGCGACATACTTTCTGTCGCGACAAATTTTACTGGACATGGCTGGTTTTTCTTCTCTAACTTGTGAGGGCCATAACTTTTTCGTTTTAACTCGGATTTGGGCGTGTGAAATTTTCGTTGGAAAGATCTTTGGTGAATGCATCCATGAGGAAATTTTAACCATTTGATGTTCCAGATGGTACAGAAAAATTAATCTTCCCAGTAGCGCGTGTTACTCTCAGTTGACTCTTCTTTTGGAAATATATTGTCATTTCTTGCCAAATCCTTGCTTTTGTAATAATCCTGCAAAATCAAGTTTAGAGGAAATTTGAGTTTTACATGAATATGGATATAAAATGCAAAATAACATGTGAGAAATGAACTCAAAACATAGATGAGTTTGCACTCATGACCTTAGCAAACGGTGTGGATGGGGGAGCCGTCGATGAAGTGCTGAGTGGCACCGGGTAGGAAGGCATAATACTAACAAGCGGCCCGGAAAAATTGATGGGAGAACAATGAAGCGGAGTTAATGCAGTCCACCATTCCTCTACTGACGATCGACGTTGCCACGAGGGCCAGTTGCCCCAGCAAGGAGGCGAGCATGAAGGCACCTCTGACACACACCCTTTGCATGCGTTAAGGGCTTCTCCTCTTAGACCCTCGCCAGATTCAATGGCTACACAAGCGAGTGGTTCACGCGGGAACACAGGAGACCCTCCAAATTTTTGTTGAAATTTTACTTTATATTATTTTGAAGTCTTAATTTGGGTCTTTGTAGTGGTGCCCTTATTTTTACCTATTTTCTTTTCAAATGTTTCGCATTTAAAGCTTATCTTATCACAATTTTTGGTTTGAAATGTTGCGGGAGTTGCGGTCACGGGGAGAATCTCATTTCCTCTGCATTGCGGTCTGATGCGAGGTGCAGCTGTTGACCATGCCACCATTCCCTCCACAGTTCGAGCCATTCGTTTCATCTTCTATTAGAGGTACCACACAATTTCTTTTTGAAAAAGCTGATAATTTGGTGAAATGTACTGACATAGAAATATACCATACAACTACATTTTTCTACACTTTTGGAAATCATTTTTTTGCTTATATTTTTGTGTTTATGCTCTTTCCCTTAGTTGAAAAATTGTAGCCCTGTATGCTACCATAATTTTAGAACAATTCCATGCAAGATTAAGTTTTTGGTCAATTGAAGTTCCAACATATTCAACCTTTTGCATCCGCCTTTAGCTAATCACACACATTGCACATCAGTTGTATCAATAGGTTGAGAAGCTATATACCTCTTTTCACTTTGCAAAACCGGGCTTAGATCTGTTGATGACCCATAATAGGCTTTTGTTACCTGAAAAAGAAGACAAATGAAGTCTTCCAAATGAAAAAGAAAAAGAAAAAAGAAGAAGAAAGAAGAAAAAGAGATATGAAAGTCGTGACACTTTGCCTTGAAACCCGAACACGGTTCGAGGGGTATATGGCGAAAGCCTTTAAAGCCCGGTGCCCTAAACCTTCATTGGTTAGGAGTCATCGACTTAGTGTTCGCTACACGGGTGAATGGGTGGAGTTTAGCGAGTAGTAGGTGCTTAATTCTCGAAGTCATTCAAAGTCGGGGTGAAGCTGCGAGTTTGTGGTCGTGATCAGCACGACGATGCCTAAACCTTGGTGGTTAAGTCATCGATTGGACCCCGTTACGAATTTGGTGAAGTCGAGTTTTAGCATTACTCTGCAATCTTGATTCGTGCCACGGTAGGGTGATGCGGAATCAACAAAATTTATATTCCTAAGTTCCTCCTACTGTCGTAGTCAAGCTACTGCAGTATAGCGGTCTAGATTCGAACAGGGGATGGAGTTTCATCCACAGACCAGGTCGTATCGGTGTTTGAAAATGGTACAGGAGCTTTTGTTTGGATTACGGATTTTATTAAAAGCGATTAGGAGTTGTATGTTCAGCGACTAAGCGCTGTGGCTTAAAGTGAAGTGTGAAATGGTAACCTTGAGGCTTAGGTCGCTGGCTTGATAACATGGGGCTATTAAAGTGTCCTCGGGTTATAATATAGCATTATGGCAAAATGACATATAGTCAAAGCCAAACCGGATCTTTGTTTAGCGCTATAAAACCTAACCACAGAACCACTCCTATTTGAGTCAACCCGAGTACTAAACATTTAAAGTCCCATTCGGTTTGAAACCCTAGCATTTAACCTCATTCCCGCGAAGCACGTAAATGACATCTAAGAATGTCAGTGCATATACCATTAAAAATTCTGCCCCGAACCCTAAAGAAAACATGCAGTATTAATAAGGAAGACATTAAATGACATTAAACCCTAGTTTGGAAAGGTAGGAACCGTAAATTCGATGCAACATTCAAAGCATGAGGACAACTTACGGTAGCCCAAAACCAAGCTTCATGACCCTCCTCTTCAAGGCTATGAAGCAGCCAGCATCCCTTGAGTTATCATCCTCAAGGAAATTGTTTTGTAGCGTAGAAAATGAGAGAAAGAGAGAGGAGAGAGAAAGAGAGCAAAATGAGACCTAAAATGAAAGTTGCTAGAAAACTTTATAAAGTGAAAAGTTGGGTTACAAGAGGTGGGGGTTTATATAGTCAACCAAAGTGTGAAAATACAAAAATACCTAAAATATGAAATTACATAGGAGTCCAAAATGGTAATACATCAAAGCGTGGTCGTTTGGGATCAAGTATGCAAAGCACGAAATTTGAGATTTCGCTATGCGAAATTTCGCTAGCATGTGAAAGATTTCGCTAGCTAGCGGGGAAATTCTACGAGACTCAAAATGGAAGTTCGCTAGGAGCAGTGAATTTCGCTGGCTAAGCGAAATTCATGCTCTAAGCGAATTTTTGTGGTCTTGAGAATTGAAAGAACTAAGCTAACCTTACGGAGTAAATTTGCTAACTGCGAAAATTTGATTCCGCTAGGATTACATTTTTTGTATGATTGCGAAATTTTCACAATCCCAGCGGAATTTTCGCAATCGCCATGAAAATCCACAAGTTGCTCACACTTCTGTTTTACTTTCATTGCATCCTCTACGCACTTCTTACATTCATACTTTTCCTTCAATTCTTAAGCGAATCTTGATATTTCATCGCTCGGCTTCAGTGAAATCATAAGGATTCTGCATTAAACACGATAAGAAGCTAACTGGCGATTAGAATTATAAAACACAATATCCAAAACAATCTCGAGAAATGGAATTAGTGAAACTAAGTGGACTGCACACATCCAATTGGCTTAATTGATATGATTAGTGCGCAAAAAAGCACTAAAGCCTATCTTGAATAGAACCGAAATAGCACTTTTTGGGTACTAATCACACCCCCCAACCGACACGTTGCTAGTCCTTAGCAATGTTAAAACAAAAATGGGATGCATCTTGGGCTTTACAAGTGTTTGGATAAAAATTGTAATATGCTGGTTTAAGCTTTACCTTTTAGCATGAATAATTTACACCTTTGTATGAAAACGGTCATGAGAGAACAAAAACCATATAACGAGTTTTAGGAGCATGCAATTCAAAATCAGCACGATTTCCACCAAAATCTAATTGTTCCCTAAGGTAACCATTTGAGCCAATAAGAATTGCAAGCTATACCCTCCCCCAACCTAGCTCTTTGCCATGGCCTTAAAGCTGGTGACCAACCTAAATGGGATTTAGCTACACTCTATTTCTTCCTTGATTGCAATGTAGGGGACCGATGCTAAAAACTGGAGCTTCTTGTCCAGGTGTAACGGGTCCAGATGACTCCCAACCAATTAAGGTTTAGGGCATCCAGCTGAGTCCCTTGACCACAAACTCTGCGGGCTTTACCTATAGTTTGGTAACCGGTCAAAGCACCTACAACCCGTTAAACTCTACCGTTCACCAACATATGAACACTAAGTCGATGACTCTGACGGTGTGAAGGTTTAGGGCCATAGGAGCTTTAAAAGGCTTTCGCCATATACTGGACATTGTTCGGGTTTCAGATAAAATCATTTTTATTGTCTTTTCTTCTTAACTTTTATTTTGTTTTCTTTCCTTTTGGAGAGACTTCATTGGTCTTCATACATTGGAGTAACAAAACCTATTATGGGTCGTCAACAAATTTAAAGTGGCTTTACCATGGAAAAGAGGTGTATAGCTTCTCAACTATTGTTTGTCGGTGTGCGAGTGTGTGAATTAAGCTCGAGAGATCATTAAAGGTTGAACATCTTTGAAACTTCAATTAGACGAAAACTAAATCATGCACCAGGAATTTATGTCCTATCATTAAGGTAACATACAGGTTTCAAATTTTCAATTAAGGCAATTCAATTGTTCAATTAAAGGCAAAGTAGATACACAAAGTGGAACTACAAAAGTGATTTGCAAAGTATAGTAAGCTTTGTAAATACTTGGCTGTAAAGCTTTTGATATAACCAAAATGGCTAATACATGCTTAATATAGCTAAACATACAAAAGTATCACTGCCTACTATTAGCTAATGATTCGTGCCACAGTAGGGTGATTCGAAATCAACAAAATTTATATCCTAAGTTCCTCCTATTGCCGTAGTCAAGCTACTGCAGTATAGCGGTCTAGGGTTGAACACAGGGATGGGTTTTATTCGTACAAATGATTTAAGTGAAATCAAAAATGGTGAATTTGGTTTGGATTTTAAGGTGGTGATAAAGCAATTAGGTTGAGTGGTTTCTCAGGCGAAAATAAATAAAATAAAATGTAAAATAGAACTCCTTGAAGCATTGGGCATTGGGTTTAAGATCCTAGGCTAACTGAGAGGTCCCCGGGTTAATTTCCTCGCGTTAGGGAGGATGACATATAGTCATCTCCCGAACCGGATCTTCATTTGGCATTAAAACCTAAACCCTAATAATTTTCCTTTTGATGAAAGCATTTATTTAGCATTTTATGGTTCCCTACGAGTGAAAATCTATCTTGACTCATCCTACAATGACTCGTAAGGGTAGCTAATGAGTCTCAATGGATCTACAAAAATAAGAATCAATGAACCCCAAAAGATTGCAAGTATTGATCGAAGTGGATGCACTTGCGGAGTGAAAACCCTAGCCCTTAACCTACCTCGTGGCTGCATCAAAATGGCATTAGGGATATTAGTGTCTAAAGCCCAGGCTCACTAAACCCTAAGCTTGTCCCAAGTATTGGCCAAAGAAAGTACATCAAAGAGCTTTAAACCTAAAAATGAAAATTTGGGAACCAAAATGACAAAACCTGCTGCGTGAAAAATAGGGAACCACCGTGACCTTAGATCCTCACCCGGCCCTTTTGCTTCAAGAAGGAAGTGGTTTGGGCCTCGATTGTCATCCTTGGAGGGTGTTTAGCAATAAGAAGGGAAAGAGGAGAGAGAAGAGAGGAAACTGAGACAAAATAAAAGGCTGTGTCTTTGAAAAGATTAAAATTGGGTTACAAAATCTACCAGTTGTATATAGCCATACAAGATGTGTGAAATACCAAAAATGCCTAAAATATGTAATTACAATAGGGACAAAATGGTAAATAAACAAAACGAGGTCGTTTTGAATCACAAACATCAAAAACACAGGGGCAGGAATTTCGCTATGCAGGAGAATTTCGCTAGCCTAGCGAAATTACACAGAGATAGCGAAATTGGAAAATTTCGCTATTAACAGTGAATTTCGCTAGCTAGCGAAATTTAAGCGAGAACTATTTATGTGAAATTCATGTGAGACAACGAATTGGTTAATTTAGCTAGGCACGGTGAATTTAAGCTGGCTAAGCGAGGCCTAACTAACCTAAGAGAACCTATTCAGCTAGGATTGCGAAATTTTATTTATGTATGAAATTTTATCAATCATTGAGGTACACTTCAATCATGGCCAATTTTCTAGGTACTGATTCTTCTTTGCTTTACTGCGCACCTCCCTTTGCATCTTTTTCATCACCTTGCCATCATTCCTTCATTGAATTTTTGATATGTTTGATAGGCGATAAGCTAGATTCAAATCTTCTTAGTTGACATATCTCGTGTGAACTCCCAGGTATGCAAGAGCTTGCCAAAATAAGCAAAATAACCTCAAAGGGGAAACGGCATAAGTGATACTAAGTAGACTGAACACCTCAATTGGCTTAATTGATCGATTAGTCTTAAAAGCACTCAAAAGCACTCAAAACCCCCAATGACACGTTGCTAGTCCATAGCAATAAAAATAACAAAGGCATGCATCGAGTGATTTTCTCAAAAAAGTTTATGGTTGAGTGTATATACAAATAAGCTTAATACCTTTAAAATGAATTGAGTACCAAGTTTGAAAACCGGCATGAGAACCAGAAACACATTATAAAGAAAAGTTTAAATTCGACATTGGTCCATGGTTCTCAAGTGATTTCACCCAATTCTGTGGTTCTTAATATAACGGTGTAGACCAGAAATAAGTCTGTAAATCATTTCCTCCCCCAACCCTAGCTACGCATGGCCTTAGGCGTTGAACAACCTAAATAAGAGTTAGCTACACTTATTTCTTTATGACTAAATTGTAGGGTGCAATGCTGGCTTCGATTCACCAAGTAGGTGTAGCAGGGTCCTGTAGATGACTCAAACCCAGTGGTTTTAGGGCATCAAGCCAAAAGGATCATGACCACAAGTAAACTCTCTACAGGCTTCCTCCGGACTCGAATGACTTAGTCACTTTTCAAAACACTAAACTCTACCCATCCACAGTGTATGACCTTCAATCGATGATGACAATTAAGGCTTAGGGCATCGGGCTTCAAAGGCTTGTACCCCTCGGGCTAGTGTTCGAGGCTTGAATAGCTTCACGACTTTTATTTTTCTTTTTCTTCTTTTCTTTTTCTTTTTGCTTTTTCTTTTCCTTTTTGGAAGACTACATTGGTCTTCAAACATGGGTAACACAAACCTATTATAGGTCGTGAACGAGTCTAAGGCCGGCTTTGCAAAGCGAAAGGAGGTAAATAATTTCACAACCTATCGGTACAATCTGGTGTGCAGTGTGTGAATTAGCTAAAGGGGGAATGTTCAAGGTTGAAAATCTTTGGCTCAATTGACCAACTAAATCATGCATGGAATTGTCATCATTAAGGTAATATACGGGAACTGTTTTCAACTCATGGTAAGAGAAGAAACACGACAAAAGAACATTGCCTACTATTAGCTAATACATACGTCTGAACAATCCTATACAAAAAATAAGTAGGCGAGTTAATAAAGCTAAACAACAAAATGTGATAGAAATACTTTGACTCTAACTTTTCCTCCTGACTGATGTATAAACATGTCTCGCGGCATTAGGGATCGGAGCTATAAGAAGAGAGTGTGACCACCTCACACTCGTGGTGTAAACGCGGTGGATCTGAAGCTGCTCATTTGCCAGCACCATATCACGGAGGTTCTTTGGAATCGATTAGACTTAGAAATGCGAGGGGTTGGATGCTCCAAATCCGAACGGCACCAGACCAACCCAGCGTGCCATGCGGTATGTCACGGAGGTACGCCATCGTTTTTGATGTAGTGGCTGGCTTTGTACGAGGCCACTAATCTTCTAATGTTTGCAACCTGAGTAGTGATGGGAGGTGGCATGGTGGTGGATGCGAGGTTTGGTTGTGCTGCAGGCATGGGCATTATGAAGACTGAGTCAGGGGGTGCGGCTGGCAATGGGTTGTTGGTGGCGTTGGTAGTGAGCTGATGGGGCTCTTGAACTCTTCGCCGTACCCTCACTGATCAGCGTGGGGGTTTCTTCTTCTCTATTCCATGGCCCATATTCTACACATGGTGTGGGGCTGTAGTTCCTCGGGAGGATCTTCTGTGGTTCCTCTTTCAATTCCTCCACGCAATTGAGCTTGTTCACCCACAATGGTGTCGATCCAGTACTCTTATCGGATTCTCCTCCTCTTGATGAACAAGTGATAGTTGAGCTTTGAGATGGATTCACCCAGGATGTCAATTTTTATCAATTTCGCTTTGGAACCCATCCAATTCCTTCAGGGAGCTCTCCCTTTGTCTCAATTTCCCTATTAGCCTGAACATTCACCACCCTATTATCCTCTATGAAATTGTCCACTTGTTTGCTCAAATTCAGGATGGCTTGTTCAACAGGGGATAAGGGTGGTGGTTGTTGCTGCTGGGAAGTGGGGGCATAATATGGAGGTTCAGAGGTGCATCTTTGTGAGTGCCAGAGCTCCCATATGGGAATTTGTGTGATTCTCCCAACTATGTGGTGGTCAGGAGACTACCATATGGTGAACTCATCCATTGGTTTCCATAGTCCACTTATGGACTATATTCATTGGATTCCTCTCCACGGGTTGGTGACTTTACCATGGTAGTTCTGTAATCCCTCATAGATATATATGCACTAGAGATACCCCTACCACATGCTGACCATCTTTGTCTACTGTTCATTTGGTTAAATTCAATCTTGATTTACAATATCTAACCCACATTAGAATACGAGCACATGAAGCGAGCGACCCGAAGACAACACAGAAATAATCTTGCAGCACAGTTTTTTTTTTTTTATATATATATATATATGAAATGAAAGGAAACTGACAGTAAAAGATAAAAGGAAATTCACCAAGACTTGTGATGAGGATCACAAAGTGTTCCATAGTCGTCGAATGCAACTTAGGCGCCGTCTAGAGCAACGGCGCCATTTGATTAAGTGTACAGTGGGAGTGATTCGGAATCAACAAGATTTATATCCTAAGTTCCTCCTATAACTGCGCATTAGTCGAGAGCTGCTGCCGATGCCGCGATCTAAATTCGAACACGGGGATGGGTTTTCTTCGTCTGAATGATTGGGTAAATCAAAAATGGTGAGATTTGGTTTGGATTTTAAGGTGAGTGATAAAAGCGTGGGTTGGTGGTTTGCAAACTGAAAATAAATAAAATAAAATGTAAATGAGCTCACGCCGAAGCATTGGGCCCGCGAGTTTAAGATCCTAGGCTAGCGAGAGGTCCTCGGGTTGAATTTCGCGTTGGGGAGGATGACATATAATCGTCTCGAACGGATCTTCATTGGCATTAAAACCCCTAAACCCTAATAATTTTCCTTTTGATAGAAAGCATTTATTTAACATTTATGGTTCCTACAGTGAAAATCTATCTTGACTCATTCTACAATGATTCGTAAAGGGGTAACTAATGAGTCTCAATGGATCTAAAAATAAGAATCCAATGAACCTTAAAAGATTACCAAGTATTGATCAAAGTGGATGCACTTGCAGTGAAAACCTAGCCCCTTAACCTACCTCAGTGGCTCGTAAATGGCAACTAATGGATATTAATGTATCTAAAAGCTGGGAATACACTAAACCCTAAAAAGCTTGCCAAGTGGTAATAAAGAAAGTACATCAAAGAGCTTTAAGCCTAAAAATGAAAATTTAGGAACCAAAATGACAAAACAACTGCGTGAAAAATAAGAGAGAGTGCAAGTGACCATAAGATCACCCCGTGACCTTTTACTTCAGAAGGAAGTGGTTTTAACGCTCATCCTGAGTTATCATCTTGGAGGGTGTTTGGCAACCAACAAAGGGAGAGAAAGAGGAGAAAGAGAGGAAAGCTAGACAAAATAAAAATTTGTGTCTTGAAAGATTAAAGTTAGGGTTACAAAATCTATAAGTTGGCTTATATATAGCCATACAGATGTGTGAAAGAAGCTACCCAAAAATGGCTAAAATATGTAATTACAAAAGAGGGAATGAAAATGGTAAATAAACAAAGCGAGGTCGTTTTGGATCACAAACATCAAAAACACGGGGGGCGAGGAATTTATTATGCGGGAGAATTTATTAGGATAGCGAGAATTTATTAGCCTAGCTAAATTTCGCTAGCCTAGCCAGTACGGAGATAGCGGGGTGGAGAGGATTTCGCTATCCAGCCAGTAATTTCGCTGGCTAACGAGATTTGGCTGGCTAGCCGAGCCCACCGCGCAGCCCTAGCGAGGTGTGTGAGATAGGCGGGGGTTGGTTGACTCTGCAGGCATGGGTGATTTGGCTGGCTAGCGAGAATTTGGCTGGCTGCGAGATTTTCAGTTTCGGCTGAGTTGCGGGAATTTTGGCTGCGAGATTTTCGCGATCGGTAGGAATTTTGCAGTCTTAACAAAATTTCTGGGTTTTTGTTGTTCTTATTTGCTGCCTTGCTTTGCACCTCCACTGCATCCTTTTTTCATCACCTTGCCATCATTCCTTCATTGAATTTTGATATGTTTGATGGCTGATAACTGGGTTCAATCTTCATGGTTCAACACATATCTCGATATTGAACTCCCAGGTATCAAAAACCTGTAAAATAAACAAAATAACCTCAGCTTGACATAAGTGATACTAAGTAGACTGAACACCTCAATTGGCTTAAGGTGATACGATTAGTGCGTAAAAAGCGCCAGAGCCTATCTCGAATAGAACCGAATAGCACTATTTGGGGCACTGTCGGCTAATACATGAATCCTATACAAAATTAGTAGGCAGTTGATAAAGCTGAAAACTGTACGAAAACATAATAGAATACACTCCTAACTCTAACTTTTCCTCCCAGTCAAAGTATAGACATGTCATAGGGATAGAAAGTTAGAGACAGGAGTGTGACCACCTCACTCCCGTGGTGGTGGTGGATCTGAAGCTGCTGCTGCTGTGGCCAGCATGTCTAAGGAGGCTGCTGCTGCTGCTGTGGGCTCGTCTCGATGGGCAGGAACATGCGGGAGACCGAGGTGACTCATGATCTGCAGGAGCATGGTATGACAGTGCTCTAAAGTGGTCTCGGCTCGAGTCAATCTACAGTCAACGGCCTTTGTGTAGTGGCCAATGAGCGGACATCATCAAAACACCTGCTAGCACCCTCGGCTGACATGGAACGTGCTCACGGAGGAATCTTCGCGGCTGTATATGATGGGGTGGGGGTGTCGGTAGGAAATTTGTGGGTGACGGTGGAGGAGGAGATGGAGATATATCGACAGCGGACTCCTCTCATCTCTCTACCTTGGACGGGAATCATATCTCCTCTAGGAGTCCTCTGCCTCCTCATCCGGTACCTCCTCCTGGCACGGAGGAGAAAGAAATCGGCATCCTGTGGCTCTCGTAGATAGGACACAGGGGCGTCGATCCTCATAAATCTTTGGGCTCCTCCGGAAATCCCAAGTGTTACAGGGCCTGGCTCAGCAGTCGTGGCATCAACAAGGGTAGACTCTCTGCTCGAGCCAGGCCCTTGCGGTGGACCTTATCTTCGAAGTGCAGCAAGGCGGTCATCACCGACTTCGGAGGTAGGAACGAGAATCCCTCGAGATCCCGGTCTGAGCTCAGTATGGCTCCTACTTGTGGACGTAGTCTTTATGCGGGAATAGGGTGGTCGAGACGGGTAGTCCACTTAAAGCATATGAGGGCTGCTCTGAAAAGTACTAGATCCGACCCATTGTCATCTCGTAGACAGCGGACCAGTCTCCCTGCAGTAATGAAGCAGGCGATCTCGATAACCTCGAAATTGGCACGCACAACTGGCAGGCTTTGTCACGGTGATATGTCGCGCTCGGAGCACTCGGTTGATCATCAATCGCTGAATCTAAGCTCGGCGGACTTCGGCGCTCGAAGGAAGTCATGGGTAGTAAAACTAAGTACCACCGAGGATAATGAAACGCCTCGGTGTCATGTCTGTGACCCGAGGGAGTAATCATGCATCAGTCTCATAGAGTCTGAGCAGGTCGTGATCGATCTTAGGCATGTCGTATCTGACTCTCCATGGAAATCTCTGGCGTGGAGCGACGTTCCCCGGAATCAGAGGTCCCAACAAACAATGGTCGCCTGATCCTCGAGGCAGGCGATAAGTTTGGGGCGATATGAGGCATCTGGCCTCTTAGGTGTGGAAGGTGACGGCTGAGGCCTAGATGATGAGAGAACTCCCGGACGATGTCTGGGCCATTTGGGAGAGGTGGGGCCCTCTGGATCGTCTACGATGCATTGGGGAGGAGGGCAGGGTGTCCTCGTGCGGTACCTCTGAACCACAGGAACCTCGGGGCTGCTGGGACCTCTTTGCGGGCTGCTCAAATCTGCGAGGTAGAAAGCTGGAGAATGGGTACGAGAAGCCTCGATGGTGTCTGGACCCTCCATCTCTGATGTTGAATGGGCCCTAGAAGCGAGGCGAGACCCACCTGCAGTGCGTACCATATACGCCAATCACGGAGGGAAGGTAACGAGAGTGTGCTCGACTGGACCAGGGCTCAGATTTGAACCAAGGTAAGGCACGGTTGAGCGGAGGCAGCGCGTGGTCGAATTTGGTAGACACGGCGGCACTGGGGCAGGCTGTGGACGGCAGTGGGGGCCTTGGACACGGCTGAAAATGAAGCTGGGAGGCGGCCTTTGGGCTGTGGCACGGGCACGCGTGGCGCCGATCTGGTGGTGGCTGGCTCGGGAGGCAGGGCACTGGGCGCCTTGCGTGCGGTGGGGCAGCCCAGTGTGAGGTGCGAGCCCAGGCAAGGGGGAGGAGTGCTGCGGGTGCTGGGTGGCTAGGGCTCGGCAGTGGGATGAGCTGCAAGGGGAGGGGGGGTGGGGAGGGAAAGATGAAATGATTTTGAAAAGATCCTCTCTCTCCTTTTTACTAAAGCGCTAGGCGTAGAGCCGGCCCTCTTTGAGCAATTTCGCTATAATAAGCGAGGAAATGCATTGCTCTTCTGCAAATATTAATTTTAAACATTCAGTATAAATAATACTAAAAATAAATAAAAATTATTATTTTAAAATATACCTAAACATTTTAAAATAAAATAAAAATAAAGATAAGGTGCTTAAAGGGGAAAGTTACTAAAATAGAAAATTGGCCATTTAAAGGAAAAGCGAAAAAACTTAACTTTGCGATTTGGTTTCATTTGACACGAATGTTTCGATTACCTGACTTCATTCATTGGGGTCAAGGAGGAGGGCTCAGCTGCGAGTGGTGTCTGTACTCTTTGCGTTCTTTATGATTCCTCTTCGTGATTTTCTTCTCTGCCCAGTTTGATTTTGGGCAGAACATTTGCTGCGATGGTGATGACAGCTCGATCAAGCTGCTTCATCTTAGTTAGCCAATTCTTGCAATTTATGGATCTTTGGCTACCTTCGACCAATTGACCGGACCATTTCTTCCTTCCTCATCACCCTCCCTAAAGCTGGTTTGTGCTTGTGGCTCAGTGAAAAATGTTGGCTCCAATGTCATGTTGCCGTCTTGAGTTGCATGACTCCATTTCGGCAATTGTCGTGCATTGGCGGTGGCAGAAATGGTCTTCTGGGATAATCGGCACATGATTGGGCCCACTTGTAATTGGCTCGGTATCAAGCACTACAAAGTCTCTTGGGTAGTAGGAATTTGTCTACCTTCATAACACATCCTCTACTATTCCTTAGGAATCCTTCACTGAATCTCTCAGCCCGATGACAAAGTGATGTTTAGTGGTTTGGGGCTCCCCAAGCCTAGCTGTACAGTATGGCGGAGTGGGTTCCTCTTGGCCCCCAAATCGAGCAATGCCTTATCTGAAAGTCCCCTCCAATGTTAGTGAGTGGCGGGGATCTTGGATCCTTATGCCAATGGGTACTTTGCTTTGGATTATGGCACTGACTTTCTCGGTTAGGAAGGCTTTCTTCACAATTCCTAATCCCTTTTTGATTGTACAGAGATCTTTCAAAAACTTTGCATAGGCAGGGACTTGTTTGATGATGTCCAAAAGAGGTATGTTGACCTTCACCTGCCTTAGGACTTCAGGGATGCTGCCCTCTTTGGGATGCCTTCCTTCTTACTTCTTAGTGCTGGGGAAATGCTAGGTGGCATGCGGTGCTTCATTGAGTCCTCAGTGATCACCTCTCGAGGTTCGACTTCCTTTTCCTTGCATGTTTCTTAATGACCATGAGCCTTGGTTGCCTATTTCTCTCCCACTCCTCGGGTGAATTATGGCCTTCACTTAGTCATCCGAGATTCGCTGGATGGGCTGCCTCATGGACCGCTTTTGGATTTGGTAATGTTGGGAAGGGAACCTTCCTCTCTCTGTACCTCGAGGAATATTGTTGATCTTTGTGATTGAATCATAAGTTATCTATTTTTCGATTAAGATTGCTCTCAAGCCCATCCTATTCTTTTGTTCGGTGTACTTTCTCTGATTACGATCCTTTTATTACTGGTGTCAGTTTGATCCACTTTTATTCTTCCACAAAATTGCCTGCCACCTTGCTCAAGAATTCAATATAGCTTGTTCACGGAGAAGTAGTTATGGTGTTGTGGATTGAGGCGAGGAACAAGCATTTGTTTTGGCACGGAGGGACGTAGGCGGGAGGATTGGGTTTCGGAGAGTTAGGGTGATTTTTCGATTGGAATTATGCGTTATTGCCATATGGGCATTGGGTTGTGGCTTGTATTAGGCCTACATCATTTGCATATTCGACATCAAATCCTTCTTTGAGGCGTTCGGATGATCGTTCTCTGGATTAACGATGGGTTGACAGGCGATGAATGGGTTGGCACGTGCGGTGTTTTGATCCTTTGCACAACGCTTAAGTAGACCTCTTTCCTTCCTAGCTCCTCCACTTCTCTAGCTAGGGTTGAGATTTTTTGCTTTCATTTCCATGTCCTCACGAAGTGCAAAAAATTCCTCCTTGTTGCCGATGAGGGCTCATTTCTCCACCTCTCTGGGTTTGGCTCATCCCAACCCTTAGGAAGTTTCAGCCACATAACTCGAAATCCATGGCTTAAGTCGGATTTTTACTCAAAAAATCACCTCCCATGGTTTTCTAGCAATTGCTTTATGTGGGGACATACCAGCTGTGAAATAGATTACTAACATCCGGTGTAAATCATGATGTGGACAACATGATGGTATCCATGAATCTCTCTCCCGGCATTGGTAGAATTTCTCATTGTCGTAGAGGCCAGAGTAAGTGTAGATCGCCTCTTGAAGCTGATGGTCTTGGTGCCGCTGAAAGTCTATTCCAAAAATTCAGCTTGAAAGATGTGATTTC
This sequence comes from Tetrastigma voinierianum, assembly GCA_016808115.1. Classification (NCBI taxonomy): domain Eukaryota; kingdom Viridiplantae; phylum Streptophyta; class Magnoliopsida; order Vitales; family Vitaceae; genus Tetrastigma; species Tetrastigma voinierianum. Next base: position 454,226 of record JAEQBH010000686.1, on the reverse strand, counting down.
TAATCTGTTCTCGGCCTCGATGAATTGAGCCATATTTTGGCTTTGTCCTTGTGTCGAAATGCTTTGGCAGAGCAAATCCATGTCGGTTATACCTTCCTTAAAAGTAGTGCATACCTCCTCAAAATCCCGTATGTGTGAATATGGATTTTCATTTTCCATACCATGTACTAGGTAGGGTCTCACTGCTACATCCTCGTGGGGTATGATGCGGAGGCACTAACTCTAGGAGGGTGTATGTGTTCCCTCATCGATCTGTATGTTGTTGGATTCATAGGGGGTGCTTGTTGACTTTCTTTACATTACTCGAGTAGAGGATCCGTTTAGTCCCTTTGTGCACACTGATTTCTACACATATATTCAATTGGTGCACTCACTCTTTTAATCTACTGATATCCTTTCCTCTATCCAGTCTTTGCATAAACACATTACCTGAAATTAGACATATGAAGAACACAAGCAAACTTGGCAAAGAAAAGGTGGGGTATTCATTAAACAAAATGGCTTGTAAGAAACAAAAATAGTGCGTGCTTGGTAAGTGAAGAAAACTTAGATTCACTTAAATCGAAAGGGTGAAGGTCGCAACACTTGTAATGTGGATTACAAGTACACATCAATTCATCATACGTGGTTTGGCACCATCCCCGGCAACGACGCCATTTGATTCGTGCCACGAGTGGAGTACGATGCGGAATCAGCAAAATTTATATTCCAAGTTCCTCCTACTGTGATCAAGCTATCTTATGATATGTGAATCTAGGTCGAACACGGGGATGGGTTTTTGATGGCTTATAGAGTAAATCATTTTAGTCCATTTTCGATTAATTTTTATATAAAAGGCCGATTTATATGTAGGAATGCAGGTCAAACTTCACTTAAATTCTGTCTGTGGAAATCTAAAAAAGAAAGCAAGTGCAGTAAAAGGAAGCCGAATGTGTTTGGCAGAAGCTGATATAATGGGATGAAGCAGTGTGGCAGGCAGCGCATAAAGATGAAAGGACCGGATCTTGGCTTCGGCGACAATCAAAATGCGTATTCGAGTAACATCGGTAAAACTCAGGTGTGAATGAAGCAATTGAAAACACTAAAAATGGTACGGGTGAAAGAAACTCAAAGTTAAACAACGGGAATTGAAGAAGAAGAAGACAATGTCGCGACATGCGAGATGCGATCGCGGCGACATCAACTACATCGGAAAGCGATCGCGACATCGGTTTACAAGGAGAAAGTTGTGCGACAACGATTCCACGAGAAGATAAGGTCGCGGCGGCACGGTTGTCGCGGCAATCAGGTAATCGAGGCAACGGTGTATCTTTGAATGGAAGTCACGACAACGCAGCTGGCAGCGACATACCGGTTCGCAGGACCGGAAGGTCGCGGCGTAAACAATTTGGCCGGCGGCGTGAGTTTCAATGAGAAGAGGTCGCGACAAGGTGGGCAGCCGGCGACACCGAGCACCACTTAAGGCGTATCGCGGCTCACGCTAGAGGCTCACTGCGCGGGGCTGCGGCAGGCGAATTAGCGGCGAGGGCTCGATGTCGCGATAGTATCAGTCTATTGGGCGATTAACTGAGTCAAAAAGAAATGCACTTCAGTGGGGCTTTAGAACCCTATAAATCTGTTTGCTACGAAAAGGAAACGCGACTCTTGGCGCGACAGAAGAAAGAGAGATTTGGGTTGCTGAAGGCTCCTGTATTTTTATTTTTCTTTATTTTCCTTTCGTTTTCTTTCCATTTTATTTTAGATTATATTAGTTTGTATTTCATACTCATTTGGATTGAGCGTTAAACGCAAAGGATTTATTTGAATGCGATTTATATTTCTTAGTGCTTGTCTGGTTGTTTGAATTCGGACAAATTTTGGATTTCGAACACCCGAGTTCGGAGTTCTGATGGTTTTCTTGATCGGCTAGCCAATGTATGGGTATAATCGGTAATTTAGAAACCCGGCTTCCATTGAATTAGCGTTATTGTCGAAATTATCTTTCCTCCGTTATTTTATTCATTTATCATTTGAACTTGAATATTAAATCGACTTACAGCGGTTTCTTGTTTCTGAATTGATCCCGGCGTCAGTCTCTGTACCCATACTTGAGATTGTTCCATTTCGATTTCGAGAGGCCCTTTGAGTGACATAGAGAAGGCATTCTTGAGAGTAAGGAACAATTTCGAGAAGGTATTTGAACCTAATTTTGCTGATCTAATGTGCTCTGTATACTTAAATTAATACATCCTCTTCTCACTTGTAACCGAGAATGAGTTGAGTGAGTTAATAATTTAAGTATCACGAAAAGTTCACCTCAATTCGATCTGTGTTAGCAAGGATCCTAATCTAAGAAAGTAAAATTATTGCTAATTTTGAGGTTGAGGAACCGATGCAGTCTGACCTACGCAATGACCTATTTAAGGGCTCGAGTTTTGGAGTCCATGTTGTGGGTATGAGTATTGAGAAGAAAATACGAACAAGGCTACTAGATTTAAAAGTAGTCATCTCACCTTTGTGTTTGAGAGAAGCAGTTAAGGTGAGATGATGAAGCGATGGTTTGGGAGAGATCCGATCCCACAGCTATTTTATTCCTTGGACTAGTTTAAAAATCTGTAGTTCGAAAGCAAAAAGTTCTGATGCAGTGTGAGTGATTCTTCAAAATAGCTGATTATTCAATGTTTTCTTTAGAGATAACTGTTCAATCTAAATTTGTTATTTTAATATTTCAATATTCAATTCATTTGTTATTCATTCATTTTTCTTTTACATCATTATCTTCAGGCTTTCAAAGCAAAATCCCAATATAGTATTATCGTCCAAATAGTATGGAGCTTAAGTAATTGGGGTAGTTGATTGAAAAATTCTTGAGATCTCTGTAGGATCGATATACGGACTCAATCAAGTTACTACTTGTTCGATCTGTGCACTTGCATTATCTTGGATCGAAAACCACAGGAAAATGGTTTTACTCTTTTTATGAAATGTCTTTTCATCAACACTATAGCTAAAAGAAACCACACTCATGTTTAATGGTTTTATTCACGAGGACTAGATAATAATCCTTTTGGTAATAAGTCATAATTTGAATAGGTGTTTGATCCACTTGATTCATAAGTAGTCGACAAGTTTTATGGCCTTGATTTTTAGAGTTAGACAATAGTCTTTTAGTAATTGTGTTATGAACTTGTGAGCATACTCTGAATCGATCAAAAAGTTTGTGGCGCTGTTGCCGGGGATTAGATAATAGTCCTTTGGTGATAACATCATAAATTTGTATACATCATATGATCAGGATAGCAAGTTTTATGTACTGATTCTTGAGTGATTAGGCTTGATAGTCCTTTGGTAATAGTGTCATAAATTTGTATATGTCATTTGGTCTCCTTTACAAGTTTGATAGGCGCGATTCTTTGGTCGAAAGAATTTGTGGAATCAATATTCGGCGAAAGAAGGAAATGCTAATTTGGACATTTAAAAGAAAAAGAACAAAATTAGTTTTTCTTAGCCACTAACTTTTAACAAGCCATATTGAAAATATTTGTTAACCTGACTAATCTTATTAATGTAAGTGTGTTTTGATTTCAGGAAAACTTTAATGCATAGGAAACAGAACACTGATTTGATTCCAGTAGATACTGAACTAGAAAGAACACTTAGAAGCTTGAGAAAGGCGAAAAGGTCAGAAAACTCAGTTGTGGCAGATGAAGGCAGGACCCGGGCCCGAAGGACAGCGAACGGCTGGCAAGAAGACTTCCAATCAGCGATACAATGGAGGGACTTACGGAACCCGAATCGGGATGAGATACTCTTGCAATCAGAACTGGCCTGCGAGTTGATGCCAATAATTTTGAGCGAAGCAGTATGATTACAATGGTTCGAAGCCTTGCGATTTCTTGGTCATCCCCACCAGAGGAATCAGAATGAACACACAGGGAAGGTTTCTCGGGGATAGCAAACAGTAAAATTGAATGGGGTGAGGCCAGAGGTCATAAAATTGCATTTATTCCCATTTTCTCTAAGAGATAAAGCAGCCACATGGTATGAATCTCTACCATATGGTTCTGTTGATACTTGGGAGGAGCTTGTTGTTATCTAGATCATATGATGTATACAAATTTATGACGTTATCACCTAAGGACTATTGTCTAATCCCCGGCAAAACTGCGCCATAAAACTTGTTGACTACTTCTATGAATTGTTATGGATCAAAACACCTATTCAAATTTATGACTTATTACCAAAGGATTATTATCTAGTCCTCAGTAATAAAACCATTAAACTTGAGTGTGGGTTTCTTTAGCTATAGTGTTGATGAAAAGATATTTCATAAAGAGTAAACCATTTTCCTTGTGGTTTTGATCCAGTATACTGCAAGTGCACAGATCGAACAAGTAGTAAATTGGATTTAAGTCCAAATACTCGATCACGAGAGATCAAGAATTTTCAATCAGCTACCTGATTACTTAATCTCCATACTATTTGGACGATAATACTATATTGGGATTTTGCTTTGAAAGCCTGAAGATAATGATGTAAAAGAAAATTGAATGAATAACAAATGAATTGAATATTGAAATATTAAAATGGCAAATTTAGATTGAATAGTTATCTCTAGAAAACATATTGAATAATCAGCTATTGTGAAGAATCAATTCCTACGACTGTCTCTTGCTTGCTTTTGCTTTCTGAACTCTGATTTTAAAACTAGTCGAGGAATAAAATAATTGTATTTGGATCTCTCAAATACACCGTTCATCATCTCACCTTAAGCGTTTCTCTCGAACACGGTGGGTGATGACTACCACAAATCTAGTAGCCTTGTTAAGGTATTTTCTTTCCTCGATACGCCATTACCCACGACATGAATTTTACCAGGCACGAGCTCGCCCCAAATATAGTCATTGCGAGAGGTTTGCACTATCTTTGATTCCTCATCCTCAAAATCGAACGGCCTCTTTCCTTGATTAGATCCTTGCTAACAGGGATCGAATTCACTGTTCGAATGAGGTGAACTCTGCATACCCAAATTAATAACTCACTCGGCTTCATTCGGTTACAAGTAAGAGAAGAAGAATGTATTAATTTAAGTATACGAGCCTGATGGGCTCGGCAATATCAGGTTCAAATACGGCTCTGAAATTGTTCCTTACTCTCAAGAATGCCTTCTGTGTCTCGGAGGGCCTCCTGGAAATCGGAGAATTTGGAACTGATCTGGGTTATGGAGTACGGGAGACTGACATTGGATCAATTCAGGAAACAAGCAAAACCCGGCAAGTCGATTTAATATGCGAAGTTGACCATAATAAGATAAAATGCGCAGATAATTTGACAATACTAATAGGCGAGTTTCTAAATGATTATACCATCGTTAACCTGGCGACTCGAGAAAACCCACTAAACTCGAGGCTGAGTGTTATCAAAATTTATCACAGGCCAAACAACAGCTGTCAGGCCCCCGAGAAGAAACTATAATCTGTAAACAAATCACCCACAACAACGTTGAATCAAATGAAATAATACAAACTGTCTAATCACAAAATAAAAATGGAAAAGCAGAAAAGCAAAGAAGAAAATAAAATACGAGGAACGCCGAAAACCAGTCTCTGCTCGAGTCGCAGCTGCGTTTCTTTGTGCTGAAACTTATGGTTACGAAGATGGAGCGCAGAATTTGGGTGCATTCCTCTTTGGACACTGTTAACACGATAAATTGATCTTGTCAAATGACATCGAGCCCTCGTCGCGACCTGCAGTTGCTAATGCAGTCCTTGTCGCGAGGGCCTGCATGTAGTTTGAGCATGTCTTAGTGAAGGCGGTGTCGCTGACGGCTTAATCTTATCGAAACCTCTTCTCATTGAAAATCACGTCGCTGACGACTTGCGGCGTCAGCGACCTTACGGTCATGCGTGATGTCGCGGCGGCTGGTGTTGTCGCGACTGCAGTGATACAATTGTTGTCGCGACAACTGATGTTGTCAGCGACCTCAGTCTTCGTAATTGATATGGCGACAACGGTCGTGTCGCGACCTTATCTTATGTGGAATTGTTGGCGACAACTTTCTCCTTAGTAAGCTGATCGCGGCGCCCGATCTGATGTTGATGTCGACTTCATCGGTCTCGGCGATATTGGCCATGCTTCTTCTTGATTCTGGTTGTTTAACTTTGAGTTTCTTTTACTCCAGGCCTATTTTGTTTTTAATTAAGCTTCATTTGTGGCCAGGTTTCTTGATGTAACTAATATCATTTTGATTCTTTGTCGAGCTTGTGACATCGGGTCCTTTCATCTTTATGCGTCGTTCTTGCTACCCCTGCTTCATCCCATTATATCAGTTCTGCTGCAACCCTATCTTTCTTACCTTTCTTTAATTCTGTTGCGAAACTGGTAGTTATTCCCAGTCTATGCATCAGTCTTTTAATAAAATTAATCGGAAAAAATGAACTTAAAATAGATGACTTTTAAACTTCATCCTTATAAACTTTTGCTTGGGTAGATTCTTTCAGCTTACGTCACCTACAGAAGGGAGGGAGATAATTGTGTTCGGCAAAGAAAGGGGAAGATGAAAGCCTTTACGTAGCAGGAAAGATTTAAAGGTTCTTCGAAGAGGTGTCAATGCATGGGATAGACTTGAAGACCAAGATGAACATAATGTATCATGTCTTGAATGACACATCTAAAGGCATTATTGATGCTTCATGTTGTGGAGCATTCAAACGATAAAAATCTTTGAAGAGGCAAGAAGATGCGATCGAGGACACGGCTAAATGCAATATGAAAGCTCCATAAGAGTTTCAAGAGTAATTGCGAGAGGAAGAGGAGTCATGGGTGGCTTGAGATGAGCGGCCGTGGAGCGAAACTAGATGCCATCATGCGTAGAATGAATGACAGAGAGGAAGATGCACCTTGTTCATTAAATAGGAGGCGATTGAGGAGGAACTATTGAGAGGAAGTCTTGAGGTACCTTTGAAGAAGCATTTTATGATCTTGGGGAGGTCGAGTACTTAGGAGAGCGAAGTTATAACTTAGACCAAATCTAACCTGCAGCACACTATCATCCTGCCTTCGAGGAACCATGAAAATTTTTCATATGGTGGAGGGGCCTCACAAGGCCAAAGGCATGAGCTTGGCATCCTCGGCAAGGATATCGAGCGACCACAGGTTCCAATAGCGTGAGGAGGAGGAGCGAAATGAATATCAGGGTCAGAGGAGAGCTCCAGCATTTGAAGATCAATTGCTGCAATTCATGAGGGACAACAAGAGGCGTGAAGCCTCCATGAACAAAAGTTTGCAGAATTGGAAGCCTCAAATGCCAGTTCTAAATTTTTCGAGAGAACCGCTAATGCTTCTCGAGAACACAGAACCTGAGATAGGAAGCCTTTAAACACAAATCAGATGAAAGATGCCTTTCCCAGTGACACGAAGAAAAATCCAAAAGACTGTATGGCTATGCAGCTCAGAAGTGGGAAAGACTTGGAGAAGAGGACAGAAAAAGATGAAAGCAACCAGGGAGAAGAAGGCCCAGAAATTGTTGAAACACTGGACGGGAAAAGAAAGAAGGAACAGCTGTCAGGAGAAGAAGGAAGCAAGAAGAAGACCCATAACGATCAGCCTGCAGTCCCATTTCCACAGAGGCTGCAGAAATCAAAGATAGAGGGACAGTTTGCAAGGTTCTTAAAGACCTTTCAGAAGCTGGAGATCAGTATGCCTTTCACGAGTGATTACTTTCGAGATGCCACTTTATGCAAAATTTTGAAAGACATGCGAGCAAAAATAGGAAGAATTCTTCGAAGAAGATTTGTGAATTTGGCGCAGCTTGCGATGTATGATCAAGGCTTACCGAGAAAAGATGAAGGATCCGAGGGCTTTACCATTCCTGCACCATTGGAGAGTTTGAGTTCCAAAAAGCTCTCTTTGACTCAGGTGCCAGTATAAATTTAATGCCTTATTCTATTGCCAAAAAGTTAAGTTTGGGGGAGATTACTCCCTCTGTCACCCTCAAATGACGGAGAACCACTGGCAAAACTGAAGGAATCATAGAAGATGTCTTGGTCAAGGTGGGAAGAATTTATTTTCAGCCCGACTATCGTACTGGATATGGAGGAAGATTCACAAGTCTCTGATCTTTGGGAAGGCCATTCTTAGCAAGCGGAGCGGCAGCTCTATCGATATGCGAAGGGAATTCTCACGCTCGAGTTGGAGAAGGCGGTGATTTCAATTTAATCGAGAAGTTTGAAGAATTTAGATATAGAAGGGATGATATCAAGTCAGTAGAAGATGTTTATGTCATAACTCTGATTTTTCTAACATGATTGTAATGATGACTTTCAATCAATGAAAAAGAGATGAATTTCAGTATCTACACGAAGGTTTTGATTGATTTTCTACACATCAATTTACATTCTCTTGAGAAAAGGTGATGAGTCTTGAACAAAATGGGATAAAACCAAGAGACAAAAATGAAGAAAAGGAATTTTCATCGAAACCGAGTGAAGAAGGGCTAGTTTTAAAGGTGTTGCCAAGTCATTTAAAGTATACTTACTGAAAGATGCCAAAGTAAACCGGTAATAATTTCTGCTAGGCTTAGTGATGCTGAGGAACAGAGGTTGCTGAAAATTTTGAGAAATCATAAGGAGTCTATAGCTTGGTCTATTGAAGAGTTAAAAGGTATCAGTCCATCAATATGCATGCACAAAATACTTCTAGAAGAGAGTGCAAGACCAAATGTTGAACATCAAAGGAGATTGAATCCAGTTATGAAGGAGGTAGTCAGGAAGGAGGTGCTCAAATGGTTAAATGTTGGTTTTATATATGCAATTTCAGACAGTCCTTAGGTTAGCCAGTCCATGTGGTTGAAAGGTGGATTCTTTATGTCCGCAATGGCATAAATGAATTGATTCAACAAGAACGATGACAGGATGGAGTATGCGTGACTACGGGAAGGCTGAACCGCGACAACCCGGGGAAGATCCGCTTCCCTTTGCCCTTCATTGATCGGATGTTGGATGATTCTCGGGGCGTCAGTATTTTGTTTTTCTTGGACGGGTATTCAGGCTACAATCAGATTGCAATTGCACGAGGACGAGAAGACCATTCACATGTCCTCGCACCTTTGCCTTGAAGGATACCATTTAGGCATGAAATGCTCTGCTACTTTCGAGAGATGTATGATGTCGATGTTCTCGGACTTGGTAGAAGTTATGAATTTTTATGGATGACTTCACGGTCTTATGGATCCGAGTTTTTGAACAATGTATGTGACGATGCGGAAACGATACTTCAAAGATGCAGGACAAGCATTTGCTTTAAATTGGGAAAAATGCCATTTCATGAAGTAGCAGAGAGAGTGTGGTGTGGTCTCGCAAAATTTACGCTCTGAGGACTAGAAGTGGACCAATCTAAGATTTCCATTATCAAAACTCTAGCACCTCCCACCACAGTAAAAGGGATAAGGAGTTTCTTGGGGCATGCTAGATTTTACAGGAGATTCATCAAAGATTTCGAGGATAGCTAGATTCACTATGTAGATTCTTTGGAGAAGGACACAAAGTTTAATTTTGATGTTCTGCCAAGGTTGCCTTTGAAGAAATCAAGACCCGGATTGGTTGAAGCACCTATCCTTGGCTATGAGAATGGGATCGGGGATTCGAGTAATGTGTGATGTAGTGACTTTGCAATGGGGGCTGTATTGAGACAAGAAAGGAGAAAATATTGAGCCATATACTGTGCTAGCGGAACCTTCAATGAAGCACAAAAACTATTCCACAGCTGAAAGGGAGATGCTAGCCATAGTGTTTGCTTGCGAAAAATTCAGGCGTACGATACGGGATCCCATGTTATCGTTCCACGGACCATGCAGCCATCAAATGTCAAAGGCTAAGTCAAGGCGATATGGTGGAGTGCTACTCGCATGTGATGCGGAAATTAGAGATAAAAAGGGATGTGACAATGTGATAGCTGATCACTTGTCCAGAATAGAAAGAAATCAAGCAGAAGAGGAGGAGATAAGACTAAGAGAGAACTTCCCAGATGAGCAACTATTTCAATTGTCATTCCAAAACGCCATGGTATCGCGATATTGTGGTGCCAGCTTGTCGATGTGTTCGATTACGAATTCCAGCCTGTAGAAGAAAGCTGGGAGGCGACGAATTATTATATGCAGGATGACCCATTTTATTATTTAAGAGGGAGGTGCTGATATGATTATAAGAAGATGTGTGCGGAGGTGAACAAGCGGGAATATGAATGAGATACTTCGCCATCACCATATAGGGGCATTTTTACGGAGAAAGAGCGACTCATAAGATACTCCAATCGAGTTTTATTGGCCAAAAATTTGTTTTGGGTACATGTGGATAGATCGGAAATTATGTGATAGATGCGAAAGATTGGAAATATCAACGACATAAATGAAATGCCCCTCACGAGGCATATTGGTGGTGCAAATTTTTGCGATGTATGAGATAGATTTTATGGGACCCTCACAATCAGTACCAAGGAAACATGTATCGCTAGCCGGTGGATTATGTTTCTAAATGGAGTGGAAGCTCCTCGCACCCGAAATGATGTTAATACGGTTGTGAGTTTCTATGAAAGAACATATTGACGATTTGAAACACCCAGGACTATCGTCGAGTGATGGGGAAGCCACTTTGCAAACAAAATTTTCGCAAAGCTCATGGCGAGATATGGGATCAGAAACTATAATGAGCCTGCTTATCATCCCAGAACTAATGGAGCAAGCGAAATTTCAGGGGAGATTAAAGGATCTGGAAAAGACTATAAGTTCTTCGGGAAAGTTGGTCTTCTAAACTTGATGATGCACTTTGGGCCCTCTGGTGCATTCAAAACTCCCATTGGGATGTCCCCATACGGATTGGTATTTGGCAAACTTCATGTCACCTCCCTTTTGAATTAGAATGAAGGCTATGTGGGCCGTGAAGCTATTTATTCAAAATAGCGAGAAGAGATTGCTTCAAGCTATGAATAAACTGGAAGAGCGAGAAATGAAGCCTATGATAATGCTAAGATCTACAAAAGACAAGACAAAGAAATGGCATGATCAAAGTTCTTAGGAAAGGAAGTTCGGAAGAGAAGGGGATCGAGTTACGTTATTTAACTCAGTTAAGATTGTTCCCGGAAAATTGAAATCGAGAATTGGAGTGGACCGTATCTGATGGTGTCAAGCACTACTTTTGGAGGCTTGATAACACTCAAGACTGATCTTTGGGGAGGAATTTAAAGTCAATGGACAAAGGCTGACATTATCAAACGGGGAGGAAAGAAAAGAAGAGCTCTGACTAGTTCATTGAGAGAAAAGAAATCAAAGCGGCAAGTCCGGCTAAGGACTCAAGCGGCCGGTGATGGGAGCGACCCGCCCAGAGACTTTAATTTACATTTTTTTTAGACTTTGAATATATATATTTTTAAATTCCACCATGATTCTGTTTCTCTAGTTTTTTATAGTGATTAGTTAGTAATATGGAAGTTAATTTTTGTTTAATTAAATGCTTTCTGTAAATGTTGCAGAATACGTGAGCAAAAAATGCAAAGGAAGGAGAGAAGGAGACAATTCCAGGACAACTCCCGCAATTCACAGGAAGAAGCTTTTTGGAAAAGGAGGAGCATTCTTTTCCCTATACAAATTCTGTGATGAATAGAACGTATGTTGAATTCTTTGTGTGGAATTGATTTAGTTGATGGGTGAGAATTGATAAAATGAAAAGCTACTGCATTCGTTAAATTTAAGGCAAAATCAAGATTCAGTCGCGACAAAGCTTACGCCAGCGACGAGCTGATGTCGCAACAGAAGTTGATGTCGACTTAGTAAAGTGAAGGAAAGAAAAATAGGGTTGAATGCGACAAAACTTACTTATGTCGCGACAAGAGCAATTCCTTCAAAAGAGTGATGTGGTCGCGACATCTTAAATGAAACACCTTAGGTCACAACCAGAGGATGACTTGTCTCATCTCTGAAGTTCTTCTTTGTCGCGACAAACAATAAGTTGTCGCGTGAAAGAAGAAATTTGCCCGGCTGGGCAACGTTCCTGTTTGCCCTAAATTTAATGAAAGTACCAGAATTCTCGGCCCCGAAGTTAGAGCGAGAAAGGCGCAATTAGGCAGGTAATAAATAGTGATTAGTGCAGAAGCAGTGCAAATTCCGATTGAACCAATGTGTTTAATACACTTTCAATTTAGAGATAATGGAAATTAATGAGTTTGAGAAGCGTTCAAATCCTATATATCCAAAAACAACGAACCGCTGTTGGAAACACCAGAAGAGCAAGAGTTCGAGAATCTCATTTAATCCATTCATAGAAAATAAAAAAGAAAAAAAAAATAAATGGTTGTTCTTACTAGAAACGAAATTCACTATAAAAGATGGAGAAGCAGCGGGGAAAGAAAACGAAACGAGAGAGAATGGAGAGAAGGGGAATGAGAGAAAAGAAGAACCCGAGGGTTTAAACACAAGTTTTATGGAATGAATGGAGTCGGAAAAATAAATTCCATTCTTTATTCCACATAAAACGTTGTGTAATAAAAGAATGGTTGATGGAAGGGAATAGGATTGGTTAGAATCCATCGGCCAAGAAGGTCCCGAAAGAAAAGGAGAGCGGCGATTTGTTGCACAACCTTGTTAGCAGTAGAATCACTCTTGAAGGAGCTCAAGGTCTAGTGAGCCAAATTTTACAGGCGGTACATAACTTCACGAGAAGAAGATATAGGAAGGATTTGAATCCACGAAATAAAGGGTTTTCTCGAACTTAGATACAGTGTAGCCCAGCCAGAAAGCAGTTGTAAATCGAAATGTTTGATATTTGAATAGATTTCCTTCGATTTGTAAATTGGTTGTTCATGATATACGCAGATTTTATTTCTGTTTCATTTGGATTTTCTGATTTGGGGAATGGATTTAATAATTCTACAAGCTGAGAATAAGGGCTGAATGTGAGAGCTGATTTAATTGAAACATAAATTGCGATTTAGTTCCCGAATTTTGCTAATAAGTCTAGGATAAGGAAGGTTATACAATTGAAGGAACAAAACAATTTTGAGTTTGTGGTAGTAACGTTGAATCAAGGAACTTTGTTGGAAATAACATCGTCTAAATTCTCATCCCATTTGATGTGGTGAAATCACTCAGGGTTAGTCACCGATTAATCAACCCAAATTCTAGAACTTGTTAGATTGTGTGATCAAAGCGAAATCCTATGTGTCTGACAACGAGAAATGATCTGAGGCCATCCTTGGAAAGTTTGAGCCATTCTAGCCATCCTATTCGTATCTTTAGTGCATACTACTTTGGATTCAAATTGAGCCAAACAAGCCTTATTTTCAAAAATAAGCCAATAAAGACCCTGACCATCCTAGGAATCAATCTTCCAAATAACTGTGATTACCAAAAGAACTCAAAAAGAAAAGAAGGAATAAGAGGATTTGGGAGTGTAAATTTTTTTAGGAACTGCAGAGAAAATCTGAGAAAAGGGAAAGAGAGAAAAGATATACATCTAAGGAAAATACAGTGGAAAGAAGCTGAGAATAGGTTTTGTTTTGTGGCACGACTCTTAAGGCGATTAAGTTCTTAGGAATTGTTTCAACACCTAGTACCCTAATGCCCATATGGTATGGGGTTACTAACCCAAAGTTCGCTAAGAGTGTTAGAAAGCCTAAGAAGACAAAACATTGCATTATTCCTGAATGGCGATAGAAAAAGAAAAATTCCCCAGTTTGAATTGTGAATGAGAAATGGGAACATACAATTCTGAATAGAAGAAAATCAATGTGGTATCCCAAACATGAAGTTTGGGGAGTTTGTCGAAAAACTACAAAGGAGAAAAAGGGCAGTATGTAGTGAAAGGAAAAAGAATTATTGGTAATCTTAACCTAAAATCCCATCCATCCTACCCCTTGCAAGCCCTAACATTACAAGCCAGGGCTGATTGATCTTGAAGGTTGTAATAACTTATATTAGTGGAGATCAATATGAGCAATGACATGGAATTTGGAAAATCGAAAAGATCAAAGCGCGAACATCCTCTAAGGGTTAATTGACTCATTAAGGATATGAGAAGAAAAACGCTTACATTTTCGATGAGGATCACTTAACTATCTTGTTTGTAAAGCAGATTCCCGAGCAATTTCGTTATGTACTGATTGAGTAGAAACTAACCTTGATCGGGACTTAAGGCTGAATACCTGAGAAAGAGTCACGATTTCTAGTCTTTCAATTAAATTGGTTGCAACTGCAAAATAGAACAGAAACATGTCCTTTTTGTTTGAGGACAAACAAATCTTTCTTTTCTTTGCTTGAGGACAAGCAAAATTTTAAGTTTGGGGGAGTTTGATGAGCTTAAAAGTCATCTATTTTCAGTTCATTTTTCTGATTAATTTTTATATAAAAGGCGATTTTATGCGGGAATGCGGAATAAGCTTCACCAGATTTACGTGCGGCGGGAAATTCAAAGCCGAGAAGTGCGATGAGGAGGCGAATGTGGGAGGCGGGGCGATATAATGGGATGAAGCAGGTGGCAGCAAGAACGACGCATAAAGATGAAAGGACCAGATAATCGCGAAACTCCCCGGCGGCCGATCAAATGCGTATTCAGGTTACATCAGTGAAACTCCAATCGCAAATGAAGCTTAATTGAAAACAAAATGAGCTGGGAGTGAAAGAAACTCAAAGTTAAACAACCAGGAATTGAAGAAGAAGAAGACACAATGTCGCGACATCTGGATGCAGTCGCGACATCAACACTGCATCAGAAGCAGTCGCGACATCAGTTTACAAGGAGAAGTTGGCTTCAGCGACAATTCCGCGAGAAGATAAGGTCCGCGACAACACCTGGTTGTGGCGACATCAATACGAACTTGAGGTGCGACAACATCAGGTTATCGCGACAACAATTATCTTGAATGGAAATTAGCGACAACACCCGGTACATCAGCGACGCTCGGTTCTGAGACGAGTCATGACGTCGATAGGATTGCCGCGACGTGAGTTTCAATGAAGAATTCGCGAGCAGATTAAGGCATCGCGACACGGCGCTCACTTAAGACATGTCGTGGCTTGCTACATAGAGGCTCTGCGACAAGGGCTGCGGCGAAACGGAGTCGCGGCGGGGGCTTGATGTCGCGGCATGATATGGTCTGATGGGCGAGTTAACTAAAGTCAAAGAAATGCATCGAAATTAGGGCTGACGAACCCTATAAATAGGAAGCTGCGAAGCGCGGCTCTTGGCGACTTGAAGAGAGATGCAGGTTCTTTGAAGGCTCACGTATTTTTATTTTCTTTGGCACTTCCTTTGTTTTCTTTCCATTTATTTTTAGATTATATTAGTTTATTTCATTCTCATTTGGATTCGAGCGTTAGCGTAAAGGATTTAGTAGAATGCGGTTATAGTTCTTCAAATTCTTGTCTGGTTGTTTGAATTCCGGACAAATTTTGGCGGATTTGAACACCCGAGTTTTTCGATTTATAGTGGTTTTCTTGATCAGTAGCCAATGTGGTATGTCGATGGCGTTTGAAACCGACTTCCATTGAATTGACATTATTGTCGAAGTATCTTTCTGGGGTATTTTATATATTATGAGCAGACCGGATATTCGTCGACTTTGTTGGTTTGCTTATTTCCTGGAATTGATCCCGACGTCGGTCTCTGTACCCATGCTTGAGATTGTTCGGCTCGATTTCCAGGAGGCCCTACAGGTGACATAGAAGGCATTCTTGAGTAAAGGAACAATTTCGGGAAGGTATTAGAACGATATTCTTTGATCTAATGTGCTCTGTATCTTAAATTAATACATCCTCTTCTCACTTATGTAGGAATGAGTTGAGTGAGTTATTAATTTAAGTATGTGAAGTTCACCTCGGTCGAATAGTGAATTCGATCCGATGTTAACAAGGATCTAATCAAGGAAAGAGTAAGGCTGTTCTAATTTTGAGGATGAGGAATTTGATGCGATTGCAGCCCTCTGCGATGACTATATTTAGGCTCGGGTTTTTCGGTCCATGTTACATTGGGTATGAAGTGAGAAGAAAATACGGAAACGAGGCTACTGAATTTAAAAGTAGTCATCTCACCTTGTGTTCGAGAGAAGCAGTTAAGGTGAGATGATGAGTATTTGGAGAAGTCCGGTCACTATCTTATTCCTTGGACTAGTTTTAAAAATGTAGTTCGAAAGCAAAAGTTACAGTATAGAATTTGTAGGAATTGATTCTTCACATTAGCTAATTATTCGATGTTTTCTTTAGAGATAAGCTGACAATCTAAATTTGTTATTTTAATATTTCAATATTCAATTCATTTGTTATTCGTTCATTTTTCTTTTACATCATTATCTTCAGGCTTTCAAAGCAAAATCCCAATATAGTATTATCGTCCAAATAGTATGGAGCTCAAGTAATTGGGGTAGTTGATTGAAAAATTCTTGAGATCTCTGTGGGATCGATATATGGACTTAAATCCAATTTACTACTTGTTAGATTTATTGCACTTACGGTATCTTGGATCAAAACCACAAGGAAAATGGTTTACTCTTTATAAATATCTTTCATCAACATATAGCTAAAGAAACCCACACTGCAGGTTAATGGTTTATTACTGAGACTAGATAATAATCCTTTGGTAATAAGTCATAAATTTGAATAGGTATTTGATCCGTAACAATTCATAGAAAGTAGTCAACAAGTTTTTATGGCCCTTGTTTTAGGGATTAGACATTAGTCTTTTAGTAATTGTGTTATGAACTTGTGAGCATATACTGAATCGATGGTTTGTGGCGCATTCTTGGGGATTAGATAATAGTCCTTTGGTGATAACGTCATAAATTTGTATACATCCATATGATCGGATAACAGTTTTTCATCGAATGATTACGTGTCAGTGTTTTGAAAATGGTGAGGCTTTTGTTTGGATTTTTCGGATTTTGTTAAGCGATTAGGGTTTTATGTTTCTTGACTAAGCTGTAGCTTCAAGTGAAGTGTGAAATGGTACCTTGAAGGCTTGGAGTATAAGCTTGATAACATGGGGCTATTAAAGTGTCCTCGGGTTATATCCTCGCATTATGGCAAATGACATATAATTAAAGCCAAAGCAGGATCTTTATTTAGTATAAAACCTAACCACTAGAACCACTCTATTTGAGTCAACTTAGTCTTAAGCATTTAAAGTCCATTCAGTTTGAAACCTAGTTAACCTCCCATTCCCTTGGCTCGTAAATGACATCTAAAGAATGTCAGTGCATCTATATTAAGGATGCACGAACCCTAGCTTTATGTAAGTATTGACCAAAGAAATACATTAAATGCCATTAAACCTTCAGTTTGGAAATCTGGGAACCATAAATGAGTACACATGAACATTCAAGCATGAGGACAACTGCGGCAGCCCAGAAGCAGCTAGCAGCCCTGTCTCCAAGGCTGAGGCTTAATGAGCATCCCTTGAGTTGTCATCCTCAAAGTGTTTAGCGGTAGAAAATGAAGAAAGAGGAGAGAAGAGAGAAGCGAAAATGAGACTAAAATGAAAGTTCTTGGAAAACTTTATAAAGTGAAAAGTTGTAGGGTTTACAAAGGAGTGGGGGTTTATATAGATCCCGACCCAAAGTGTGAAAATACAAAAATACACAAGTATGAAATTACATAAGGGTCAAAATGGTAATACGTAAAAGCGTGAATTCGTTTGGGATCAAGTATACCAAAAACACGAGTGTTGAGATTTATTTATGCGGGAAATTTCGCTATGCTAGCCAATTTCGCTAACTATGAGAATCTACGAATGTAATCAATTTCGCTGGCAGGGTGTTCGCTAGCTAGAAATTTCGCCAGCCTATGAGGTACGTGAGATACCGAAATTGGAAAGTTACATTAGGCACGATAAATTTCGCTATTAAGCAATTTCGCTAACTAGCGAAAATTCTAATTTAATAGGATTGCGAAATTTTCGCAATCATAGCAAAATCCTGGGATTATCATAACTTCTGTTTGCTCACTTGCATCCTCTGCGCACTTTCTTATTCATCACTTTACTTGATTCTTCCTTTGAATCTTGATATTTCATCGCCTATTCGGTGGGAAATCATCGAGGATTCTACGCATTCAACACCAATACAGAAGCTAAGCTTGCTGATTGAAGTTATCAAAACGCAAAACTATCCAAAACAATCTCGAAATGGAATTAGGTGAAACTAAGTGGACACACACATCGATTGGCAATTGATATGATTAGTGTAAAGCACTCAAAACCTATCTTGAATAGGGCTCGAAATAGCACTTTTGGGTACTAATAAAATACAATCAGAGAAAGAAATAAAGTGTAGCGATTCTTTAGGTTGGTCGATGGTTTAAGGCTGCGGCGATGGCCTAGTTGGGGAGGGAATGGCTTTGCAACTTATTGGTTCAGCTGATTCACCTTAAGAACACTTTAGATTTTGGTGGAAGCAGGTTGACTTCATGGAGCCGTGTTGCCCTAAAACTTGTTCTTATATGGCATTTGTTCTCTCATGATGAACTACCGTGCGAGTCTAGATTGTTCATCTTGAAGGTAAAGCCTTTTTGTACACACACTTTTGTCTGACATCCACTTTGCAAAAGCCACGACATCATACCTTGATTGTTTTTGGCATTGCTAAGGACTAGCAACTGTCGGCTGGGGTGGATTAGTACAAAAAGTGCTATTTGAGTCCTATTTAAGATAGGTTTCTCAGTGCTTTTGCTTACTAATCATATGAATTAAGTCAATTGACATGTGTGTCCAATTTATACTAATTCATTTTGTTTCGAGTTTGTTTTTGCACTGTGCAGGTTTTATGAGCCTCAGCCATAATTTCAAGTTTAAGTTTCGTAGACCGGTGCCGAATTTGCGATTCTCAACGATTTCATCAACTTCTGATGAAGAAATGTCAAAAAGGAACTCCAAGAAATGGATAATAATCGATGCGTAGGGCAATGTAGAGAGTGCAGATTTTCATATGTATCATGGGTAAATTTTCGCAACTCGCGAAATTTCGCTTATGCACAATTTTTCGGCTATGATAGCGAAATTCATATCATATGAAAATTGCCATCATAGCGAATTACCTGGTACAATGAATTTTGAATTTTTGCTATGCCTTCACATTTTCGCTATGATAGCCGGCCACTATGTGCATAAAAATTTGTCCCCTTTGATTTTGATCCAAACGCACTCGCTTTTGTGCACTCCCATTTTGACCTCAATATAATCTTATTATATTGGTTATTTTGGTATTTCACACATTTTGTAAGCCTATATAAGCCTCTGCATTGTATCAAATTGGAGGTCAATCAATCTTTCAGTTACAGTGTTTTTGCTTTTCCATTTCTCCCGCTCCTCTTCCTCTCTCTTCATTTTCGTTCATTTTCTTTCATTTTCTTTGCAACCAAACATACCTTAGTGATGACAAACCAAGGTATGTCACTAAAGCCCCTTCCTCAAGAGAGGGTCAATGTGGAGGTTTGAGATAAGTTTTCATTCCTTTCATTTATCACACTGCATTTATGAGCATTTAAGCTCTCGCATCTCACTCTAGGTTGAAACCTCCATCCAGCCTAGCCAATGTGTATTTGGCAAGCTGGTGGTTACAAAGGATGTCTTAGATCCACTGTCATCCACTTAGTTGTCTCTTATTAGTTGCCGTAGGTTGCCTTTTTGAGGCCATATGCACACTGTTAGGGACTTGAATGTTCAATGAATGCCATATCTCATGAGGGAGTAATTTAGGGTTTATGTTTTAGTGTCAAATCAAGGTCCGGTTTGGGAAACGACTATAGGTCATTATCCCCAACACGAGGAAACAAACCCAAGGGCATGAATACACCTTAAAAATCCATTCCAGTGACCCAAGACTTCAAGGAGTCTTCTTTTCTAAATTTTCCTTTAATTTATATTCGGTTTACAACCATCCAACCCACTGTTTTTGAACAAAACCCAAAATCCAAAGAGAAATACCATTTTCAACTGAACTGCACTTCTCATTTCACTAAGAAACCCATCCCCGTGTTCGACCCTAGACTAATTACATCACAAAGAGCTGACTACTTGGCTGCAGGAGGAATTTAGGATACAAATTTTGTTTTGATTCCGATCACCCTACTATGGCACGAATCAAGAGTATTACAAAGGCTTCAATTTTTTCAACTCAAGGCAAGAGAAACACAAAATATATGCACAAACATGACTCATAAGAGCGAAAGTAAGTAACAATGTTATAAAGCTTTTGATATAACCAAAGTGGCTAGTACAAACTTAACATAGCTAAACACAACAAAAGTATCACTGCCTACTATCGTCTAATACATGTATCCTATACAATCCTATACAAAATGAGAAGGCAGTTGATAAAGCTAAAAACACAAAAAAAATATGATAGAAGATACTCCCAACTCTAACTTTTCCTCCCAACCAAAGTATAAACATGTCTCCACTGGTAGGGATCGGAAAGTTAAAGAAGGGAGTGCGACCACCTCACTCTCGTGGTGGTGGAGATGCCGCGGACTGCTGCCGCGGGCGGTCGCTACTATATCCAAGGAGGTCACATTCCGGGATCGATCTCTAAAGTACCGTAGCCTGCCTCGCGACCGGCGGAGACCGAGGTGGCTCATGATCCGAAGAAGCATGGCGTGACTATGCGCTAGAGTGACCTCACGCCATCCGTCTAATGACACTAGTAAAGAAGCGCACAACAACATCCATAACAAAGAAATTACTCCCAATTGATACGAATATACCGAGATCAAGTAAGGCCAGATAGAAGGGCCAATAAAGTATCGGGGTGAGGGGTCGGGCAAAGAGGAGGTGGTGATGGAGGAGATGAATCTTGAACTGGGGTCCTTTCCACCTCCACCTTTGGAACAGGATGCTCTCCCATCTGTGGTCCTCCGCACATCATCTCGCCGCCTCCCGCGCTGGAAGGAATAATGGAGACTGGCATGTGCTAATGATCGCCCATGGATAAAACCCCGCACAACCGATCCTCCGCTCACGTGGCTCTCAAGAAACCCCTGCATGCTCTAGACTGCTCAAAGAACCCCTGTGATTAATAACGTTAAACTATTAGCTCGGAGCTGCCCCGCGTGGACCTTCTCCTCAAAATGCAAGCAGGAAGTCATGACAAGCCTGCAGGGACTAAAACCGTAATCCTCCGAGATTCTCGTATGTGAGCCAACAGGGGCTCCACGCGCCAGACATAGTGTCAGAATGGGAATAAGCTAGTCCGAAGCACGTGGTCCACTAGAGCATTCGTATGTGAAGCCGCTCGGCAGAGTATAGGTCCTACCAGAAGACTTAGCGATACAATGACCATCTCTCTATGTGATGACTGGGGCCACTGTCTATAGCTTGTGGAATTCACTGTGATTCATCAAGTGCCTTAATTAAATGTAATATCCAAGAATTTCTGAGTACTCCCCGCGCCATTAATGCCGAATCCGTAGTCTAACCCGACCGCACTCCTCAAGATGTCACAGTGTGGTAGAACCTCAAGCACAACCTTAGAGAATAGAACCGCTCGGGCGCCATGAAAGGAAGAAGTGAATACATTTATCAACCGCATCGAGTCTCTCGACCACGTCCAGGGCTCACGCCTGGGATATCATAGTATGGCTCCCCATGGAAGTTTCTGGCACGCAGATCCATGTTCCCTGGAATCGGATCACAGGTGAACATGGAGCGCCTGATCCTTGAGGCCGGTGATAAAGGAGGCGACGATCCCTGATCAGTTGGAGGAGGTGACGCCGGGCCGAGATTCAAGACTCACCCGGCCCGGGAGTGTCCCGGCCCGCCGGAAGGCTGGCCTCCAACAGAGTCTCCCGATGCAATCGAGAAGGCCCGAGGTCCCACCCTTGTCCCCGATATCGCCGGATGGGGGCTCGTGGCTCGAGGCTCCTCCCAGATAGCGCCTAGGGCCAATGCAGCCGCGGTTCCCGCAGTAACCAGAATGAGAATCTCAGATCCCCGAAGCCCGATTGCCTCCCTAAGGTACTTTAACCCCGACTCCCGGGCCTCAGAGCGATGACCTCCACTCTGCACGGACCCACATGCTTGTGGTCCAAATGTGTCGTTGCGGCAGAGCAGGCTCGGAAAATGGCAAGCGACGATTAAATGGGTCACGCGGCGGGGTGCGATTTGACTAAAGGCTTAGCAAATAGCAGCTCGGGCATGGCTATGACCGCAGCGCTGCCTGGCCTGCGCACGCAGGTCGTGGTCGGGTCACACAAGCGCTAAGGGCCTGTGGCACGGGTCTCGCGCATGGTGAAGGGCACTAAAGCGGGCTCACGACAGGGCTGACACCCGGTAAAGGGTGGCAAACAAGGGACCTATGGAGCTCGTGGCACAAAGGAGGTCGTGGCACGGAGTGAAACTGTGCTGCAAGCATCGACTGCTTAGAGCACCTGATGCAAGATCACGGTAGGGGTGGCTCTGGAGGGAATGTGAATGGAAATGAGGTGGGGGCCCCCTTATAAAATAAATGAGCTACTGGCGCGGGTCCTCGAAGTCCAAGGTCGTTGACGTCTAATTCGCTTATTATAGCTAAATTTCTCACCGAACCAAATTCCATCTCGCAGACACAACAAAATTTTAATTTAGGTAATTAAAATAAAATAAAATAAAAATAAGACTACAAATAAAAATAAATAAAAATTAAAATAAAATAACTAAAAAATTAAAATTTATATTCAATTAAAATTAAAATAAAGAAATTACTAAAAATAGAGTAAACTAAATATTGACCAATTAAGCTAAAATCAAAATTCTTTGAGCTGCGCTTGGTCTCGTGAGACCAAACCAACTCAATTACACTGGTTCCATTCATGGAGGATCCGTGGAGAAGGAGCCTCTTCTCACCCCCGCAGCATGTAGCCGCATATGCCCCACGCCTGGCCCTTTCAGGTTGAACTTCTTTCACTAAAGCATGTCGCTGATCATCACTCAGCAGAGTGACTGGGTGCACCCATTCTCCGCCAATTGCTTCATTTTTCGCACTAATTCCGCCATGAAGTGAGCTTTAGTTTCCCCGCACTGGGACCCAATTGGAGCGCACTTCCCGATCCTTGCATGTCATCTTCTGCTAGCTTGTGCTTGTTACTAAAGTGAAAAATATTGAGCTCCAATGTCATGTTTCCAAATGTGAGCTGCATGACTCCATTCCGGCAATTGATTATCGCATTGGAAGTGGCCAAAAATGGTCTTCCCATGATAATTGGCACATGATTAGGCCCACTTGCGATTGGTTCGGTATCAAGCACCACAAAGTCCACTGGCTAGTAGAATTCATTCACTTTTACCAAAACATCTCCACTATTCCCTTTAGGAATTTTTGTACTGATCGATCGCGAATGAGAGAGTGATGTCGTAGGTTTAAGTTTCCTAAAACCCAACTCGCTATACACCGAATATGGCGAGGTTTACACGTCCCCAAGCCCAACGTTGCTTTTGTCTATAAAAGTTCCTTCCAATGTCGGGTCGATATTGTGCAAATCCCGGATCCTTGTATTTTACTCGGGGTCTTGTCAATGATAGCACCGACCGTCATATAGAAGGCTTCTTCAATGCCCAACCTCTTGATTGTGAACAGTCCTCAAGAATTTTGCATATGTTGTATCTCGCTTAATCATGTCAAGCAAAGGATATTTACCTTCACTTGCCTTTAGCACCTCCCAAATTTCAAACAGGTGATTTTTTTTTCTTGCCTCCGAGTGCTTGAGGAAATGGAGGGGGGCATGTTTTGCCTGATTGAATCTTCTCCTCGATTATTATCCTCTCAGCTCACCTTTCTTCTTTCTCTATTTCGAGCAGTCATGGGATTTTAGTTGGTTTAATTTCTTCTTTTTTCCACTCCTCAAAGTGATGATAGCCTTTACTTCATCAATCCTTGAGTTGCTGGAAGAACCTATTTCATGAACCCCCTTTGGATTGGGTAGTGTTTAGGAAGGAAATCTTCCTTTCTCCTGTACCTCCAGCAAATTGGTAATCCTAGTGACTGAATACTGTAGATTATCAATCTTCTAATTAAGGCTGCTTTCAAGCCCATCTATTCTCTTGTTCAGGGTACTTTCCACAATATCAATTCTTTGAGCCAATTGTACATTGATTCCCTTTTGCTCTTCCACAAAATTGTCTACCACCTTGCTAAAGTTTAAGATAGCTTGTTCAACAGGAGAAGATGATGGTGATGGTTGTGGTTGAGATGAGGAACCAAACTGTTGCTTGGCACCAGGAGGCACATAAGCAGGGGGATTAGGCTTCCAAGAGAGATTGGGATGATTCTTCCAATTGGAATTATATGTATTACCATATGGGGCATTGGGTTGTGGCTTGTATTGACCCACGACATTGGCATGTTCTGACATCAAATCTCTCACTAAAGGAGCAATTGACAAAGGTTCTTCTAGGTGACAAGGATTGGCAATCGATGTACGGGTTAGCCTTATGTGATTTTCACCACGCGACATCATTGTCATGATGGTTTTTGTCGCGACCTAGTCTGCATTTGCCTTAAATTTAATGAACAGAGAGCTTTTCATTCTTTATCAATTCTCAAATTCTCAGTATCAACTAAATCAATTCCACACAGCAATTCAAACATATGTTCTATTCACTTTTCACATAATTTGTATGGTGTGAAAAGAATGCTCCCCCTTTTTTCAAAAGCTCCTCGTGAATTGCCGGAGTTGTCCCGAATATGTTCCTTCTCTCCTTCCTTTGCATTTTTGCACACGATTTTGCAACATTTATAGAAAGGATTTAATTAAACAAAAATCACTTCCATATTACTAACTAATCACTATAAAACTAGAGAAAACAAAATGAAATATATATAGAGAGCATATATATATATATATATATATATACATATATATATATATATATATATATATATATATATATATATATATATATATATATATATATATTCAAAGTCTAAAAGTAAAAATGTAAATTAAAGTCTCGAAGGGCTTCTCCCATCACCAAGCCGCTTTTGAGTCCTTAGCTGGACTTGTTGTTTTGATTTTCTTTTCTCAATGAACTAGCCGTAGCTCTTCTTTTCTTTCCTCCCGCTTGATAATGCTTTAGTCTTTGTCCATTGACTTTTAAATTCTCCCCAAGACGCCTCAGTGTTACTCGTCTAAAGTAGTGCTTCGACACTGAATTATATGGTCCACTCCACCTTGATTTCAATTTTCCCCGAACAATCTTTAACTGAGTTAAATAACGTAACTCGTCCCCTTCTCTCGAACTCTTTCCAAGAATCCTTGATCATGCCATTTCTTTGTCTTGCCTTTTGCAGATCTTAGCATTATCATAGGCTTCATTTCGCTTCTTCGGGCTCATTCACTAGCACCTCTTCCCTTGGCATTTTGAAATCTAATTTTGCTTCTTTGATGGTCCTTACATAGCCTTGTATCTCTAATTCAAAAGGAGGTGATATGGCTTGCCAAATACCAACTGTATGGGGGACATCTTAATGAGCTTGAATGCATCCTCGTAGCCCCCAAAGTGCATCATCAAGCTCGAAGACCAATCCTTCCCGCTTGAACTACGCCTTTCCAGATCTTTTAATCTCCCTCGTGGAAATTTCGTTGCCCATTAGTCCGGGATAAGCCAGACTCACTATATGTTTGATCCCATATCCAAGCCATGAGCTTTGCGAAATTTTGCTTAGTAAAGTGGCTTCCCCCATCACCGATGATAGTCCCCGGGTGTTCCAAATCGCTTCAATATGTTCTTTGCAGGAAACTCACAATCAGATAACATCATTTCTTTGGGCAAGTTATGACTTCACTCCATTTAGAAACATAATCCACTCCGCTAGCAAGATATACATGTTTCCAAATGATCGCGGGAAAGGGTCCTACAAAATCTAACCCCATACATCAAAAATTTGCACTACCAATATGCCCTCGGTAGGGGCATTTATTTCTCACACGATATTTCCAATCTTTTGGCATCTATCACATAATTTGACCTATTCAAAGATACCTCGAAAATAGTTGGCCAATAAAACCCGATTGAGTATCTTATGAGTCGCTCTTCCGCAAAAATGCACTCTATATGGTGATGGCGGCATTCATTCATAATTCCTCGCTTGTTCACCTCCGGCACACATCTTCTTATTATCATGTCAGCACCTCTCTTAAATAGCAGTGGGTCATCCTAGATATAATAATTCGGGCCGCTACCCCGAAGCTTTCTTTTCGTCAGTGGTCGACCGTAAGGAACTAATCCATGCCAAGTAATTCACAATATCGCTGATACCATGGCGTTTGGAATGACAATTGAAATAGTTGCTAACTGGAAGTTCTCTCTTAGTCTGTATTCTCCTCTCTTCTCGCTTGATTTCTTCTATTATGGACAAGTGGATCACTATCACATTGTCACATCCCTTTTTATCTCTAATTTCTGCATCAAACTCGCAAAGAGTAAAGACCCACCGTGACGCCCTGACACTTAGCTTCCTTTTTGACATAAGATATTTGATGGCCGCATGGTCTCGTGGTGGAACGATAACATGGGATCCTTAACGCCTGAATTTTTCGCGTAAAGAAAACACTATGGCTAGCATCTCCTTTTCAGCCATGTGGAATAGTTTTCTTGTTCTTCATTGAAGGTTCTACTAGCATAGTATATGGCTCTGAATATTTTCTCCTTTCTTTGCCCCAATACAGCCCCCATTGCAAAGTCACTGGCATCACACATTATTTCGAATCCCTGATCCCATTCTGGTGTAGCCATGATAGGTGTTTGAACCAATCTGATCTTGATTTCTTCAAAGGCACTCAGAATCATCAAAATTAAACTCATGGTCCTTTTCAATAATCAGATAAAGGGGTCTAGCGCATTTGAGAAATCTTGATGAATTTCCTATGTAAATCCAAAGATGCCCCAAGAAACTCCTTATCCCTTTTAATCGTGGGTGGGAGGTGCGAGCTTTGATAATGGAAACTTAGATTGGTCCACTTAGTCCCCAGAGCGTAAACTTTATGACCAAGAACAATACTCTGCTACTCATGAAATGGCATTTTCCCAATTCAGCGTTAATGCTTGTCCTTGCATCTTTGAAGTAATCGGGCTCCAGATTAAAACGACATTGTTCAAACCCGGATCCATACACCGTGAAGTCATCCATAAAATTTCCTGAAGTAACTTCTTCTACCAAGTCCGAGAACATCGACATCATACATCTCTGTAAAGTAGCCAGGAGCATTGCACAAAGACAAACGTGGCATCCTTCTCAAGGCAAAGGTGCCATGGACATGAGAAATGTGGTCTTCTCTGGTCCTCAGTGTAATTCGTTGCAATCTGATTGTAGCCTAATAATTCGCCCAAGAAACAAAATACATCTCTGAAGCAATCCGTCCAACATCCGATCAATGAAGGCAAAAGGGAAGTGATTCTTTCCTCGGTTAGCCGTGTTTAGCTTCCGTAGTCAATGGCTACTCCATCCTCGCCAATGCTTGTTGGAATCAATTCATTCTGCCATTATGATTACAAGAATCCACCTTTCTTTCGAAACTACATGGACCATAACCTAAGGACCGCTCGAAATTGCACATATAAAACCAAAGATTTAACCATTCGAGCACCTCCTTCCCCGACTACCTTCATAATCGATTCACCCTTTGGATGCTCAACACATTTGGTCTTGCACTTTTCTCTAGAAGTATTTTGTGCATGGCTGATGGATCGATACCTTTCAACTCTTCACGCCACCATGCCATAGACTCCTTATGATTTCTCAAAATTTTCAGCAACCTCTGCCTCAAGATCACTGCTTCCAGCGTAAATTATTACTCGGTTTACTCTTTGGCGCCTGTAAAGGCTACTTTAAATGACTTGGCAAGATCTTAAACTAGCCTTTCATCGTTTCTTTATGAAATTCCTTTTCTTCATTTTTGTCTTTGTTTTATACCATTTGTTCAAGACTCATCACCTTTTCAAAAGAGAATTGATGTGCGTAAAATCAATCAAAATCTTCGTGATACCGGAAATTCATCTCTTTTTCATTGATTGAAAGCTGGTCATTACAATCATAAAATCGTGAGTTGTTGACATATACATCTCAATCGACTGATGACTATCCCTTTCTATATCTAAATTCTTCCAAACTTCTAATTAAATTGAAATCACTTGTCTCTTCCAACTCCTAAGCTTGAGAATTCCTTCGCATATCGACAGTTTGCCCAATTTCTGCTAAGAATGGCCTTCCCAAAGAATGTAGGGACTTGTGGATCTTTCCTCCATATCCAAGATAGATGAAGTCATTTGGAAAATAAATTTTCCCACCTTTGACCAAAGACATCTTCTATGATTCCTTCAGGCCTTGCCAGGTTCTATTCGCTTACTCAGAGGGTGACAATGGGGAGTAATCTCCCCAAACTTAACTTGTTGGCAAATTTATCATGCATTAAATTTATATTGGCACCTGAGTCACAGAGAGCTTTTTGGAACTCAAATTCTCCAATGGTGCAGGGAATGGTAAAGCTCCCTGGATCCTTCATCTTTCCCTCGTAAGCTCTCGATCGGCCAAACACCGCGGTTATGCCAAATTCACAATTCCTTATTCAAAGAATCTTTCCTTTTTGCTCAAGATGTCTTTCAAAATTCTCGCATAAAGTGGCATCCGAGTAACCACTTATGTGAAAGGCACACTGATCTCCACTTTTCCGTAAAGGTCTTTAAGAACCTTGCAAACCTGCCTTCATCTCGATTTCGCAACTCCTCCGTGGAAACGGATCGCAGTCGATCGCTCTTGGTCTTCTTCTTGCTTCCTTCTTCTCGACAAATCGTCTTTTCTTCCTGCCTAGTGTTTCCGGAAGAATTTATGGGCCTTTCTCCCCCGGGTCATTTATCTTTTTCGTCTTCTCTGAAGTCTTTCCGACTTCGAGCCGCACAACCATACAAATAAGCTGATTCTTCTTCGTGTCACCGGCAAAGGCAATCTTTCATCCGATTAAGTGTGTTTAGGCCGCTGCTCTATCTCGTGTCTCCTGTGTTCTTGAGAGAAGCATTAGTGGTCTTCAAAATTTGAGAATTGCATTCGAGGGCTCCACTCGCAAAACTTTGTTCATGGAGGTTTAAAGGTAGCTTTTGTTGTCCCCATGAATCAAGAACAATCGATCTCTCAAATGCATGGAGCCTCCTCCGAATTCTCGATATTCATTTCGCTTCCTCCCTCCTCACGCTACTGGCTGGAACCTCTGGTTGGCCGATATCCTTGCTGAGGATGCTGTTCATGCCTTTGGCCTTAGAGCCCCTCCACCATATGAAAAATTTTCATGGTTCCTCATTGTTGGATGATAGTGTGTTGGTAGGTTAGGATTTGGTTTGAAGTGATAACTTCTTGGCTCTCCCAAGTACTTGACCTCCTCAGCATCATAAAACAATTCTTTAGTGGGTACCTCAAGACTTCCTCCTCAATAAGTTCCCTCTCAACCTTCCTATTTCATGAACAAGGTGCATCTTCCTCTCTTGTCATTCATCTCTATGTAATGATGGCATCTAGCTTCGCTTCCATACCGTCATCTTGCTCAGCTCCATGACTCCTCTTCCTCTCGCTAATTACTCTTGAAAACTCGATGGAGCTTCATATTGCATTTAGCCAGTCCTCAATCGCATCTCTCGCTCTTCAAAGACTTTTACGTTTGAATGCTCCACAACATGAAACATCACACAAGCCTTTAGACGATCATCTGGGCCAAGACATACACTATGTCCATCCGGTCTTCAAGTCTATCCCATGCATTGACACCTCTTCAAAGAACCTTTGAATCTTTCCCAAGCTACGAAAGGCTTTCATCTTCCCTTGTCGAACACAATTATCTCCTCCTTCTCTCAGGTGGTTTCTAAGGTGGAAAGAATCTACCCAAGTAGGCTTCTACAAGCTCCCCTGGGGCATCAACGTAACTATACGGTAGAGATTCATAAATTTCACGGGTCACAGATCTCTTAGAGAAAAAATGGGAATAAATGCAATTCTTATGACCTCCGGTCTCACCCTGACCAATTCCATCGTTTGCCATCCCAGAAACCTTCCGTGTGTTCATTCGGGATCTTTGTGGGATGACCAAGAACTCGTTGTCACGAACCATTGTAACTTCAAGTGGCCGGGCTTCGGGGCTTCAAAATTATTGGCATCAACTCGCAGTCGTCTGACAAGTGCAGTATTCATCCCGACAATTGGTCTCCGTAAGTCCTCCATTGTATCGCTGATTAGAGACCTTCCGCTACCGCTCTTTGTCCTTCGCCTCCGGTCTCGCCTTTCATCCGCTTTATAGCCGAGTTTTCTTCGACCTTTCGCCTCAAGCTTCCGAAGTGTTCTTCTGGGGGCTCCAAGACTGGCCGAATCAAATCGTTGTTCTCGTTTCCTATGCATTAAGTTTTCCTCAAATCAAAACACACTTACATTAATGGGGATTAGTCGCAACAAATATTTTCAATATGGCTTGTTAAAAAGTTAGTGGCTAAAATAACCACCGCATCAAAAACTATTTTGTTCTTTTTCTTTAAAATGTCCAAATTAGCATTTCCTTCTTTCGTCGTAATATTGATCACTAAATTCTTCGATCCCCGGCAATGGCGCCCATAAAAATTTGGTTGTTTGGATCATATGATGTATACAAATTCTATGACGTTATCACCAAAGGACTATTATCTAATCCCTAAAATCATACCATAAAAACTTGTTGACTACTTATGAATTGTTATGGATCAAAACACTATTCAAATTTATGCGACTTATTACTAAAGGATTATTATCTAGTCCTTAATAAACCATTAAACTTGGAGTGTGGCTTTAGTTATGAAAATGATGAAAGATATTTTACAAAGAGTAAACCATTTTCCTTGCGGGGTTTTGATCCAAGATACTGCAAGTGCAATGTGACGAACAAGTAGTAAATTGATTTGTTCGTATATCGATCCCACAGAGATCTCAAGAATTTTTCAATCAACTACCCCAATTACTTAAGCTCCATACTATTTGGACGATAATACTATATTGGGATTTTGCTTTGAAAGCCTGAAGATAATGATGTAAAAGAAAAATGAATGAATAACAAATGAATTGAATATTGAAATATTAAAATAACAAATGATTGAACAGCTATTCTAAAGAAACATTGAATAATCAACTATTGTGAAGAATCAATTCCCGCAGACTGTATTGTAATCTCTTTGCTTTTTTGAACTACAGACATTTTTAAAACTAGTCCAAGGGAATAAGATAGTGCGATCGGATCTCCAAATCATTACCGGCTTCATCATTCACCTTAACTGCTTTCGAACACAGCGGTGAGATGACTGCTTTAAATCTAGTAGCCTTGTTCTCGGGGTATTTTTCTTTCTCAATACTTCATACCTACAACATGGATCGCAAACTCCGAGCTTCTTAAATATAGTCATTGCAGGGTTTGCACTGCATCGGTTCCTATCCTCAAAATTAGAACAACTTACTCTTTCCTGACAGATCCTCTTACACACGGGATCGAATTCACTATCTAATTGAGGTGAACTTCTCTGCATACTTAAATTAATAACTCACTCAACTCATTCCTAAGCAAGGAGAAGAGGATGTATTAATTCTATATTACAGAGCATTGGGGACATCAATATCAGGTTCAAATACCTTCCCGAAATTGTTCCTTACTCTCAGGAATGCCTTCTCTCAGGTCACTTAGAGGGCCTCCTCGAAATCGTGAAATGAACAATCTCGTTATGGGTACGGTGAGGATCGTGACGCTAGATCAATTCCAGAAAACAAGCAAAACCAAAGAAGTCGATTTAATATCCTAAGTTCAAATTACAATGAATAAAATATCATAGAAGATAATTTCGAAATAACATCAATTCAATGGAAGTTTGGTTTCTAACCATCGATTATACCATACATTGGCTTGCTTGATCAAGAAACCACTATAAATAGAAAACCTGGTGCCTAAATCCAAAATTTGTCCGGAATTCAAACAACCGTACGCAATTTGAAGAAATATAAATCGCATTCACTAAACTTTACGCCTAACGTCAATCCAAATGAATGAAATACAAACTACCTAATCTAAAAATAAAATGGAAAAAGAAAACGAAAAGAAAATAAAGAAAAATAAAATACAAAGAGCCTTCAAAGAACTCCGCATCTCTCTCTTTCTGTTACAAGAGTCGCGCTTTTCTGGGTAAAGAAATTTTCAGGATTTATGGGTTCTCGTTGGCCCTAATTTCGATGCATTTCTTTGACTTTAGTTAATCGCCCATTAGATCGATATCGCTTTATTATCGCAGCTCCTCGCCGCTACCGTTTCGCCGCAATTTTGGTCGCAGGGAGCTCCTATGAAGCTGCGACATGTCTTAAGCGAAGCTGTGTCGCGACAACTTCTAATCTTTGTCACGACTCTCTCATTGAAACCACGTCGCGACAAATGCCTTACCGACGCCGAGATCTTCTTGTCCTTGCAAATGATGCGTCGCGATGTACCGTGTTGTCGTTTGACTTCCATTCAAGATATCGCTCGTCGCGACAACCGATGTCGTCGCCGACCAAGTTCGTATTAATGTCGCTACAACCGTGCGTTGTCGCCGACCTTATCTTTTATATGGAATTGCTGTCGAGACAATCCTTCTCCTTGTAAACCGATGTCGCTGATCGATTCTCGATGGAAGGTTGATGTCGCTGATCGCGATCCGGCATGTCGCGATACTGTGTCTTCTTCTTCTTCACCTCGTTGTTTAACTTGAGTTTCTTTCACTCCCACCATTTTGTTTTCGGGCACTCAGCTTCATTTGGCGACCGGAGTTTACCGATGTAAATCTGACATTTTGATCACGCTTGAAGCCACGGCACCGGGTCCTTTCATCTTTATGCGCTGCTCTTGCTTCGCACCTCGTTTAATCCCATTATATCGCCTGGCTCGCCACATTATGCTCCTTTACCGCAATTTCTCGCTTTTGATTTCTGCCGCACAGAATTTTGGTGAAGTTTATTCCTGCATTCCGCATATAAATCGCCTCTTTTATATAAAAATTAATCGTAAAATGGATCGAAAATAGATGACTTTAAGCTCACAAGAGTATCGGCGACGACGACTTCGGCCAATGTCAAGAGCGCGCCTTACAATTTTACTTTCTCACCCATAGAACGCTTCGCCTCGACATCTAGTCCCTCCCCTATTTGTCTCGAAGAGCTTCTTCAAGCAAAGACGGCTTAATGCCGACCCCTATAGATGCCAAGAGCTGCCAAACTCACAATTCTTACATTCATACCCACATAATGTTTTGTCTCTTAACATCTCGTCCCCTCCCCCTCTTTGTCTTGAAAACATTCTCTTAAGTAGCATCGGCGGCAGCGACCCCTGCCGCCTTCAAGAGCGGCTAGTCTCACAATTTTTACATTCTAACCCACAGAATGTTTCATCTCTTGACATCTCATCCCATCCCCTTCTTTATCTTATAGAGCTCTTCTTCTCGCAAAGATCGGGCGATACCGAATTCTGTACTGGGCCGTGGAAGAACGGTTAGTCTCATAATTTACATTCTCACCAATGTATGTTCGCCTTCTTGACATCACGTCCTCCCCCCTCTTTGTCTCAAGATCTTCTCTTCCGGGCATCGCGGTTGCGACTCGCCACCGCCAAGAGCGGCCGGGCTCACAATTCTTACATTCTCACCTACGACGTTTCGCCTCTGACATCGAGTCCCTTCCCTTGTCTCGAAGAGCTTCCACGCAGATCAATCTGGTGTGGCGACTTCACGCCGCTCAAGAGCGCTACCACAATTCCTACATTCTCACCAACATAATGTTTCGTCTCTTTACATCTCGTCCTCTCCCCCTCTTTGTCTCGCATTTCTTCCGCAAAGATCGGGTCGCGCGACTTCGCGCCATCAAGAGCGGCCAGTCTCATAATTCTTACATTCTCACCCACAGAATGTTTCATCTCTTGACATATCGTCCCCACCTCTTATTTGTCTCGAAGAGATTTTCTTTCGCAGCATCGGCGGCAGCGACGCCTGCCGCCGTCAAGAGTGGCTAGTCTCACATTTCTTACATTCTCACCCAAAGAATGTTTCGTCTCTTAACATCTCGTCCCTCCTCTTTATCCGTAAGAGCTCTATTCCACAAGACTACAAGTACACTCGCCGCTCTTAAAAAGCGGCCTGCCTCAAAATTCTTACATTCTCACCCACGCACGTTTCGCTTCCTCGATATCTCGCCCCTCCCCCTTTGTCTCGAAGAGCTTCTCTTCGCAGATCATCACGGCGGTGACTCCCTCGCCGCCAAGAGCTACCATTCACAATTCTTACATTCTCGATTAGTACCCAAAAAGTGCTATTTTGAATCATGTTTAAGATAGGTTTTGAGTGATTTTTGCGTACTAATCATATTAATTAAGCCGATTGACATGTGCAGGTCCATTAATATTACGGATTTCGTTTCGAGGTTGTTTTTGGTAGTTTTGTAGATTTCGTAAACCTCCTCCATCATTTCAAGCTTGACATTGCAATTATGTCACTTTATGCCGAGTTCTAAGAATTCTGATCACCGTTGCCATATTTCAAGTTGGAAGAGGAAAAGTGCAGGGCCGGAGGATGCAGATGGTCGGGCAATTTCATATGGCATAGCTTAAATTCTTCGCACGATAGCGTAACATTTCGCAATCATAGCGTAATTTTCGCAGTCATAGCGAAAATTTCGCAATGGCCAAATTTTCACCATCATAGCGAAAATTCGCTATCATAGCTAGATTATTTATGCATAGCGACATTTGAATATTCGCTATAAAGTGGGTTTTTCATTGCGATAGCTAAATTCTCACAATATAGCGAATTTTCGCTATCATAGCGAAAAATCTATTCCTCGCTTTTTGTGATCCAAACGACTCGCTTTGATTAATTTTTGCCCTACATGTAATCATATTATTTAGGTTAGTTTGGTATTTCACATATTTTGAGGCTATATACTATGTTATGGGACATATTGTAACCTAACTATTAATTTCACGCAACTTTTCACATACCCCCGCTTGGTTCCTATTTTCTATCTTCTCCTCTTCTTCATTTTTCAGTCATTAAACACACGCCTTTGAGGATGACAACTCAAAGGATGTTTCTAGTTGGAGCCCTCAAAACCTTGAAGAGGAGGGTTGCTAGGTTGGTTTCGTAAGTTCCTCGTTTTCATGAAGCAAAGACTGAATTTTCGTGTTTCAAACTTTCCAAACTAGGTTTAAAATGCCATTTAATGTATTTTCTCTCGGTCACTGCATGCTTGTGGTTCGGGCAGTATTCTTAATGGTAGATACACTAACATTCGATGTCATTTACGAGCCATTGAAAGTAGGTTAAATGTCAGATTTTTAATCACAAACATTAAATGCACAAGAATGCTTTGTTCAAATAGGAAGTGTTATTATGGGTCAGGTTTTTAAAGTCAAACAAAGATCCTGGCTTTGAAATGACTATATGTCATTTTTGTCTTTAATGCGAGGAAATAACCTCGAGGACACCTCTATAACCCCATCATATCAAACTAGTAACCCAAAACTTCAAGGTGATTCTTTTTCTTACATCTTATTTTAAACTGCTTCACTTAGCTTAGTGACACCATCAACCACAATTTTTAATGCAAACTGAAAATCCAAATGAAAGCCCTCACCATTTGAATCATGATACGAAATACTCAGAAGATGAAACCCATCCCCAGTTCGACCTCAGAACCGCTTATACTGCACAGCTTGACTACAGAAAGGTGAGGAAATTTAGGATACAAATTTTATGTTTGACTCGATCACCCTAATGTGGGTACCGAATCAAATGGAGCCGCGTTTGGGATGAGATGCCAAACTACAGATGATGAGTTGATATGTACTTGTAATCTTCATTACAAGTATTGGTGACCTTTTACCCCTTTTTGATTTTCATTAGTTAGAATATCAAGTTTTTTTCCTCAGCAGTCACTGCTGGGCTATTTTTATTATTACAGTTAGTTTATTATTTGGCTAACATCATCCTTTTCAGTAAGCCTTTTTTGTTGTTCTTCTTTTATTCTTTTCAGTCACAGTAAGCTATGTACCATCGATAGAGATATATCAGGTGTATCGCAAAGAGTCTGCATACCAACCGAACAAGGTTGTGAAGTCAAGGTGCACAAGTGATAAATGGTTCCTCCACTGAGGAACAGCAAAGCCAACAAGCAACTCCTATGAATCCAACATCATACAGTTCAATGAGGGACCACATACACCCTCCTAGAGTTAGTGCTCTATCGTATTCTGCTCACCTACGAGGATGCAGCAAGGGACCTATCTCGTGCCCCTACTCCCAACTTTTCATGGTATGGAAAATGAAAATCCATACACAATATTATCCGGGATTTGAGAAGTATGCATAACTTTTAAGGAGGGTGTAACCACATGGATTTAATGGTTGTGGTTGGCATTCCATTAACCCTCAATGACAAAGCCAAAATATGGCTTAATTCACTGAGACCAAGAACCATTAGAAGCTGGACAGAGCTGCAAGCATAATTTTTAAAGAAATTCTTCAGTGCTCATAAGACCAACAATTTAAAGAGGCAAATATACACGTTTGCAGCCCATGACAATGAGAGGTTCTAATAGTGTCGAGAGTGTCTGGTGGAAACCATCACATGGCATGTCCACATCATGGTTTCGACATGGATGTCTGTGAATCACTTCTATGGTGGTATGTCTCCACCACGGCTAAACTACTGAAATACGCGTGGAGGGACTTTGAGCAAGCACCCAGACGGGGCTAAATGGACTTTGCTAATTATGTGGCTGAAACTTCCATGGATGGGATGAACCAACCCAAGGGAGGTGGAGAAAATGAGGCCTTCACCCCACCAAAGGGAGGCATTTCAGACTTTCTGGTGGAGTGAGATGAAAGATATCAACCTACCTAGGGAAGCGTGGAAGAGCCTGGAAGGAAAAAGGCGTAAGTACACGTGCAAGGATCGAAACCCCGAGACAAAGCAATCCACGCATCAATTGCTAATCCACTGCCACCTTAAGAATGACTGCCCAATTGTTCTCATGAGAGATTTGATGTCGAGCATGCCAATGCCGCGCCAATCTGCCATTAAACCCAATGCCCCATATGGTATTACATATAATTCCAATCGAGGAACCACCCTAATCTCTCTTGGAAGCCTAACCCCGCTTATGTGCTCTCCCGAAGCAACAACGCTTTGTTCTCATCTCACCACAAATGACTACCATCATCATCCTCAAGGAATGCTATCTTTAAATCTAAGCAAGGTGGTAGGGGTGATTTCAGGAAGAACAAAAGGAATCAACGTATAATCTGTCAAGATTTGATACTATGGAAAGCACCCTAAACAAGAGAATAGATGGGCTTGAGAATAGCCTTAATCAGAAAATTGAGAATCTGCAGTATTCCATCACCAGGATTACTAATTTGCTGGAGGTACAGGAGAAAGGAAGATTCCCTTCCCAGACACTGCCGAATCCGAAGGGGGTCCATGAAATAGGTTCTTCCAGCAACTCAAGGATCGATGAAGTAAAGGTTATCATCACTTTGAGGAGTGGAAAAGAATTTGAGCAACTCGCACCCAAGATTGCCGGCAAACAGTAAAGGAAAAGGGAAGTCGAGCCTAAGAGAATAATAACTTGAGAAGATTCAATTAAGAAAACATTGATTCGTACACGGTAAAGGTGGTGATCCGAAAATTTGTTTCCTATTTTCCTCCTTGGTCGAACACAGGATGGGTTTTCATCTTACAAATGATTTGTATCATGGTTCAAAAATGGTGAGGCTTTCATTTAGATTTTCTGATTTGCATTAAAAGTGGGTGTTGTTGTCACTAGGTTAACTCCATTACGCTTAAAAATAAGGTGCGAAAGTGGAGACCTCAAGGCTCGGGGTCACTAGATTAGCATAATTGTGGTTATATAGGTGTCCCTCGTTATTTCAAGATAGTAAGGAAATGACATATAGTCATTGCCAAAACTGGATCTTTGTTTAGCTTTAAAAACCAACCCTTAAAAACATTCCCATTTGAACCTAAGCATTTACTGAGCATTTAATGTTCCATCAGTAGAAAACATAGCATTTAACCTAATTTGAGGCTCGCTCGTAAATGATATCTAATGAATGTCAGTGTATCTACCATTAAGAATACACTGAACCCTAAAGCATGCCAAGTATTGACCAAAGAAAATACATTAAATATCATTAAACCCTAGTTTGGAAAGTTTGAAACACATAAATGGCAAGACTACCCATTTAAGACAGAGGAACACTCGAGAAACCACCATTAACCAACCTAGAAACCCTAATCTTCAAGGTTTTGAGGCTTAGCCAAACATCCTTTGAGTTGTCATCCTCAAAAGGGTGTGTTTGGCAGCCGAGAAAATGTGAGAAAGAAGATAGATAAGAGAGAAAACTCAGAAACCTAAAAATGTGGGTCAGCCAAAACCGAAGGTGGGATCCAAAAGCTAAGATTACAAATGTTATAAAGTGGCTTATATAGCCTTACAAGAGATGTGAAATACCAAAATAACCAAAATAAAATGATTACATTGAGGGTAAAATGGGAATTACACAAAATGGGGTCATTTGGATCATAAAAAGAGGGGGCAAAGATTAATATGCACGCGAATTTCCGCATCATAGCTAAAATTCAAGGCATAGAGAAAATCAAAATTTCGCTATGCATAGTACTCGCTTATGATAAGATTCGCTATGATAGCGAAATTTCGCTATCATAGGAAAATTTGGCCATAGCGAATTTTCAGATTATGTAAATTCGCTACCATTGCTAAATTTTCGCAATCTCATAAAGTTCTCTGGCCATGCCATAGCGAAATTCCCCGATCCTCCCGCATTGCTTCTCGCACCAATCGCCTGCATTTCTTCTTTTCAACTTGACATTTCTTCATCCCGCTTGATGAAATCGGCCGAGAATTCATATGAACTCGCATAAAACATCACAATTACGATGCCAAGCTTTATATGCTGGTGAAGGTTCCCGAAACCTGCAAAACTACCACAAAAACAACCTCGAAACAAAAAACACTCAAAACCTATCTTAAATAGGACTCAAAATATCACTTTTTGGGTACTAATCACACCCCCCAACCGACACGTTGCTAGTTCCTTAGCGATGCTAAAAATAATAAAGGGCATGTAGGCTACGCTTTTGCAAAAAGAGTATGTTGTTCAAAAAGCGTGTGTACAAGTGAGGCCTTACTTTCAGCATGAACAATTTAGACTCTGTACAAAAACCATCATGAGAGAACAAATTCCATATAGGAACAAGTTTCAGGGCAGCATCGATTCCAAGGAAGTCAACCCGAACTTCCACCTAAATCTAAGTGTTTTTAAGTGATCAGTTTGAACCAATAAGTTGCAAAGCTATTCCCTTCCACCAACCAAGCTACTGCCAGGGCCTTAAACTGATGACCAACCTAAATAGATTCGCCACGCCATTTTCTTTGATTGTATTGTGTGGTGCACGTCAAAACTCGACTTCACCAAAGTCCGCGGTAACTGGGGTCCACCGATGACTCTAACCAATTAAGGTTTGTAGTGGCACCAAGTCATAAGGATCTTTTGACCACAAACTCCTCGTGCTTCACCCTACTTTGAATGATTTCGAGAATTCACACCTACAACTCGCTAAACCCACCCATCCACCGTAGCTTAACACTAAGTCGATGATCAACCAAAGGAATGTTTAGGCACCTGGACTTAAAGGCTTTCGCCATATACCCCTGACCGTGTTCGGTTTCAAGCAAAGTGTCACTTGCCAATTATTTTTTCTTCTATCTTTTCTTTTTGATTTTCTTTTCTTTTTCATTTGGAAGACTTTATTAGTCTTCATTTGTGGGTAACACAAACTCATTATGGCTCGCCAACAGATCTAAGGCGTGCTTTGCAAAGTGAAAAAAGAGGTATATAGCTTCACAACTCATTGATAAAACCGATGTGCACCGTGGTGTGATTAGCTAAAGGCGATGTACAAGGGGTTGAAAAATTATGAACTAACTCCACAAAAACTTAACATACATGGAACTGCTCTAACATAATGGTAGCACAATACGTATTTCACTCTTCAACTAAAGGTAAGAGCAGAAACATAAAAATAAAGGTGCAAACAACAACCTCAATTTTAACAAACAAATTCAAGCTACCACAGGCATGCAACCAAAGAAACAAAAACAAAAGTATGAACATTGCCAACACGCATCGTCCCGGCATGGGAATGAAAGTTAGAGGATGGAATAGTATCCCTCAATTAGTGTGCGTAAGAAGCGATCATCCCCTACCAGGCCGAGGTGCCATGGTGAAGTGGATGATTTTACTGCACCTACCAACACAAAGCAAAACATGCCACTCAACTGACTACCGCAAGATTTTTAACAAAATAGAAACTTACAAAACTAAGCAATTAAAAAATAGTGGCTTCTAAGACATCAAGTAGAGCCACTTCTAAAATATGTGGCCTCGCGGGTCTCAAAAAAGGGTCCATAAGGAGAATCTCCTCCCCGCCACGTCACGAACAACATAGGCTTCACCCTGGCCCAACTTTGATCACCCTATTATCATTTGATCGGTAGGTTCATCAACTATCAAGCTTTTGTCAACGATGAATGGCCCGCTCCATCGCGGTACTGAGCCGCTTTGGAAATAGATGGAGTTTGGAATCCATACAGAGGATTCTGTCCCCTATGAAATTTTTGCAAGTTATCATTTGATCATGCCATTTTTTCGACCTTTCCTCTGCAATCTTCGAGTTCAATTAGGAATCATTTGGTATTTCCTCCAACTCGTTGAGATCAAGGAACCTTTTGAGCCCGGCCCTGCTTAAATCCATGTTCAGCTTCTTGATTGCCCACCATGCTTTAGACTCTATTTCCACTGGAAGGTGACATGCCTTACCCTAGACCAACCGATAAGGGGACATTCCAAGAATCGTTTTGAAAGCTATTATGTAGGCCCACAGTGAATCAAGCAATTTGATGGACCAATCTTTTCTGTTGTTGTTCACCACCTTCATTAGAATGGTCTTAATCTCACCGCCAAGGTTCTACTTTAACCACTTGTTTGAGGATGGTAAGGGGTAGCCACTCTGTGTTTCACACCATATTTAGCCATGAGGTTTCCGAAAGGTTTGTTACAGAAATGTGAACCCCCATCACTAATAATGGTTTTATGACTCAATCCTGTAGTAAGATGTCGGGCCAAGAATTTGAGCACCACCCTGTCATGCCGTTTCATAGGATTTTTCAACTATTTTGGACACATACCACTCCCACCAATACACACCACAAGATAATGGGAAAGTTGTCCCATGAACAGGATGTCCCAAACATCAAATGTACCCTCGCACCACTAAAATCCGGGCTCTTAGGCATCACATGACTAAGTAGACAAATTTCGAGCCTTTAAGATCTGTCACATATCTCAAGACACTGGGTGTGCTTCTTAAACAAGTCCGTGAGAACCAGATCACAAAGATCTCTCATCTGGTCGGCCTCCTCGGGGGAAGCAGTGGCCACCCACAGCACTCTCAAAGTGCTGGGCTTTAACTCTGTTCTTCTTCGTGCACACACACTTCCCGATTATCCGATCTCGCACAAGATTAAACAAGAAGGGCTCTTTCCCAATAATATGAACGATCTTTTCCAAGAAATACTTCCCTATCCTCGTTTTCCAATCGATGACTCTCCGTAGCGAGAAATTGGCAATGTGAGTACACCAGTGAGCTTTCAACCTAATTAAAGATTATTCAGAAATTCATATCATTGATGGGCGGGCTATGAGGTCATAGGCTATCGTTAATCTAGAAAGATGGTCTCGCCACAACATTCTCACCCTTTATTCCTTAATTTTCAAGTTAAACTCGCAGAAGAACCCATCGGATAAGTTCAGCTTAGCATTTTGGCTTTGTTAGAGATATTTCAAAGCTTTAATGATCTCAGAAATGACTATATCGTGACTCCAACCAAGTATGCTCGGAATTGTCTAAGGCGTAGACTCATCGCCAACAACTCTTTCTCTTGCATAGTATAATTTCCTTGTGCTTTCATTCAAGGTTTTACTTGCATATAGACTACATGAGGTTTTCCATTTTCTTGCCAAGAACTGCCCACAGCAAGATCACTTGCATCACACATCACCTTGGGAAAAGGCAACCCGCCAATTAGTGCTCGCACTTGTCAGTGCAAATGGTCAAACCGGACTTCAGCTCTTCAAAGCTCTCCTCGACATTCTTTTCCCAAACAAATCTCTGTAATCTTTCACTTGCAGCTTATAAAAAGGGGTTTAGCAATCTCTCTAAAAGTCCCCGATGAATCTCCGAGAAGCCCGCATGGCCGCAGGAATTGCCTAACCCGTTTTATATCGTCGGAGACTAGCACTCTAGGAAATAAGTTCAATTTTTTGCCTTACAACCCTATTCCCCACTGGAAATAACATGCCCCATTACAATCCCTCGTTCACCATAAAAATGGCATTTCCTCTCCCTGAAGCACACTGTTCTTTTCAATGCACCTTATGATAGCCAATAGCTCTGACATTTCTCAAATCACCTCCTCCGTATACAAGATGTCATCCTATGATACTTCCATTATGCGCTCCAATTATATCGCCAACATACCAAGCATGTTATCTCCTCGGGAGTGGAAGGGCAAAGTGCAAGACCAAAAGGCATCCTCCCTGTAAGTGCGTGTTCCAAATGGGCAAGTAAAGGTAGTCTTTCTCGATCTCTGGTGCAATCTCTATTTGAAAGTGATCCTAAATTAGCCATCCAAAAAGCAATAGAATGTGTCCTCGGTGAAAACCTCTCAAGAAGTCGATCAATGAAGGGCAAGTGGGAAGTAATCTTTTCTTGTTACTTACCGAGCCTTCGTGACCCATGCATACCCTCCAACTGGGTACGAGCCTGCAGACAATTCCGCACCCTTTTAATTTTTCACGTTGTCACCCCCACTTCTTTGGCACCAATTCGGTCGGGCTTACCAAGTATATCAGACATGGGGTGGGTCGATACCTATCGCAGCATTTCAAGGTATCCCAATGCGAACTAGCTCCCGTATAGAGAGGATTCAACCTCCTCTGTACGCCAACTTTAGATTCTTCTTCCAAATAAATGTGGTAGTGATTGCTGGGTTTTATGCCTTTTAAAATCAGAAATTTTCCACCCTAAAGCTTGTTTCTGCTCTCATTTCGAGGAGGTGCAAAGAGGGTCGTGTTTCCTGAAGCGGTCACAGAAGTGATATATTACAACCGACACCCGCTTGTTTTCTTCAGGGAATGCATATTTTAATTCCACCGCAAGGGTTCAGCTCCAATCAGTTGAGGTTCCTTCCTTCTTCACCATCAATAGGTAGAATTTACTTTCTTTCTCCAACACCCCTCGCACTAAGCCTGGCTATCAGGTTCCTTATTGCTCACAAGGCACCAGATAACTCCTGGCACATCTCAACTTGCTCTTCACAGCCTGCTCTCAAGATTGCACCCATTATGCACTTCTACGCCGTCCTCCATTGCCATGGCGCCTTTACCTCAAATGGAAGATATTGAGTTCTAAAGTCATAAGCTCCCAAACGAGCTGCATGTCCTCATTCCCGCAGCTTATTACGGCATTCAAGTGCCAAGAACGGCCTTCCCAATATGACGGGTGCACATCGTTCTAATCAACCACCAGTCATACTCACAAAATCCACTCAGATAAGAGAATTTGTCCACTTATATTAAAACATCCCCAATGGTCCCCTTCGATATTTTAATGAGACCCATCACTAGAGATGTACAGTACGGAAGGGCTTCGGCTTCTCCCAAACCAAGCTCTAAGTCTGGTGGCATGGAGC
Organism: Tetrastigma voinierianum; assembly: GCA_016808115.1. Classification (NCBI taxonomy): domain Eukaryota; kingdom Viridiplantae; phylum Streptophyta; class Magnoliopsida; order Vitales; family Vitaceae; genus Tetrastigma; species Tetrastigma voinierianum. Next base: position 410,398 of record JAEQBH010000686.1, on the reverse strand, counting down.
ATGGCGCGAGGGTCTCAACACTCAGCCCCTGCCCAATAGTGCTTTTCTGCCACTAATGCCTCCGATATTAATCGAGATCATTCACATCCCCGGTCCTTATATTTCACAGAGTTCAGACCTGGCCGATAGCACTCACTGTTCGCCAGCTAAAAGGCCTTTTTATTCACACAGTTTCTCTTACCATACAAGTCCTTGCAATTTTCATATGTGGGGACTTGTTTGATCATGTCAAGAGAGTGGAATGTTAACTCTTCACTTTGTTTCTAATACCTCTTAAAATTTCAGTTTATTGACTAGAATTTTTCTTTTTCATGCCATGAAACGAGGGGGCACTGGCTTCAATCTCTTCCCTTTTGCCGATTGCTCTTCCCTCCGTCTGAACAACTTAACATCGTGGGGAGCTGTTTTGTTGGTGTCAGAAAACCACGGCCAGCTTTACCACTTCTCAGTCATCATCGCTGATCATCACCTTGCATTTACCACTGGTCAGTCTATTTCATGTGAATTCCCTTAGGGTTTTGTCGGCATCTGGAAGAAAGTTTCCCTTTTCAAAACTTCACACAAGTTAGACAACTGAAATCTCATAATGCATAATGTCCAATTTCTTATTGAGTGAGTTCTCGACCGCCTTCACTTTTCTTCTCGATTAGTTTGAACATTCAACACCTCGTTTCTTCCACAAACGTGTTTGCACCACTTCGCTTTAAATTGCACCGCTCGCTTCAACAAAGGAAGAAGCGTGGAGGTCAGCCAAGCAGCCGGTGAGCCAAATCACGCCGTGTTCCCGGAAGGGCATATGCGGTGGTTGCTCGACCGAAAATTGCACTTCAGGTCGGGCGTAGATGCAAACAATTCATTCACCGCTTGCACTTCATGCTGATTTCTCATCTCAAGCTCCTACCGGGTCATGGTCGCCGTCATCTCCGTATCCCAGAAAGTAAAAATTCCTCCTCGTGGGCTAAAGGCCTCATTTTCTCCACCTCCTCGGGCTCGCTCATCCCATCCCTTCGAAGTCTGTACCACTACAATTCAAAAAGTCCATGGCTTCATCCAAGTGCGTCTGCTCAAGAAGTCCCTCCACATTGTTTCCAATAATTGCTTCATAGCCGGAGACATACCCACCATAGAAGTGGGATTCACAGCATCCAAGCAATAAACCATGATGTGGACATGCACTGATATCATGAACCTCTCCCAAAGACTGGTAATCCTCTCATCAATAAGGGCTAAATGTGTATATTTACCTTCAAATTATCGTTCACAGCACCAAGAATTTTTGCAATTCGTCATACTTCGCTTAAATTTCTAATGGTTCTCGCCTGAATTAAGCCATATTTTGGCTTCATTTCAAGTGGTTAATTGAATGCCTTCAACTTTAACAAATTCACATCGGCCAGACCTCCTTAAAAGTTATGCAAACTTCCTCAAAGTCCCTGATGTGTGTATGGATTTTCATTTCCATACCATGAAAAGTCGGGAGGGGGCACCAAATATGTCTCACCGCATCCTCGCCAGGTATGATGCGTAGGGTTGCACTCACTTGCAGAGGTGCATGGGTCCCCCATTTATCCGTATGTCGGGCTGGATTCACCGGAGTACTACGACTTTGCCGTTTCCTCGTGTGTAGGATCCATTTGCTCACTATGCACACCGATTCACAACCATACCACTGTGCACTAACTCTTGCGCTTCCACCGATATATCTCTATCCCAAGGATGCATAACACCAGTGGACACAAAAAGAGACAAGGTGAGCAACAAAAAGACTTTCTCCAAAAGGATTAGTGTTACTGAACAATAGAATGATCAGAGGGTGATGAAAATGCACCCAATAGTGCACTCCAACAGTAAAAACCCGAGATTCTAAACAATGAAATCAAAAGTTATGTTGTAAGATCACCAACACTTGTAATGGGATTACAAGTACATATCAACTCACTGTAGTTCGCACCATCCCCGACAACGGCGCCATTTGGATTCGGTGCTACCGCAGGTGATCCCGAATCAACAAAATTTATTTCCTATTTTTCCTACTGCCGTAGTCAAGCTTACCGCAAGAGGCCGTTTGTGGTCGAACATAGGATGGGTTTTCATCTTACAAATGATTTGTATCATGGTTCAAATGGTGAGGCTCATTGGATTTTACTGTGATGAAAGCATGTGCCGCCATTACCAGTTAATCGATTACGCTTAAAATAAGGTGTGGAAAGCGGAGACCTTAAGGTTTGGTCACTAGATTAAAGATAATGAGGTTAGGTGTCTCTCGTTATTTCTCGATTAGTAAGGGGGCCATATATAGTCATTGTTAAAACTAAGATCTTGTTAGTTTTTAAAAACCAACCCTTAAAAACATTCCCATTTTAACCTAAGCATTTACTGAGCATTTAATGTTCCATCAGAGAGAAACATAGCATTTATCCTAATTGAATGCACATAAATGACATCTAATGAATGTCATGTATCTACCATTAAGAATACACGAACCCTAAAGCATGCCAAGTATCACTAAAGAAAATACATTAAATAGCATTAAACTCTAGTTTGAAGTTTGAAACACATAAAATGCGTGACTGTCCATTTAAGACAGAGGAACACCCGCAAAACCACCATTAACCAACCTAGAAACCCTCCTTCAAGGTTCAGGCTTAGCCAAACATCCTTGAGTTGTCATCCTCAAAGGTGTGGTCATACCAGAAAATGAGAGAAAGAAGATAGAGAAGAGAGAAATCAGAAACCTAAAACAATGCCAAAACTGTAATCCAGTTACTACAAAATGTTATGGAAGTGGATTATATACCATAAGAGATATGAAATACCAAAATAACCAAAATAAAAGATTACATCGAGAGTAAATGGAATTACACAAAACAAAGTAGTCGCTTGATCACAAAAAGAGGGCAACATTTTCACTATGCGTGAGTGAATTTCGCTTAACATCAAAAAATTCTCGCTATGATAAGAAATTTCGCTTATCATAATAAAAATCGAGGCATAACAAAATCCAAAATTTCGCTATGTTATCAGATTTGGCCATAGCGGTACGCTTAGGATTGCAAAATTTTTCGCTACCATTGCAAATTTTCGCAATCTCAGAAATTTTCGCTATGCCATAATGGGGGCCTCGATCCTTCGTGACAAGTCGCACTAATCGCCTTGTGGCTTCTTCCTTTCCCAGCCTTGACATTTCTTCATCCCATTGATGAAATCTCACCGAGAATTCATACGAACCCGATAAAAATATCACACTACGATGCCAAGCTTGATATGATGGCGAGGTTCCCGCCTCCTTCTCCCCATCCGTCCTCCCCAGACCGCAAAACTACCAAAACAACCTCGAAACAAAATCGTGGTTACTAATTTGACCGCATTACGTCATTCGGGACTTAATTAATATGATTGGGTGAGGCAAAAAAGACTCAAACCTATCTTAAATAAGACTCAAATAACATTGGTACTAATCAAACATGCCCTCCATTTCCTCAAAGCACTAGAGGCAAGAAAAATCACAAACCAACCGAATTGGGAGGTGCTAAGGCAAGCGAAGGTGAATATCCCACCGCTCGACATGATCATGGTCCCAACACATAAAATTTTTAAAGGACCAGCACCTGGCCAAAAGAGGTCAAGACAAAGAAAGCCTTCCTAACAGTAACGTCAAGGCATTTCATTCAAAGCAAGACCCTAGTTATTAAGGATCCAGATCCCCACAATATCAAGCATCGGGAGGGACCTGCATGCACAAAGCACCGTCGACTCAATGTAAACCTACCGCCATATTCAAGATATACAAATAGGCTTGGGGAGCTAAACTCACCAACATCACTCTATCCTACCGATCAATCGCAAAATTCCTATGTATTAGCCGAGGATGTTTTGCAAAGGACAATTCATCATCCCAAGTGGGATTTTGTAGTGCTCGATAATCAACCGACAGGCCAAGCCTAATCATGCCAATCATACCTGGAAGGCTATTTTTGCCACTTCCAATGCGATAATCAATTGTCGAATGGAGTCATGCATTTCACATTTGGCAACATGACACTAGGAGCTCAATATTTTTCTATCCGAGCAATACACAAGCCATCGTAATACGAGAGGCAAGGATCGATGAAGTTTCCGCCTGATCGTCCAGTTCAGTGGAACCATGTGCTCACAACCACTGAGAATTTGGTGAAGAAAGTGAAGCAACATGGAGAATTGACTCCATCACTCCCTGCAGCCAATGACTCCCCCAGCACAACCAAGTGAAAAGAAGCTCAACACAAAGGAGCTGAGCATGAAGGCAACTGCAGCACAAATTACTGCAGGCGTAAAGGAGCTCCTCCTCTTGATCCTCCATGAATGGAACCAGAGCAGATGAGCTGGTGTGGTCTCCACCACCAAACCCAAATTTCAAAAAATTTTGATTTTAGTTTAATTCTGTCAATTTTCGGGCTTTATTTTATTTTTAGTAATTTTCTATTTTAATTCTTAACTCAATATAAAAATTTTAAATTTTAGTAATTTTATTTACTCAGATTTATTCGTATTTTATTTTAATTCTATCTAAATTAATCTTGTTGTTATTCCTACAGATAGTCAGGTGAGCTCCAAATTCTCGCAATAGCGAAATTCATTCATGCGTCTTCTGGCCACCTCCTGGACCTTTCGCTACTCCAACAGCCTTTATAAAAGGCTTCCCTCTCTCATTTTCAATCACATTACCTTCCTCTAAGCCGTCTCTTCGTCGCAGCCCCCTGCCCTCGCTCGTTCGCACCACACACGCACCCTCACCACCGGGCCCAAGAGCACGCCACGCCAGGCCACCACCGCACACAGCCGCACCGCCGCCGAGCCCGGGCCCGAAGGCCGCTTGCCGCCCACCGCCGGTGTCGCCATCGCCTCGAGCCCGTCGCCGAGCCTTGCCACGCGAAGCCCCGCAAGACCGGAGTCCACCGCCGCGCACCCGCTGGCAGCGCCCCAGACTCCACCGAGCCCCGCCGACCCGCATTCCTCAGTCCCTCTCATGGTTCTACCCAGGGCGCCATCGCATGTGCTCGTAGCCCGCTTCGCACTCCTGAGAGAGACTGCAGCATATCTGTGGTCGGCAGCCTACCACTCTCCCGAACAGCTGTAGAGACACCCACCCCGCACGTCCCCGTCTCTATGTCGAGGAGTGCTCAGCTCCGAGCCCCACCCAGCGATATCAGACCAGGGCGGACCTCGTCCCTTCTCCGCATCCGAGACCATCGCCGAGGGCCTCGCCTTCCAAGCGAGTCAGACATTGGGGCCCGGTGAGTCATCGCACTCCTCCGTACTCGGACAAAGGTTCATCGCTCCCGCTTATCCCCTGCCGAGGATCGAGAGACCGATGTTTACCTACGATCCGATTCTAGGGAAAGTAGATCTTCGTGCCTGGGACTTCCATATGGAGTCGATATGATATATCTAAGATTGACCGGGCTGACCAATGATTCGTAGACTGACGCTACTGATCCGATGCATTCATCGCTTCCATTCATGACTCCGAGGCAATTTTTCTATCCTGAGCCAGGCTTTGAGTTTTATCACACTATGACATCCCTGGAAAGGTTTCATTCCGCTTCGAGATCCTGCCTCAAGATCGACGACCGCCCGTACTGAGTCAGATATTGCCAACATCATTCGCCAACAGTTCTAGCGACCAACAGACCATCTACGGTGGCGCCACCATCACAGAGAGATGGTTTGCTTTCTCCTCGCCTGAAACCATCGTTTCTGCCTATACTCTTCCGCCACTTTTCCCCACAAATGCTCCCAAAAAAAAAAAAAAAAAAAAATTACGACTGACCAGCTTGATCCCACTTCATCACTATGTACAACTTGTGGAGCTATACTGAGGCTCGCATACATATCCGAGGGATTCTGGTTCAGTCCCCTCCGAGCTCGTCATGACTGCGATCGCCACATTTTCAGGAGAAGCGTCCACCGCAGCGACCCGGTCGAGGCTTTTTCCTTGTTGATGCCGAAGGTGAGCGTCTAGCACTGCCCTCAGGAGCCACGACGAAAGGGCTGTGAGCTGGGTCTCTGTGTTTCATCCATATTAGCTGCCTCATATATACTCACTATCCATTATTCTTCAAACAGTAAGGAGGAGGCACGATGATGTCAGCAGAGACCCGCGAGGCCCGAGCAAACTGCTCCAGGTGGAGGTAAAGAGGACTCCTGCTCCAGATTCCACCCTCCAGCCTCCACTCCTATCGCTCTCAGCCGGAGACCGTTCGCCCTTCCTCCACATCACAACAAATACCGTAGCATGTCCCTCGTTAGTTCTAGAGTTATCTCATGTTATGGATGTTTGCCTGCATTGACTTGTTTACTACTCAGCTTCATAGATTTAACTATGGCCCTGAGCCGAGGTCATCACTTGGCCAGTAATCACGCCATGCTTTTTCGACCATGAGCCACCTTACCGCGCCACGCGGACAATGCCCCACACGCCCCACTACGATCAGCCCAGATCCGTAGTCATACCTCCTCGATATGCTCAGCCACCACAAGAGTTTCCATCCATCGACGTCACACCACCACTGGGAGCGAGAGGTGGTCGCACTCCCTTCTCTGGGGCCTTCCTACCCAATGCGAGATATGGCTATACTGTCTTGGGGAAAAGAGCCAAGTGTCATTCTTATCATATTTTGTTTCGTTGAGTTTTATTAACTGCCTACTATTTTGTATATAGTGATTATATAGATTCATGTAATAAATTTATTAGCAAAGTGCTGATCTTTTTATCAGGTATAGCTATGTTAAGCTCAGACTAGCCACTCCTCAAGTTATATCAAAAGCTTTATACAAGATTTACATTTTTCTACACTTTGCAAACCATTTTTTGTGCATATTTTATGTTTCGTTTTACCTTGAGCTATTAAAAATTGAAGTAATCGTATGTTACCATAATGCTAGAACATTTCCATGCATGATTAAGTTTTTTTGCCTATCAAGTTCCAAAGTTTCAACTCAGACATCCGCTTTAGCACCACAAGCATATCGCTTTCATCAATAGTCGAGAAGCTATATACCTCATTTCCTTTGCAAACCACTTTATATTAGCTGGACGACCATAATAGGTTTTTGTTACCCTCAAAAGAAGACCAATGAAGTCTTCTCCCAATGAAAAAGAAAAAGAAAAAAAGAAAAGAAAGAAGAAAAGAGAATTGAAAGCCGTGACATCTCGCTTTGAAACCCTAACACAAATCCGAGGTATATGGCTTAAAGTTCAAAGCCCTGTCTCTAAACCTTTCACCGGTCAGGAGTCACCCCACTCTCAGGTCACACAACGTGGATTCGCAGAGTTTGGGCCAGTCAGTAGGAGCTGAATTTTCAAACTCAAGTCCTGGTGAAGCCTAAGATAGTGGTCGGCAAGAATCCTCGACTTGGATGCTCCAACCTTGATTGGTTGGGATTCATCTATGACCCTGCCACCTGACTCCTCGTGAAGCCGACTTTCAGCATTGCTACATTACGATCGAAGTAAGAAAAAAGGGTGAGCTAAATTTATTTAGGTTAGTCATCAATTTAAGGTCCTCGCGTGAGTCATCGGGGGAGGAACAGTTTTGCAACCTATCGTTCAAACTGGAGCCACCTTAAAACACGTAGGTTTCGTGGAAGTTCAAATGACTTCCTTGAATCGATGTCGCCTCTCGAAACTCGCTCCTATATAAAATTGTTCTTCATGATGGTTTTTATACAGAGTCAAATTTTTCACATCAAGGTAAAGCCTCACTTCAGACACACACACACTTTGAATGTATCACTTTTTGCAAAAGCACAGCCCGTGATCCCCTTTATTATCTTTAGCATCGCTAAGGACTAGCAACGTGCTCTGGCTGGGGTGTGATTAGCTCCCAAAAAGTGCTACTCAATCCTGCTTAAGATAGGTTTTGAGTGCTTTTGCGTACTAATCATACATCAGTTTATTGGACATGTGAAGGTCCATTAGTATTACTCTGATTTTGTTTCGAGGTTTTTGGTATGGTGATTGTAGTCCTCCTCCATCATTTCCAAGCTTCGATATCTCAATTATGCCGATTTATGCCGAGTTCGTATGAATTTCTGCGTAGATCGCGACAAGCCCCCGGATGAAGATATTTCAAGTCGGGAAGAGAAACAAGGTCGGAGTGATGCAGGATTGTTTAAAAATTTATATCGTAGAGAAATTATCGTGCATGTTGAAAATTTTGAATTCGCTTATGTCTGTGATTTTTCGCTATGATAAATAACTTTCGCTATCATAGCTAAATTCACTCGTGTATAGCGAAAATCTATATTCCTGTTTTTGTGATCCAAACGATCACGCTTGATTAATTTTTCGCCTCAATGTAATCATATTATTTAGGTTAGTTTGATATTTTCACATATTCGGGAGGCTATATAAGCTCATGTTATGGACATATTAAACCTAACTATTCATTTCACGTTAGCCTTTCACACACAAATTCCTCAAGCTTTTCTTTCACTCCTTCTGTACATTCTTTCTTCTCTTTTCTCTCTCCCCTCTCTCTCCTCTCTCTCTCTTTCTTCATTTTCAGTCGCAAACACACCCTTTGAGGATGAGACAACTCAAAGGATGTTCGCTAAGCCTCAAAACCTTACAGGAGGGGTTGCTAGGGTTGGTTGATGTTGGTTTACATGTGATGTTCCTCTTTTTCGCGGTACAGCACGCATTGTGTTCCAAACTTTCCAAAACTAGGTTTAAATGCTATTTACTGTGTATTTTCGGGTCAATACTTGGTATGCTTTAGGATTCAATGTGTATTTCTAATCGCAGATATTAATCGATATTCTTTTAGATTTCATTTATGAGCCATTGAAAGTAGGTTAAATGTCGTATTTTAACTCACAAACATTAAATGCTCAAGAAATGCTTTGGGCTTCAAATAGGAAGGTTACTATGGGTTGGTTTTAAAGTCAAACAAAGATCCGGTTTTGGAAATGACTATATGTCATTTGCCCTAATGCGAGGAAATAACCCGAGGACACCTCTATAACCCCATCATATCAAACTAGTAACCCAAAACTTCAAGGTGTTTCTTTTTCTTACATCTTATTTTAAACTGCTTCACTTAGCTTAGTGACACCATCAACCACAATTTTTAATGCAAATCCGAAAATCCAAATGAAAAGCTCCACCATTTTCAATCACATACGAATCATTTCAGAAGATGAAAACCCATCCCCGGTTCGACTAGAACCGCTTATAATCGCAGTAGGGGTCAGACCATGACAAAGAGGGAGGAACAGATTAAATTTTGTTGACTTCGATCACCCTACTGCGGGCACGAATCACATTCTCACCCACTCGACGTTTCATCTCTGACATTCGCCCGCCCCCTCTCGTCTCGTGCAGTTTCTTCCGGGCAAAGACGGCGGTGCAGGACCCCTACCGCCTTCTCAAGATCAGAAAGTCTCACACCTCACTCTCACCCACATAATGCTTCCCGTCTCTTGCTCCTGGTCCTCCCCTCCGTCTCGAAGAGCCCCTTCCTCATCATCAAGCACACATCTTCGCCACGCCAAGAGCGCAAGACGCACCCCGAAATTCTCACACGCACGTTTCATCTCTTGACATCTAGTCCCTTCCCTTTTTTTGTCTCGAAGAGCTTATCTTCCGCAGCATCGGCGGCGGAGACCCCTGCCGCTGTCAAGAGCGGCAAGTCTCACAATTCTTATTCTCACCACATAACGCTTCTCGGCTCTCGACATCTCACCCCTCCCTGCCTCACGCCTCTCGCAAAGACCCACGCGCGACCTCGGCCACCGTAAAGAGCGACTAGTCTCACAGCTCCTACATTCTCACCCGCCACGTTTTGTCTCGACATCTCGTCCCTCCCCTCTTATCTCGAAGAGCTTTCACAAAGATCTACGGCGGCGACCCCCCCGCCGCCAAGAGCGCTCGCCTCATAATTCTGGCGATTCTAACCCACACGTCTCGTCTCTTGACATCTCATCCCCTCCCCTTCTTCGTCTCGAAGAGCTTTCTTCCTAACATCGCGGCGCGACTTCGCCACTCACAGCCTCGCGCTCACACTCCTACATTCTCACCCAAAGAATGTTTCGTCTCTTGACATCTCGTCCCCTCCCCCACTTTGTCTCGTAAAGCTTCTCTCTTCCGGGCATACGGTGACCCCGCCGCCTCTTCAAGAGCGCTGCCCACAATTCCTTTCACCCAATGCACGTTTCGTCTCGACATCTCGCTCCTCCGACTCATTCGAAGAGTCGCTTCTCCTGGACATCGACGGCAGGACTCCTCACACAAGTAAGAGAGCGCGGCGAGTCTAATAATTCTTACATTCACCTACGTAATGCTTCGCCTTCTCGCGATCTCGCCCCCTCCCCTTCTTGTCTCAAGAGCTTTCCGCACATCGACCCATGCAGGACTCCCCGCGCCAAGAGCGAGAGTCTCACACTCCTTACATTCTCACCCACGCACGTTTCGTCTCACATCTCGTCCCTCCTCTCTCGTCTCGAAGAGTTCACAAGATCGCATGCGCGGGCGACTCCATGTGATGAGTGCAAAACTCATCTATGTTTTGAGTCATTTCCTCACATGCTATTTTAAAGTATTTTATATCCATATTCATTTAAAACTCATAAAATTTCCTCTAAACTTGGTTTTGTAGGATTATTGATGAAAACAAGTGATTTGGCAAGAAATGAGCAATACATTTCCAAAAGAAGAGTCAACCGAGAATCTCACAGCGTGCCACTGGGAAGATACATTTTTCTGTACCATCTGGAATAGGAAATGGTTCAAATTCCCTCATGGCTGCATTCTAAATTCAAAGATCTTTCCAACGAGTCACCGCACGCCCAACCGGAAGTTGAAATCTACAGTTACGTCCCGACAAGTTGAGAAGAAAACAAGTTGTTGTCGTGAACCATGCAGTGACTAAATATAACGCGACCAAAAATTGTACAACTGTAAAATTCATGTCACACTCAGCCTTTGTCAGGCTGCGACACTCAAGCTCGCGGTCATGACCGTGATGTTACGTCGTGACCGTAAACTACATGTTATGAATTCAGCCTTGTTGTGTCGCTGAAGATCAAACTATGTCACGACCAAATTGTTATGTCACGACATCAAATCTGTGTCACTGCATTCAAAACTCGTCGCACCAAAAATCACAGAACTCCAAAAGGTCTAAAAGTGGATATTTTCGAATCTAATTTCAAGCCCATTTCACCTCAGACCATATATATACTGTTTTTAGGTAAAGAGGGTAATGAGACTAAGAGCCCTCTCATGGGTTTTAGACTACCCATTTTTCCAGCTTCTTTTTCTCGTATTTCGATTTGTTTTGTATCTTAGAGAAATTTTTTAGCGTATTTTATTTCCCCTATCAAGAGATTTTGTGTTTATAATGTAGATTCAGTATTTCACTATGTCTTATTAAAGATTGAAGCTAAAAATTTGATTTTCTCTCTCATGGGTTTTCTCTCTAACCGTTTCATTTTTTAGTTTTTTACCGTATATTTTTATTTTTAATAGATCTAGAGTAGTTTAGAGCATATTTTTATTTCTATTGAAGAGATTTCTGTTTATTCGATATTCAATTTATCTACTGTTATGGCTGTTTTAAGCTCAAATCGGTTTTTCTTATTTCTTGATTTCTTTCTTCATTTTCTTACTTTTTGTTTGATTAGTGATGATTTAAATCTAAGAATGGAACATTAAACACCCTCTAGGTCAGTTTAATTGTCGAACATTCAGATTTGCGCTTTTTCGCTTATTTTGTGGTTTGAAAACTGAATTTATATAATTGGTAATTGCTTATATGTTAATGAATTGTCTTGAATATTAGTAGCTTATACCCAAAAAGAGTCAGATTTTGCTCGATTTCCAGAAGCCCTCCGAGTGACACAGTAGACGGAGATTCCCTAGAGTAAAGAGCGGTAACCTCAGGTATAAAAGACTAACATTCGAGGTCCACCTACTGAAAATTGGCTGATGATCACCAATTTACTCATGGTGTGAGGATTTAATTAGATGATGTATCAATTCTAGTTTATCGCAGGTTTCTCCTTAGTCTCGATGAAAGGATCTCGATCCCGTGTTAGCAAAGATCTAATGAAGGAGATAGAAAATTTTATTAGATTCAAGGACTAGATACCAATTACATCGAGAAGGCTCGCATTATCCCGTCTATAGCAATAATCTTTCTACCCTAAGAAATGGTCGAAGTATTGAAAAGAAAACAATCAAATCTTAAAGAATGCCAAATTTTACAAGTAGCTATTTGCACCCATTTGTCCCGAAAAGGAATATGGTGTGTTAGATAGTGAAATGTATGGTGTGTATGGAGAAACTCGAAAGCTATACTACATTGCTCTCGAAGAAATCTAGCATTCAATCCTCACAAATGTTGCACTTTCAAAGGAAATGCAAACTGCTTTTGCGGAATAATTATCCCCATCTTGACTCTCTTCATACCTTTTAGAATTAAGTAGTTGTTTATTCGCAGATTTTTAGATTAGTTTTAAATCAGTTTTTGTTTCAATTAAATTGATTTATTCGACATCCTACTTGGTCGCCAACAATAAGCAGCCCTTTAATCGGGGCATTTAAATTCAAATTAGAGAGAACCTCCAATCGTGGGTATGATACCTGACTCCTAGAGTCCACTTTATTACTTGTATGACCCGTGCACTTGCGGAAAGGGGTTGAGTGTTGGTAATACTTTTCATTTCAGTTTTTGAGTATACTTACTGATTAGTGCCCAAAAAGTGCTATTTTGAGCCCTATCCAAGATAGGTTTTGAGTGCTTTTTGCGCTCTAATCATATCAATTAAGCCAATTGATGTGTGCAGGTCCACTTAGTTCCACTAATGCCGTTTTCGAGCTTGTTTTCGGTTATTTTATGTGTTCAAAGTACCCCTACTATTTAGTTCAAGTCCACTTAAAGATATGTACCGAATGGCCGAGGAATCATGTGGTATTTTCGCCCATCAAAATATCAAAATTCGCAGAATCAAGGCAACCGATGAAGAAGAAGTGCAAAGAGGATGCAGCTGGGATGCAAGTATCGGATCGTGAAGGCGTGAATTTTCACTATGGTCGGCGAAAAGATAGTTAGATTACAAAATTTCGCAATCATAGCGTAAAATTTTCCAATCCTAATAAATCGGGAAATTTTGTTAGTTACTAAATTTCGCTATCTAGCTTAAATTATCGGTGCTCAGCTTAAATTCAACTGACCCCCCGCTATCTCACACATTTTCGGCTAGCTGGGGCTTAAACATCAGAGACAGCTAAATTTCTCACCTCGCTATCTTCATATAATTTCGTCAGGCTAGCGAATTTCGTCAGGCCAGCGAAATCCTCCCGCATAGCAAATTTGCTGCCCTCAGATTTTTGCATATTTGATCACTAAACGACTGCGTTTTTTGGTGTATTACCACTTGTCCCTTTTGTAAGCCAACATTTTAGCATTCTGTATTCCCACACTTCGTTGTACTATATAAACTCCTACAAACTTGTAACCCTAAGCAATTTTTGCGTGCCAGCCTTTTCATTTTTATAAATTCCCTAGTGGTTTCATTTCGCTTCTTCTCTCCTCTTTCTTTCATTTTTCTAGGTCGCCAAACACAACCCTCGAGGATGACAACCAAGAGATGCCAAGCCCTCATGTTTTGGAAGAGGAGGGTGGCGTTTGGAGCTGGGGTTGTCGCAGTTGTCCTCATGTTTAAATGATACAAAATTTATTTATGGTTCCATACCTTCCAAACTAGGCTTCAATGCTATTTAATGTTGTTCCTTCGTCAATACTGCTTATGCTAGGTTCGCATGCTTAATGTGCTACAGATGCACGATATCCTTTAGATGCCATTTAATGCAGCCATAATCGAAATGAGGTTGAATGATAGGGTTTTAAAACCGAATGGGACTTTGAATGCTTAGTACTTGTTTTACTCAAATAGAGTGGTTCTAGTGGTTAGGTTTTATAGTTAAACAAAGATCCTGCTTTTGGCTTAATTATATGTCACTTGCCATAATACGTAGGAAATAACCCGAGACACTTCAATAGCCCATATGTTATCAAGCTATACCCAAGCCTTCAAGGTTACCGCTTTACACTTCACTTTTAACCATTTCGGGTTTACTGAACATACAACTTCCTCGTTTTAACCAAACTAAAATCCAAACTAAAGCTCTCACCACCTTTCAAACACTCGATGTAATCATTCGTGGGATGAAAACCCATCCCCGTGTTCGACTCTAGACTGCTATACTGCAGTAGCTTGACTACTGCAGTAGGAGGAACATAGGAAACAAATTTTGTTGATTCCACACTCACCCTACCGGCACGACTAAATGGCCGTGCTGTCGGATGGTGCCAAACCACGCTTGAGTTGATGTACTTGTAATCCATTACAAGTGTTTGGTGACCTTTAGTCCTTTTGAATTAAGTGTGCAAGAATCGCAAGTTTTCTTCACTTGGCACATCAGACTGCTTTTGTTTCTGTACGCTTTTGGTTTTAACTAACACTAACCTTTTTGGCAAGTTTGTTTGTGCTCTTTGCTGCGTCTCATTTTGTGTAACAGGTGTTTATGCACCAGTGGGATAGAGACACTTCAGGTAGACTGCAAAGAATCAGTACACCAGTTGAACAAAGTTGTGAAATCAGTGTGCACAGTGAGAATATGGATCCTCTACCTGAGGAACAACAAAGTCAGCCGGGTACCCCAGTGAATCCAACAACATACAAGTCAATGAGGGAACACATACACCTCCAAGAGCTAGTGTTCTCCCGCATCATACCTCCCGCCGAGGAAGTGGCAAGTGAGACCCTATCTGAGCGCCCCGCTCCCACTTTTCACTCAGAGTGGAGAATGAAAATCCATATTCGCATATAAGGGATTTGAGGAGGTGTGCACTACTTTTAAGGAGGGTATAAACCGACATGGATTTTACTAAGCCGAAAGCATTTCCGACACCTAAGGATAAGGCAAAATTTGGCCCAATTCATTGGAGGCCGAGAAACGACGTAAATTGGGCCGACCTTCGCCACTTTGAAGAAATTCTTCAAAGGCTACAAAGACCAAGAGTTTGAAGAGACAGATCTACACCTACTCACTTTCACATGAGAAGTTTTATCGTTGTTTGAAAGATTCGTTGAGACCACCAACTACGCCCACACCATGGTTTTGATACATGGATGCTAGTGAACCATTTTTATGATGGTATGTCTCCACCACGGCAACTATTGAGACCATGTGTGGAGGTAACTTTCAGCAAAAACCCTGGGATGAGGCCAGCGGACTTTTTTAACTATGTGGCCGAAACCTCAAAGGCATGATAAAACCCAACAAGTAGTTTGAGAGATCAAAGCCTTCAACCAATCTTCGAGGGGGTGATTTATGCACTTTCCGAAGACACGTAGATGGCAAAATGACCACTGGACTAAGGTCGAGGAGCTGAAATGAAGCCAAAGACTTTAAATGCAAGCAAGAATGAGTTACCCGTGATCTCACCAAATTTTGTGTTGATTATCACCAAATAGTCATACTGGGAGCACTACCAGCATGCCCATGCCCTGAATCAAATAAACCACCCATGGATGCTCCATATGGGTAACACTTATAACCCTAATCGAGAAATCATCCAAACTCGCCATAGCAAAACCCCTCGTGATATGTCCCTCCAAGAGCACGCTACAGCTAGCTTGGCTCAACTTCAACACATCGCTGTTCTACTCCAATATCTTCCTGCTGAGCAGCGATCCCGAATTTAAGTAAAGTGGTAGGCACGTTTGTAGAATGAACAAAGGTATCACGTCCGTGACTCAACTAAAATCAAGCGCTTGAGAGTCGACCAACAGAAAACCGGACAATATGCACTCGAGATTTCGTTGTCTAACCAAAGAATGGCAGGATTCGTAAAGGGAAGGTTCTCCTACCACAAGAATGCTACAGAAGGAGTGCATGAAGTAGGCTCAACCAAGGATCCAAATGCAAGAATTGATGAAGTGAAGGCAGTGGTAACTCTAAGAAGTGGTGAAAGGAACCCAGACCGCTAGCCCCAACTCTAGCCAAATCAAATTTCACTCAAAGAGTCACCCGCCATAAGAAGATCAGTCAGTAAATAGAGAGGAGGTGAAGAACAGTGTACCCCCTCCATTCCCACAGGCTCTCCGAAAAAAGAAAAATTCCGTTAACTAAACAGAAATGCTAGAGGCTCATAAGAAGTAAGTTAACATTCCTCTCCTTGACATGATCAAACAAGTCCCCACCTATGCGAAATTTTCAAGGACTTATGAATGTGAAAAGAGTGGTTTAATGTAAACAAGAAAGCCTTTCTGACTGAGCAAGTGAGTGCTATTATTGAGTAAGACTCAGGAAATATAAAGACCCGGATGTCCTACAATCTTGCTAATATCGAGGCATTAGCGGGAGCAGCACTGCTGGGGACGTAGAGCTAGTGTGAACCTCGTGTCGTATTCCATGTACAAGCAACTTGGTTCAGTGAGCTTAAACCCACGTCCATCACACCGCCACTTTCTCGAGCCAATAGGTCTATTAAGATACAAAAGGGACCATTGAGGACGTGTTAATACAAGTAGACAGATTCACCACCTGCTGGACTTTGTCGCATTTGACACAGAGCCTGGTGGGCGTGGGAACCAACTATGTGCCCATCATATTGGTAGACCATTTTCGCTACTTCGAATGCCATAATAAATCACTTAATGGAGTTATGCAACTCACATTTTGGGGGAACACGACCTTAGGAACTCAATATCTTCATCCGGAGTAAAAGACATATGCACCTGCAGGAAGATGACTGTGGAAGTCTCAGATGATAGATGCAATTCTCAAGAGCAGCTAACGAGCGTTAAGTGTAAGATGTATTGTTCCTGCAGTTATCCGAAGGCCTTGAGACCAACAGAACCCCAAAGCATGAGCTTAGTATGTGGGTATTGGAGGAGAAAATAGAAATCCTAATTCTATTAACCGTGACGAACTAATGGAACCCAATGCTAGGAACTCAAACCCTCCCGCCTGAGTTGAAGTATGCATTGAAATAAAAACGGGCAAAGGTCCGGGGCCAGGATTTCATCACCTGACCACTTCAAATGAGAATAACCTGCTGCACCTTCTCAAAAGGAATAGGCAAGCATCGGGGTGGAAAATTCATTTAAAAGGCATAAACCCAAAGAATCGCACCCATCACATTTACCTAGAAGAGGAGTTTAAGGTCATAGGCGTACCATGCAATGAGGTTGAACCCCACCAAGTAGAAGTAGTGCGTATTGAGGTCCTGAAATTGCTCCAAGTCGGTATTGTAATGCCCCAAAAATACCCTAAAATTTTTATAATAAAATTTTAGTATATTTCGGGTATAAAGGAGCCAACTTGGGTATTTTTCTGGAAATTTTTTTTTAATATTGATTAGATGATTGTTGAATCTAGAAATGAACCCAAGTGAAAAAGAGAAAATATAGAAATTGTAAAATGGGGACCCAAGGGTCAATTGTAAATAAGTTTATATGTCTAAGTGATATTAGGAGAAATAAATGAGTAAAAGGAAAAAATCAAGGAAATGACATGTGGCATGGTGAAGAGTATGTTTCCTCATTTTTTAAAAATATGATTTAAGAGGATCCATAAGAAAAGAAAATAGAGAAAAGGAAAGCTGCAGAGAGGCTCCACCTTCTCTCTAGGATTTTACGACGATCTGACCATAGGTCCCCATGGCACGAAGGGAAGTCCTCTCAAGGACAAGAGCTACAAGTAGAGACCTGAACCGGGACTTTCCACAAACCCATGAGGTAGGTCTTCTCCTACTTGGTCTCTTCTACCCTAAGGATTGTCGGGTAGTTATCCGGCCTTAGGGGAAAGTTCGTTGCATTTTAAACCATGGGAAGTCGCCATATCGTAGTCCGCAGCCAAATTTAACCTTAGAGCTGATTTTTGGGTTCGAAGTGAAGGGGATTTGGTAGTTTGTCCTTCTAGTATATTGTAGCCACATCAATTAAATTCGATGTTAGGCTTTGAATTTCAATTTGGACCTCTCAGAGACTAAGTTATAGTCCTTTTTCTGAGGTCAGCCCAACTAAATCAAAATCGGGCCATTCAGCCGGTCAATCAAATTCACCTTAATTCGTTGATCATAAATAAAGAGAATTTGGCAGTAAGTCCTTCAGAAATATTGTAGCCACATCAATGAACTTGATGTTAGGGCTTTTAATCTTCTTAATTCGGACTTCTGCAGACCAAGTTATGGTCTTTACTCTGAACAGTCAAAATGGGCCGTTGTCGCCAAACAAGGTCGCCAAACAAAGGGGTCGCCAAACCGAGGTCACAAACAGTTGGTCGCCAAACGCTGGTCGCCAAACCGAGGTCGTCAAACAGGGTCGCCAAACAAAGGGTCGCCAAACAGCGGGTCGCCAAACAGTGGTCGTCAAACAGTGGTCGCCCAATAGTGGTCGCAACGTTGGTCAGCCCAACAGCGGGCTCGGCCAAACAAGCAGCTCGCCAAACAAAGGCTCGTCGCCAGCCAGCTCGCCAAAGCTGGGACTATGTATGACCTCCAACTTCAAGGTCATATCTCCTTCGCTTGAACTCCGATGGTGTTCTGACCTATGGAAAGCCCATGGAGTCAAGAATACATTGATATGCCTGAGGAGGATAGAAGACAACTGAGGTGATAGATCGAACTAGACCAGGTCGTCAGCTCGCCGGGCCTCAGATTTGATTCATGTATGACCTCCAACTTCTAAGGTCATAACCTCTTCGTCCGAACTCGATTCGGGTGATCTTGAGACTCTATGAAAATCCTGCATTGAGTCAAGAATCCATCTATATATAGCTTTTGTTTAATAATTATATTGACTCGAAAATCAATCATAACCAAAACTACTAGTACGCATGAATAATATTATTCTTTAATGGTTTTGGAAAAGGGACTGACGAGGAGGAAAAGCCAAACTGTGATTGAGATTCCAAGGATTGGAATCAAAGTGCAAAGATTTTGGTTTGTTCTTTCAACTTATTCTCAAGTTTGAAATGTTTGTTCTAATCGAATTTCTATTCCTCGTTTTTCTGCCTTTGGGCATGTCTCGTTATACAAGTATATTGAATTGATTTAATTGATTTGAGAAAAGTGATTGTGAAATGTTTGCATATAAAATTGCATGATTATTGAAAATAAACTGTTTATACAAGCGTACATATTGTACTATATTTGCTATAAAGATTTGAACGCCTAATAGAATGTTAACCGCTTATTTCGCATTAAGGATAGATCAGTATACCATCAGGTCAAATAGCGCATCGCGAACTATTGATGTGTCACTCCGATCTCGCGCTCCCCGCCGGACCGTATCGTAGTGCTCACTATTTGATTGTTTATAACTACCGGTGCCCCAACGGACCAGACCGTGTTATAAACCATGTGATACCGCCGCACCCACGGAACTGCCTTGACTCGATATCCCGTATATCGAAGACATAGGTTAAATTCAAGTATGGGCATAACCGAATTGATTGGCATAACTGATCGGGATTGGCATAATCGAATTGATTTTCATAACCGAATTGATTTTCAGAATTGAATTGGAAATGTCGAACCGAATTGAATTTGTGGAGATATTTGGAATTGATTTGAGATTGTGAAATATTGGTTATGAAATGTATTTATGGGATGATCAATGAACTATAATTTATTGTATATATAACAAAGTATATGTATTGTATTTATATTGATCATCCAAAGGATTGAAAGTTTGAATTATTAAATTGCATGAATCGATTTGTCGAATTGAGGAATGGATTTGTATAGGAACCACTAAGCATGAAAATGCTTAGCGCATTGTTTCACAATGCGCAGTACCGAGCGATAGATAGTGATTTATAGCGGACCCAAGATCGAGGAGCCGCCGAGTCATAGTGCAGCCCTGAGTATGCTCCGACATGTGCACTCATTTCATGTGTTCTTTTTTATATGGATATTTTGTATAAAAAATTTGACTACTTAACATCTATTTTAGTAAATCATTTTGAAAAGGATTGAATGCCTTCATTGTAAATGTATTTTGTTAAATATAAATGTTTATGGGCTTGCTCAAATTTTGAAATCGCTTCCGCAAAGATATGATTTTGAATGATTAAGTGATTTTAGTGCCATCCCTGACTGTCTCGGATCCTGCCGGTCGGGCCTGGGAAAGAGGCGCCCACAACATTTATCGCATCGAGCCCAGGTTTAGGCGGTTCTACAAAATGATTTTTAAATTGTTTGTAAACGATTTTGAAATTGTGTTTAACATGCATTTCATTTGCATACAAAGGATGACATGACTCTGACGGATCTTGCTGGTCTTAATAGGATAAGGCTGGACGATCTTACTCCTTAGTGGTCGAGGATGACCCGTAGAGACTCGCCTAAACAGTCCTCGCTTAGTGTGGAAGGTGGGCAAGCATCCCATGCCCCACTAATGAATGAACAAGAACAAGTATGTGAGGTACTATGGGTATCCTCCAAGAGCTAGTTCGTTGCATTGCAAAGAGCCGGCAACCAACGCAATTGCTCCAAAACGATCAGCCATTGAGATAATGGCAAGGTACCGACCTGTAGATTTTATGGGGAAGAAAGAGGATGAGCCTTCTATGGCAGAAAATTGGCTCGAGAGAACTGAGCGAATGCTTGTGCAAATGCATTGCACAACTGAAGAGAAGTTGGAATGTGCGACCTCATTACTTCGTGGATCGAGGTTTATCGCGGTGGGTTTCCCCTTGACCAGACCGCACCATCGTAGAGAGTTACATGGGAGTTCTTCGACGAAATCTAAGAAGCACTATGTGGGTCGATTTATCCAACAACATGAGAGACGGGAGTTTCATAATCAAGCAGCATGCATGAGTGTGACCCACAAGAGAATTCACACGCTGGAGCAAGTATGCTCCCGGGAAATTTGTGGGAGTGAGGAAGAAAAGTGTCGAGGCTCAAGATGACCTTAATGACATATTCGAGCCCATGTCACAAAGATTTTGCCAATGGTGATTTCTCCAAATTGTGACATGCATTGAATGTGAAAGAGTAAAGAAAGAGGAAAAGAGAGAAAGGATAAAATACAAAGGAAAGAAAATCCAGGCGCCTCCACAAGTAAATAACAAGAAAGGAAGAAACAGGGGACCACTGTGGTTCCAATAAGCCTATAGCACAGGCTACCGGTAGGAATACTACCCTACCAGCACCATCGGGCCATGAGTACACCAGAGGTCCTTCTAGAGACGTATTGCCCCCATTGCCCTATTGTGGGAGAAATCATGAGAATATCGAGACTTCATGTGCTTGTTTGATTCAGGATCCAAAGAGCATAGATAAAGAGATCACTTAGAGCTCGTTTCATATTTACAAAGACTACATAATCGGGGGTACAACTTTAGTGTTACAAAAGGCAATAAGAGTGTTACCACCGAAAGGTTCCGAGACAAGGGACACAAACTTCTGGGTAGGCAGATGGTCATGCTCCAAATGAGCATATGCAATGAAAGCAAGGGAAGATACCACGCCCGTATGTGATAGTCGGTAATTTTACTATCTTGATACTATTATGCATGCATTGATAGATCCTCGATCGACCTATCTATACATATGTACCGACATACCCAACTTAGGTAAATTGCCGAGAAGCGAAACCGAGTATGACATCTCGTGACGAACCCGCTCGCCATAGTGTTATCAGAACGTGAGTCTATGAGAGATCGTCCCATCAAAATAATGAGTATGAATTTTTGGGAGATTTGATTTGTTATCCTTCGTGGAGTTTGATATGATATTGGGATGGATCGGGTTGTCCCGACATCAAGCAATAGCCTAACAGAATGAAAAGAGTAACCTTAAAGACATCGAATGAAGATGAAGTAACCTCTACCTAAGTGAGAGGTCAAATCATCTAGCTAATGTGATATCCGCGACCACTGCTAGAACAATGGTACTAAAGGATGAAGCCTACTTGGCTTATGTGATTGATATGGTGGAAGGCAAGGCCTAGTGTATCCGATATCCATCGTTAGCGACTCTCCGGATGTGTTTCCCAAGAGTTACTCGTGATTGCCCCCACATAGGAGATTGAGTTTGCTATCAATGCTGTACCTGTGTGCCACACCTAAGATCCATTACACCATATATAATGGCTCCACTAGAGCTAAAGGAATTGAAATTGCAATTGCAAGAACTACTAGAAAAGGGTTTATTAGACCAAGTGTATCACCATGGGGAGCTCCCGTGCTTTTTGTTAAAAGAAAGATGGAAAATACCTTCGCTATGATGATTACGCATAACCGAACAAGTTAATGCAAAGAATAAGTATCCGCTTACCTGCACTGGCGATTGCTTCACCACTCAAAAAGGTGCAAGTATCTTTTCAAAGATTGACTTGCGATCTGGTACCACAATTGAGAATTAAAGATGTCGATGTGTATAGACAAGTGCTAGACTGGAGGCGGACATTATGAATTCCTCAGAATGTCGCTTTGATCGACAAATGCTCCAAATGGCTCATGGACCTAATGAATCGTGTTTTTCTAATCGTATGTGGATCAGTTTGTCGAGTGTTCACAGACTCCACATTCTTGTGTATTCAAAAGATCAGATAGTCATGACACACCTTAGAGTAGTGTTAGAGACTCTTTGAGAAAAGAACATCCCCTCGTATGCAAACTCCGGAAAGCAAGTGTGGAGTTTTGAAGAAATTGAAGTGTCCTTTCGCATATAGTATCGAAAGAAGGAATCCGAGCAGATCCAAAGAAAATAGAAGTGGTTGTTGAATGGAAGCCACCTAGAAATGTTATTAAGTCCTGTAGTTTCGACTCAGCAGGATACTACAAGATTCTGCGGCGGGTTTTCATGACCGCGTACCGATGATCTAGATTGTTTTAAAATGTAAAGTACGAATGGAGTGAAAATGTCAAAGAAGTTTTTGATAAGTTGGAAAGCATTCTTAACCGAGGTCTCATTTACTCAAACCGACCGCGGTAGAGAATATGATTTTTAGGTGATGTCGCTTAAAAATGGACTTAGATGTGTCCTAATGCAAGAGGGTAAAGTATAGCCTATGCTTCAAGACGCTTGAAGCCGCATGAAAGGAATCCACCTTAGACGATGATTTGGAATTACTTCAATTGTATTTGCGCTCGAAATTTGGACATTATTTGTATGGAGAGAAGTGTTTTATCTACACTCCATCATAAGAGTCTTAAGTATTTGCCCTCACAATGTAGAGCTGGTCTGCAAGTAAACGGAGAGGATGGAACCCCGATAAAAGATTATGACTGGGTAATTGATTATCACTTGAAAGGCCAATGTAAATGTCACGCCAGCAGAAGTCGCATTTAACGCTTCGAAAGGCCAACGCCCATTTGTCATTATATGACGACGGTACCGTAGCTTTACAGAACTCGAGCAATGGTGACTGAGTTTGTTGAATCAAGTGCTAGAGGCACAAAGGAAAGAAGAGAAAATTGTTGCCATAATAAATCAGATTAGAAATGGTAAGGAAACTGAGTTCATAGTGAACAAAAATGGAGTGTTGTATTATAAGGATCGTTTGTAAAAATTCGACTATAATGATTTGAGGAAATCCATACTTGAAGAGGCACATAGTGGATCTTTTGCTATCCATCCCGGTAGCACAAAGATGTATCGAGATTTAAAAATGTCATTCTGGTGGTCCGGGATGAAAAGAGATGTGTCGTAATATGTAAATCGTTCGTGTGTCAAAGAGTAAAGGCAGAGTATATCAAGTTCCTTCGGATTATTGCAAATTTATTAGAATACCTGAGTGGAAATGGGATGTAATCACCATGGATTTTGGTGGTCAGTTACCATTGACAGGAGAAGACATGACCCGCTCAGTCGTAGTAATCGATCGACCAAGTCACCTCACTTCACTGCTGAGAACTGACTCATTCTAATCTGACAAGCCAGCGTGAGTCGTATATCAAGGAAATAGTCTGCTACATGGGATTCCTATATCCATTATTCGTGACCGAGATCCGAGGTTTACTTCAGATTTTTGGGGAAAATTGCAGAGGCCTGGCACTCGATCAATTCTCAAGATGCTCCACTCCATAAACTGGGATGGACAACTGGAGAGTGATCCGCATTCGAAGATATGTTAAGGAGTCAGGTGATCGACCTCGAGGGTAGTCGATCAACACATTGCTTTAGTTGAATTCCAGGTAATAACAAATGCTTCCAATCAAGTATCGAATGGCGCCTTATGAGGATTTATATGGGAGAAAATGTAGAACACCAATGGTGTTGACCTGAATTGAGTGAAAAGAAAGGATTGGATTCCGACTCTGATACAAGAGACTCCAAGAAAAGTGAAATGATTAGAGAGAGATCAGGTGGCCACCGATAGACACATAAATCATATGCCAACATGAAAAGAAAAGATATCTCGATATGAGATCTACGAAAAGGTGTTTTTGAAAGTATCGCCTGGAAGAAGGTGATGATTTGGGGAAAAAGGGCAAGTTGAAGCCCTAGATTTATTGGGTCTCCTATGAAGTGATTGAGAAAAGTGGGACCAAAGGGTATGTGACGCATTACCTCTCCCCGACTTGGAAAGATCCATGATGTGTTTCACGGTCCATGCACGGAGGTAACCGACGACTGGCCACATGTAGTTCTTCAGACAATTGAGCTGAGGCCGACGGATTTATGAAGAAGAGCCAGAAAGATTTTGGCTCGTGAAGGGCTAATTACTTTAATAAGCAAAGATTTTGTTAGTCAAGGTGCCGTGAGAAACCATAAGATCGGGAAGGCTACCTGGGAAAGTGAGAAACCATGCGGCGCCAGATCCGCAACTCGTTGATCTCAAGGTAATTTCGAGACCTAAATTTTATCAAGTGGGGAGAATTGTAGCCCCAAAAATACCCTCAAAATTTTTTATACAAAATTTTAGCATATCCCCGTAGTATAAAGGAGCCAACTCGGGGTATTTTTCGAAATTTTAATATTGATTAGATGATTGTTGAATCCAAAAATGAACCAAAGTGAAAAAGAGAAAATATAGAAATTGTAAAATGGGGACCCAAGGGTCAATTGTAAATAAGTTTATATGTCTAAGTGATATTAGGAGAAATAAATGAGTAAAAGGAAAAAAATCAAGGAAATGACATGTGGCATGTATGAAAGAGGGAGGAAGCTTCCACTTTTTTTAAAAAAATACGATTAAGAGTGATCCATAAGAAAAGGGAAAGTTAGAGAGAGAGGCTCCACCTTCTCTCTAGATTTTCCGACGATCGGACCATAGGTCCCCATGGGCACGAAGGGAAGTCCCCTAAAGGACAAGAGCTACAAGTAGAGACCTGAATCGGACTTTCGACAAACTCCATGAGGTAGGTCTTCTCCCTACTTGGTCTCTCTTCTACCCCAAGGATTGTTGCAGTTATCTGGCCTTAGGGAAAGTTTGGTTGCATTTTAAAACCATGGGAAGCTGCCACATTGTGGTATGCCAAGAATACCGAACCTTAGAGCTGATTTTTGGGTACGAAGTGAAGGGTATTTGGTAGTGTGTCCTTCTAGTAAATTGTAACCACATCAATTAACTTGATGTTAGGCTTTTGAATTTCTCAATTTGGACCTCTGTAGACTAAGTTATAGTCCTTTTTCTGAGGTCAGCCCAACTAAATCTGGTCGGGTCAGTTTGTCCAGCCTGGCTCAATCCAAATTGCACCTAGAACGGGTTTTGATCAGAAATAAAGAGAATTTGGCAGTAAGTCCTTCAGAAATTGTAGCCAAGATCACCAACTTTGATGTTAGGCTTTTGAATTTCTTAATTCGACTTCTATAGACCAAGTTATGGTCTTTTTACCTGGAACAAATAAATGGGTCGTTGTCGCCAAACAAGGGTCGCCAAACCGAGGTCGTCAAATGCTGGTCACAAACCGGTGTCGCCAAACAGGGTCACAAACAAGAAGGTCAAACAAAGGGTCGCCAAACAAGGGTGGTCAAACAAAGGTCGCTAAACAAAGGGTCGCCAAACGTTGGTCGTTCAACAATGGTCACAACAAAGGCTCGCCAAACAAAGGCTCGCCCAGCTCAGCCGCTTCAAAGTTGACTATGTATGACCTCCAACTTCTAAGGTCATATATCTCCTTCGCTTGAACTCCGATTTGGGTGTTCTGATCTATGGAAAGCCCATGAGAGTTGCATAATTACATTGATATTCCTGAGAAGGATGTTAGAGGTAAGGTCGAGGTGTTTGAAATCGAGCCTGTCACTTCCAGTGCGTACTCGTCATCAGCCGGTCATTAAAGTTGACTACGCATGACCTGAACTTCTAAGGTCATATCCTTCGCTTGAACTCCGATTTGGGTGTTCTGACTCTATGAGTTTCTCCATTGAGTCAAGAATACATTAATATGACTGAGGAGGATTGAATACGTTTAACCGAGGTGATAGATCGAACTAGACCAGGTCAGGTCAGCTCGTCAGTTCAGGATTTGACTGTGTATGACCTCCAACTTCGGAATGTCATAACTCCTTCGTCCGAACTCTGATTCGAGTGATCTTTGACTCTATGAAAAGCCCATTGAGTCAAGAATCCATCTATATATAGCTTGTTTAAATTGGAACTTATACTAACCTCCAAAAATTAATCATAACCAAAACTACTAGTACGCATGAATAATATTATTCTTTAATGGTTTTGGAATAGGGACTGACGAGGAGGAAAAGCCAAACTGTGATTGAGATTCCAAGGATTGGAATCAAAGTGCAAAGATTTTTGGCTTGTTCTTCTAAATCCTATTCTCATTTCAAGTTTGAAATGTTTGTTCTACCGACTCCTATTCCTCGTTTCAAGTTTTTGCATGTTTGTTTTAAAAGCATATTGAATTGATTTAATTGATTCGAGAAAAGTGATCGTGGAAATGTCGTATATAAAAATCTGCATGATTATTGAAAATAAACTGTTTATACAAGCCGCATATTGTACTATATTTTGCTATAAGGATTTGAACGCCTTAATAGAATGTTAACCGCTTATTTCAGATTAAGGATAGATTGGTATACCAATAGGTCAAATAGCAAGACGTTAAACTATTGATATATCACTCCGATCCGCAGCCCAAAGACTGTGACGGTAGTGTTCACTATTTGATTGTTTATAACCAGTCGCTGTTCCTGACCAGATCAGGTTATAAAACCATGTGATACCGGCTCGCAGCTCCCAACTGACCGTGCTCTGACTCGACATCCCGTATATCGAAGACATAGGTTAAATTGCTAAGGGCATAACCGAATTGATTGCATAACTGATCGATTGCATAACTGAATTGATTTTCATAATCGAATTGATTTTCGTAATTGAATTGAAATGTCGAACTGAATTGAATTTGTGAGCATATTTGAAATTGATTTGAGATTGTGAAATATTGGTTATGAAAATGTATTTATGGGATGATCAATGAACTATAATTTATTGTATATATATAACAAAGTATATGTATTGTATTTATATTGATCATCCAAAGGATTGAAAGTTTTGAATTATTAAATTGCATGAATTGATTTAAGCTGGAACTGAGGAATGGATTTGTATAGAACCACTAAGCATGAAAATGCTTAGCGTATTGTTTTACCAATGCGCAGGTACCGAAAGCGATAGATGTTGATCGATAAAGTGGGACCCAAGATCGAGGAGCCGAATATAAAGAAAGAAATCTCGAGTATGCTCCGACATGTGCACTCATTTCCATGTGTTCTTTTTTATATGGATATTTAGTATAATCAATTTGACTAATCGAACATCTATTTTAGTAAATCATTTTGAAAAGGCTTGGAATGCTTTCATTGTAAATGTATTTTGTTAAATATAAATGTTTAGCGAGCTTGCTCAATTTTGAAATCGCCTCCGCAAATATATGATTTTGAATGATTTAGTGATTTTAGTGGCATCCCGACTTCTGCCTCGATCAGCCCAAGCCGGTCGGGTCGTGAAAGGCGCCACAGTATCATTGCCCATTTCGGATAAGACTTCGCGAGCCTAACCTGTGTGGTGCCTAAGAAGTCGAGGACAACCGTGAAAATGAAAAGGGTGAAGAATTGTCTACCCGACTCACTCACCTATTGGAGAGTGTGTACAGATTTATAGGAGGCTCAATGAGGTAACAAGAAAAGATTACTCCCGCTGCTATCTCATCGATCGCTCCTTGAGAGTGGTCGGACACTCATTCTATTGTTGATGGAGAGTTCAGGTATTCCAGATAGAGATTGCCCTAGAGGATCGTGAAAGACAAATTTTCACTTGTCCATTTGCATATGCTTATAGGAGGATGCCTTGGTCTTTGCAACTTCACCACTTTTCGCAGATGTATGCTTAATGACATGTTCAAATGATATGGTGGAGCGCATAATGGAAGTATACATGGATGACATCATCAGATATGAGGGCGATTTCGAGGAATGTCTTACCACCTGGGAGGCCATCCCGAAAGGTGCATAGAGAAGAACCTGGTGCTTAACTGGGAGAAGTGCCATTTTATGGTTAACCAAGGAATTGTATTGGGGCACATTATTTCCAATGTGGGAATAGAAGCCGACAAAGCAAAGATCGAACTTATTTCCAAATTCAAGCCGTCCCCAACGAATGTAAAAACAAGCAGTAATTCCGTCATGCAGGCTTCACGTAAGATTCACAAGACTTCTCAAGATTGCTAAACCCATGTACAAGTCTTGAGAAAGATGCCAAATTTTTTGGGAGAAAGAATGTCAGAGAGCTTCAAGAGCTGAAATCCCATTTGACTATCGCCTAATAAATTCGAAAGAATCAATCGCGCTGGGTTTTGAAGTGATGTGTGATGCCTGATTCGCATCTGGCAAGGCTCTACCAAAAGAGAATATGGGAAACCACATGTAGTATATTATGCAAGCAAAACCTTGAATGAAGCACAAAGGAATTATACTACTACAGAGAAGGAATTGTTGGCAATGGTCTATGCTTTAGACAAATTTCGAGCATACTTGGTCGGGTCTGATATAGTCATTTTTACGGACCATTCCTCTTGAAGTATCTCCCGACTAAGCAAATGCTAAAGGCCTATCCGATGGGTTCTTTTACTTCAGAGTTTAACTTGCAAATTCAAAGACAAAGGCGGAGTAGATAATGTAGCAAGTGCATCATCTTTCAAGGTTAACAATAGCCCATGACACTCATAGCCCACCCATCAATGATTGAATTCCTCGAAGAATCCCTAATGCAGCTGAAAGCTCCCTCGGTATGCTCACATTGCCAATTTCGCTATAGGGGAAACCCATCGAGTGGAAAGAACAAAGATAGAAGGTACTTCTTTATAAGACCTGGTCTACTGGCTGGGAATAACCCTTCTTGCTCAAATACCGTGCGCATCAAATAATCGTGAAAGTGCGTGCCTCGAGAGGAACAAAGAGGGACTCCCGAGCCACGCTTACGAGAGTGCCTGTAGGTCCTTTTGCTTCCCGTAAGACATGAAGGTGCCGCAGCCTGTTTCTATCGCCTTCCTTGTTCAAGGAAGCACACCAAATGTGCCGTGTATGTGATAGATGCCAAAGACTCGGGAAGTTGTCTCACCGTCACATGATGCCCTTGAACCCAAATTTAGTAGTCGAGCTATTCGATGTGTGGGGCATCGATTTCATGGGACCTTTTCCCATGTCGTATGGTCATACATACATTTTGGTGGGGGTAGACTATGTGTCTAAGTGGGTTGAGGCAATCCCCTGTAAAACCAATGACCACAGAGTGGTGCTTAAATTCTTGAAAGCAAACATCTTGTCTAGGTTCGGAGTGCCAAAGGCCATTATTAGCGATGGAGTTTCACATTTCTGCAACAAACCTTTTGAAAAACTCATGGCTAAATATGGTGTGAAACACATAGTAGCCACCCCTTACCATCCTCAAACAAGTGGTCATCAGAACTTGCCAACGAAGATTAAGACCATTCTCGATGAAGGTGGTAAATGTTAAGAATGCAAAAGACTGGTCCATCAAACTCCGACTGATCTCACGTGGGCCTGCACGCCTTCAAGACACAATCCTCGAATGTCCCTTTCGGGTTGGTCTATGGTAAAGCGTGTCACCTTCCAGTGGAGATCGAATATAAGGCATGGTGGGAAATAAAAAAACTGAACCTAGATCTAACCAGGGCCGGAATCAAGAGATTCCTCGATCTCAATGAGTTGGAAGAAATACGAAATGATGCCTACTTGAATTCGAAGATTGCAAAGGAAAGATCAAAAAAATGGCATGACCAGATGATAACTGGGAAGAATTTCAACGAGGGGGACCAAGTCCTCCTGTATGACTCCAAACTCCATCTATTTCTGGGCAAGCTCAAGTCGCGATGGACGGGTCCATTCATTGTTCGGCATACCCCAATGGTTCAGCGACCACCAATCCAAACGATGATAGGGTGATCAGAGTCAATGGACAAAGGGTGAAGTCTCTATATTGTCTGCCCGCCAGACCGGGCCAGAGGAAATTCTCCTATTGACCTCCCGAGTCCGTGGCTATCCACATGTCTAAGGGTGCTACCGCTTGGTTCCACGAGCCAATGCTTCATTGTTTAGTTTCGATTAAATTTCCTTTGCTTAAAATTGTAAGAACGTGAGTTTGACATTTGATTCCTTTTGTCGCGCACTGCAAGAACACCAAACAAAATGGAAATGCCCCTTCTCCAGCCATCATAATTGAGGTGGTACAATCCCATCCATTGGTTTTTGCATTCCATGCTATACCAGTTAAAAGTAACTTTCATATTATTGACTTCTTTGGGCTGCCGGGTGATGCATCCCGCAGTGCCAAACACTGGTCTTTAACTTTTACAGCACTTTTTGTGTCTTATTTTGTGTATCTACTTTTTTCTTTTTTCAATCGACAATTGAATTGCTTTTAATTGAACAATTGAATTGCCTTAATTGGAGAATTGAAACCCTGTTACCTTAATGTTAGTTCAATTCCATGTTTGATTCCTGCTTTTTGGTCAATTGAAGTTTCAACATATTCAATCCTGAAATATTCTCGAGCTAATACACACACCGCACACCCGATTTGCACTCATTAGGTCAAGTGAAATTATATACCCTTCGCCCTACGGCCTTAGACATGTTGACAACCCGTAATAGGTTAGCATACCCTCCATATATGAAGGCCAATGTTGTCTTCCAAAAAGGAAAGAAAAGCAAAAGAGAACGAAAAGAAGAAAAAGAAAATAAAGCCGGATGTCATTTTGAAAACCCGACGGCCCGAGGGGTATAAGGGCGAAGCCTTAGCCCATGCCTGCCTTAGTTCGTTGGGGAGTCATCGACTTAGTGTTCGCAGCATGGGTGGATGGGTAGAGTTTAGCGTATTGTAGGTGCTTAATTTCGAAATCATTCGAGTCCGGTGAAGCCCGAAGAGCTCAGGGCCGTGATCCTGGGCTTGATGCCTCAAACCTACTTGGTTGGGAGTCATCAGACTCCCCGCTTACACGGATTTTGGTGAAGTCGAGTTTTTAGCATTGCACCTTACAATGTAATCAAATAAAGAAATAAGTGTGTAATCTAATCCTATTTAGGTTGTTCAACAAGCCAGGCCATGGAATTAGCGAAGTCAAAGGGAATAATTTTGCAATTTATCGCTCAATCTGGGTTACATTAGGAATCATTAGATTTTGTGAAATTCTGTGTTGATTTCTAGGAACTGATGTTGGCTCAAAACTTGTTCTTATATGGTTTCGTTTCACATGTCGGTTTTCTTACAGGTGTAAATTATCTATTTTAAAGGTAATGTTTATCTCGACATACATTTCGAACTATATATATATACTTTTTGTAAAATCACAAAAGATGCATCCCATTTTGTTTTAGCATTGCTAAGGGACTAGCAACGTGTCGGTTGGGGGGTGTGATTAGTGCCCAAAGTGCTATTTCGAGCCATATCAAGATAGGTTTTGAGTGCTTTTGCAAGACTCAATCATATCAATTAAGCCAATTGATGTGTGCAGTCCACTTAGTTCCACTAATGCCGCTTTCTCGAGTTTGTTTTTGCCATTGGTGCTTTGAGTACTGTCATTTAGTTCAATCGACGTAAAGATATGTACCGACGTCGAGGAATAATGGTATTTTCAACATCAAAATATCAAAATTCGCCAGGAATCAAGGCAAGTCGATGAAGAAGAAGTGCAAAGAGGATGCAAAGGATGCAAAGAGGCCGGATCGTAGGCTGCGTGAATTTCGCCATGGCTGCGAAACGCCAGATTGCTTAAAATTTCTCAATCATAGCGAGATCATAATCTTAGCTAAATCGGGAAAGTTCGCTAAAGCACAATTTCGCCATTCAGCGAAATTCACTGTGCCTAGCGAAATTAATCAATCTCATGATATTCATATTTTTCAGTTACAATGTTAGCCAGCTTAAATTATCGTAGATAGCGAAATTTCTCAATTTCGCTATCTCTGTAGAATTTCGCTAGGCTAGCGAAATTTCGCTAGGCTAGCGAAATTTTCGCTATACTAGCGAAATTCTCCTGCATAGCGAAATTGCTGCCCCTGTGATTTTTGTATATTTGATGCCAAACGACTGCGTTTTGGTGTATTACCACTTTGTCCCTTTTGTAAGCCAATATTTTAGCCATTCTTGTATTTTCTACACTTTGAGTTTGCACTATATAAACCCCCTGACAAACTTGTAATCCTAAGCAATTTTTAAAAGTGTTTTCATTTTTATAAAATTCCCAAGATCTTCATTTTAGGGTTTCATTTGCTCCCTTCTCTCTCCTTTCTTTTCATTTTCTAGGTCACAACACAACCTTTCGAGATGACAACTCAAGAGATGCTTGGCTAAGCCTCATACTTGAAGAGGAGGGTGGCTAGCTTGGTTTCGTTGTCGCAGTTGTCCTCATGCTTTAAAATGATACAGTACTGCATTTATGGTTCCATACCTTCCAAACTAGGGTTTAATGCCATTTAATGTTGTTCCTAACACATTTGCCATGCTTTAGTGGTTCAAGCATGCTTAATGCTAGATGCACCGTGATATCCTTTAGATGCCATTTACGAGCCAATTGAATGCGTTGAATGATAGGGTTTTAAAACTGAATGGGACTTTTGAATGCTTAGTACTTGGTTTGGACTCCAAATAGAGTGGTTCTAGTTAGGGTTTTAGTTAAACAAAGACCCTGCTTTGGCCACTATATGTCTATTATAATACGAGGAAATAACCCGAGGACACTTCAATAGCCCCATGTTATCAAGCTAGTGACCTAAGCCTTCAAGGTTACCATTTTACACTTCACTTTAATCCATTTCAACACGCTGAACATACAACCTCCCCCGTTTAACCAAATCCAAAATCCAAACTAAAGCCTCACTAATTTTCAAACACTAATGTAAATCATTCGTGGGATGAAAAACCCATCCCCGTGTTCGACTCTAGACCGCCATACTGCAGTAGCTTGACTACGGCAAGAGGGAGGAACATAGGAACAATTTTGTTGATTCCGCCACCCTACCGTGGCACCTAATCACTTACTTTGCTCAAACCGCTTATATTTACCAGCATTCACTCCCGCCATATTTTCACATATACATCATTTGGTCTCTTTACAGTGCTTTGCGCTGTGCGGATCGCGCGATTCACTTTCTCCCTCATCGAAGTTGACATTTTGAAGAACTGTGTAATTTGTTAATTTAGGCAATTTTTATTTTTATTTTTATCTTTTGGTTGTGAGATTTGTTTCTTAGTTAATTTTTTTATTAGTATTTTGTACTCTTATTTTCTTTTTGTTTTTCTTCTTATTCATATTTCAGTGGAGGAACATTCAATAGAAGATAGATTTGCCTCCATAGAAGCCAAGCTTGAACTACTTCTTCATGAATTGGACCAAAGAATTCACAATGACTCACTCATGGAACAAGGAATATTGCCTTATCAAGGGAGTTCAAATCCCACATTTCAAGAGGAAGAAGAGTTGTCTCTTGTTATTATTATTTTATCTACATGAGTGGAACAAGAAGATGATTAATCTTCATGACTAAATTTCCGCATTTAGATGCTCAAGTCAACACTAGTGCTAGATTGAAAATGTAGAAGCTCAAATAGGACACTTCGTCCAAGCATTCAAGGAAAAAATTCTCTAGACCTTCCTAGTAACACTTTGCCAAATCCCAATGAATGCATTCGATACTCCTTTCGAAGAAAAGAAACTTCCTATCCTGAAATCTATGGAAGAAGGTGAAAATGAGCTGGAAATTGAGAACAAGGCACTCCTAAACAACTTAGATGATGAAGAGTCATTATTAGATAAACTGAAATTTGAAGAAGTAAGTCAAGTAATGGCTATTGAAAACATTTCTGTGAAGATTGACACATTTACTCTTCCCCATGGATTTTATGACTAGCACAAGGATCTACAAAATTCTCATATACTAAGAAGAATTCACTTTTCTCGTTTAGAATGGATTGACATCAACAAGGGAGCCTCACCTTGCTTTCAGGTGAGGAGAAAGCAGTTCAATCTTCACCAACCATTGTCTTTGACGAGTTAAAGAAAGAGCCATGCGTAAAATTTCCCCCGCAGCTTCTGCTTCAACCCAGTGGGCAAGTTTGAACAGTCCCCTTAAGCATAAATGTGTTTACATCTACATCACATAGGAGGGGACTGTTTTGAAGAAATTGGGCTGAACCACCAGCCATAATTAAAGGATTTTGAGTTTCTTTCCTCTTCAAAGTCCGGGGGAAGAAAACATCCTTGTGCTGAATGGTTATGAAGAGGAAGTAAGCTCAAGATGAATGATTGGTCAAATGAAGCACTAGTACTTTTCCAATGAGTCTAGCTGGACTCTAAAAACGGAGCAGCTTCTTGGGAGGCAACCAAAACTAAGTAATAAGGATTCTATCCATTCTCTTTTCTTTTTCTATTTTTTTTTTAGTTATTTTATTTGTTGCTGTTTTTCAAAAACTTGTAAAGAGACCAAATGATGTATATGTGAAAATATGGCCAAGGGAGTGAATGTGCTAAATACTCAAAAACTGATATGAAACAAAAGTAAGTATACTAAAAAACTGAAATGAAAAGTATTACCAACACTCAACCCCTTTCCGCAAGTGCACGGGTCATACAAGTAATAAAGTGGACTCTAAGAGTCCGGATATCGTACCCACGAGGATTGGAGGTTCTCTCTAATTGGAATTTGATCACCCCGATTACAAGTACTCTTCACTATTTAGGCAACCAAGTAGGATGTCGAATAAAATCAATTTAATTGAAACAAAAACTGATTTAAAACTAATCCTAAAAATCTACCAAATAAAACAACTATCAATTTAAAAGGTATGAAGAGAGTCACTAGGATGGGATAATTATTCACAAACAGTTTGCATTTCCCTTGAAAGTGCAACATTTGTGAGCTAGCAATGCTAGATTGGTCCAAGAGCAATGTAGTATAGTTCGATTCTCCATACACTATACATTTCACTATCTAACACACCATATCTCTTTTCAGACAAATGGGTCTAAATACCTACTTGTAAAATTCGCATTCTTTTTAAGATTTGATTGTTTTTTCTTTTCAATACTTCACAACCATTTCTTAGACTAAGAATTCGTCTCATAGATAAGATGATAATGCAAGCCTTCTCCAATGTAATTGGTATCTCTGCCCCAAATTTAATAAAAATTTTCATCTCCTTGATTAGATCTTTTAAGCAACACGATCAAGATCCTTTCATCGACTAAGGAGAAACCTCGATAAAACTAAATTGATACATCATCTAATTCAATCCTCACACCATGAGTAAATTAGTGATCTATCAAAGTAATTTTTCGTAGTTCATTAGTTCCAAGATATTAGTCTAACATACCTAAGTTACCGCTTTACTCGTGAATCTCCATCTCCGTGTCACTCGAGGGCCTCTCAACGTGTGTGAGCAAAGATATACTCTTTTTAGTATAAGCTACTAAATATTTCGAACAACATTATATAAACAGTACTAATTATATAAATTCAGTTTTTCAAACCCACAAAATAACTGAAAACTGCAACTCGAACAATGTTCAACACTAAAACCCAACCCCACAGGGTGTTTAATGTCTCCCATTACTGGATTTCAATCATTATCACTAATCAAACAAAAAGTAAGAAAACGTAAGAAAGAAATCAAGAGAAAGAAGAGAAAAACCTGCATTTGAGCTTTTCTAAAACTTCGCTCAACAAGAAATAAATCAATATCCGAATACAACACCGAAATCTCTTCAATAGAAATAAAAATCAGTCTAAAACTACTATAAGATCTATTAAAATAAAAATCAAGTTAAAAATGTTCAAGAAAATGGGCATTTAGAGAGAGAAAACCCACGAGAGAGAAAATCCGCATTTTTAGCTTCAATCTTTGTCCGAACCTTAGTGAAATCTGAATCTCTCGTTATACAAAGACCAAATCTCTTCAATAGAAATAAATTGCTAAAAAATTACTCTAAGATCTAAAACAAATCAAATTCGTTAAAAAATCGGGAAAATGGGCAAATGAGAGAGAAACCCCATGAGAGAGGCCTTTCCGCACCTTCCCGCTACCCTTTCTCTTACCTAAAAACGAGTATATATATATAATTTAGGGGTGAAATGGGCTTGAAATTAGGTCAAAATATCACTTTTCTACTTTTGCTTCTCTGCGCTTTTTTTGGTCGCGACCATTTTGAGTCGCGGATAATAATTTTGATGTTGTGACACAACTTTGATGTCGCGAAGAGCACAAGCTGATCGCACAGTTTGATATCGCGATTGCCAACAGCCGGGTCGCGACATAATTTGATGTCGCGACACAACAAGCTGGTCGCGACATAGTTTCTGGTCACGACATAACATCCTAGTCACGACACAACTTGATGTCGCGACACACAAGCTGGTCGCGACATAGTTTCCTGACAGCAACTTGTTTTTCTTCTCCAACTTGTCGGGGCCATAACTTCTTCGTTTCAACTCGGATTTGGGCGTGTGAGTACTCGTTGAAAGCTTGAATGTGGTAATGCAGCCATGAGGGAATTTAAACCATTTCATGTTCCAGATGGTACAGAAAAATGTATCTTCCCAGTGGCGCGCTGTGAGATTCTCGGTTGACTCTTCTTTTGGAAATATATTGCTCATTTCTTGTCAAATCACTTGCTTTTCATCAATAATCCTACAAAACCAAGTTTAGAGGAAATTTTATGAGTTTTAAATGAATATGGATATAAAATTCACAAAATAGCATGTGAAATGAACTCAAAACATAGATGAGTTTTGCACTCATCAAACACCCCCAAACTTGAAGTTTTTCTTGTCCTCAAGCAAAGAAAAGAAAGAAGTTTCTTGTCCCCAAGCAATGGAAGAGAAGAGTTCATTTCACCCTTTTTATTTAACCAAAACTGAGTAATCAAGCCGTAAGTGGGTATGTGATATGTGTCTCAAGGAACAATTCCTTACAAGGAATATAGAATATGATCAAGATAATTTATTCATTTTAATAGTGAATTAATCTCATAATAGACAAATTTAGATCATGGTTCTCACTAGTGTGTGTGTGTGTGTGGTCTTCCCTATCCAAACAATTGCAAGCCATATGAGTTTATGAATTGAGATAAGCACGCTGGATCTCCTAAGATAATTTATTTAGGTTCCATAGGCTTGTTGCCTTATCACTTCACTAATGTAGGCACACACAACCTCAATATCACAGGTCTCTCATAAGCTTGTAATGTAAGGCTTCTCGTAATGTAGTCAGTAGTCATTTTGTGTTAACCATCTAAACATACATATTTTCTTTCTCTGATTGACAGCTCCTACCCATCCTGATTCTACCATCACATAGTGACACTCTCAACACCTGTAAAAATCTGTTAGTGCATCCTTCCATACTCCTCATATCACTTTTCACAAATAAATTCTGCATTCTTTCAACAAACACTAAGAAGCCTTTTCTTTACATGCTAAGCTATTAGAGTGGTGCAAATGTCAAAACCCCTTAAGCTTTACCAACCCTAGCGAGCTTTAAATCACTATCTCACCAATCGAATTTAGGGTACCAGGTGTCGAGACACCCCTTAGGATTTACTTGCTCTTAGGGAAATAAAGGCTACGAGGTTAAACTCACCTCTCCTTTGACTTTATTGTATTTTTGCTTCTTTTACACTTTAAATTTTTCTGCTTTTTGTTTATTTATTTTTTAACTTACTCATTGCAATTAGCCTGGAGCAGTTCTTCCTATGGAAAATAACTCCCCAAACTTGCCTCACCTAGAAAATAACTCCCAACTTCATTCTCACTCACATTTCAATTATGTTCAAATCCTCATGCTATGGGTGAGTTTGCCCTTATTGAGGGATAGTGATGTATAAGTGAAGGTTATTGGCTTCAAACTTGGTTTTTTTTTTTTATAAAACAGAATTTTGGCTCTTAAGGCTCAAATATTTTGGTACTAGAGGAATATGCATATGCATATTAATAGGGCAGCTTGAAAGTACAATCTTTCCAAGGATGGCCTATATCATTTCTCAATTGTTGTGTTGCCTAGGATTTTGCCTCATAACACAGAACAAGTTCTAGAACCTATGGAGATCAAAACTAGATGGATTCTCATAAACCTTCTCTAACCCAAGCAAAAACTGCTTTTCAAGGGTACTTAGTGACCATGTGCATGGATTTGAGAAACCAATGACTAAATAGCCTATTAAAGAGGATGCCAACCTGCTACATGAAGTCCTATTATCTCTAGTATTGTCCATATGCCAAGGGTTCATTTATGGTCCTTATTGACATCACAACAACTCAAGCAAAACTCAATTAATCAATAAACTCTAATCAAAAAATATACCAAACTAAGATGTGTTAGGAAGATCAAACAAAGTCATTATCCGTAGTTAATTCACAGAAAATTTCATCCTCAGTTGTCATTTGCAACATGTGGGTGTGACATGTTAAACTAATGAAAAATAAACACCCCAACTTTGAGATGAACATTGTCCTAAATGTGTTCAGCAATGAGCAAATGAAGCAATAAAGTAAAAGGGTAATAAAGAAAGTTGGGAAAAGTGAACTCCTCAGTAGTCTTCGCCACTTGAATAGCAACTCGAAGATTTTCAGACATTGACATTGGTGTATCAATTTCT
Organism: Tetrastigma voinierianum; assembly: GCA_016808115.1. Taxonomy (NCBI): domain Eukaryota; kingdom Viridiplantae; phylum Streptophyta; class Magnoliopsida; order Vitales; family Vitaceae; genus Tetrastigma; species Tetrastigma voinierianum. The sequence continues at coordinate 371,262 of JAEQBH010000686.1, read as the reverse complement.
GATATTCTTGCTTCTTGGAGCCATGAAAGTGGCTTTGGCATTTTCTCAAACACTTGGTGTGCACCAACTTCCTTCACTCAGTCGAGTGAGTTTTGATTCTTCAAAACTCCTCCTTCAATACAAGAAAATCACTCCATAATCAACAATGTTCCATAAAGAGCCTAAAAACAAACAAACTGCCAATAAAATTTTCTTCCCATTGTAACTCCTCTTGATGCTGGAATGATGGATTGAAAATCGGGGTTCAACAAAGGTAAGTTTGTAGGTTCGTGATGGGTTTCAAGCTTTCAGCAGATGGAGCCGGATTGGGAGGAATGATTTAGGATTTGAGGGATGGGAGATGAATTTGAAAGTGGTTAGAAGTTGCAAGGGGTTGGAGGGAAAGAGAGGCAGGATAGAGTATAAAGTAGAAGAAGAAAATGGTTTTAAAGGGTTAAAGAGCCTCCGTGACTGCAGGCCGGTCACGTCAAGACTCGAAGCCAAAGACCCCCTGCTTTTATCCAACTTGTTATACTTATATCTCTTCTATTTTAGCTCGGAATTTGATGTAAGGACTCAAGTGGAAAGCTCTTTCAATGTAGAATGTGCTCATGGGGCTGAGGTGAACCATTTGAGCCTCAATCAATACAGAAAATTCATAATGTTCAATGCTATCCAAAGGTGATGCTTTTCTTGACTCCTTAGGTTCTCCTTGCTTTGTCTCTGCCCATATCACTACATCCTTCAAAAGTCCATGCTTATATATAACTTCAAAATTCCTCCAATAGTAACCCTTAATGCTTTCATTCATGCTTAAACTAATCTCTGTCTTCAATTTTTAAGCATGATCATGAACCTTCCAACTTTATATTTCAGCTCACGGTTCATTTCATCTCAAAACCCGAAATTTGATGAACATCTCCACTCCATTTTTTTTCACACTTCTAATTATAATTACATCAACCACTTTCTAACTTCTTGCCTTCTCGCTCTGCAAACTAGTCATGACAACATGTTGAGCTTCAAACCTATCTTATTCTAAAACACTGAACAACAAAAGAAACACCGCCGGAATTTTCATCCCAAAGAAGAAAAAAAATAGCAACAAATAAAATAAATCCAAAAATTCTAGAAAAAGAAAAGAGAATGGATAGAATCCTTATTACTTAGCTTTGGTTGCCTCCCAAGAAGCCGCTCCGCTTTTTAGAGTCCAAATAGACCTCATTGAAAAGTACTAGTGCTTCCATTTGACCAATCATTCATCTTGGAAAGCACTTCCTCTTCATAACCATTCAGCACAAGGATATTTTCTTTCAGACTTTGAAGAGGGGAAAGAAACTCAAAATCCCCTTTAATTATGGCTGGTGGTTCAGCCACAATTTCTTCAAAGCAGTCCCCTCTATGTGATGTAGATGTAAACACATTTATGCTTAAGGGGGACTGCTTCAAACTTGTGCCCTTGATTGAAGCAAGCCGTTGCACTTTCTACATGGCTCTTCGTCTCACAAAGGTAATGGTTGGTGAAGATTGAACTTTGCTTTCTCCTCACCCACAAGCAAGGTGAGCTCCCCCTTGTTGATGTCAATCCATGCTTGGCTTGAGGAAAGAAGTGGTCTTCTTAGTATATGAGAATTTTGTAGATCCCCTTCAATGCCCCAAGTCATAAACCATGGGGAAAATGTCAATCTTTCACTAAATGGCCAGTCATTACTGACTTACTTCTTTCAAATTTCAGTTTATCCAATAATGACTCTTCATCATCTAAGTTGTTTAGAGTGCTTTGTTCTCAATTTCCAGCTCATTTTCACTCTTCTTCCACAGATTTCAGATAGGAATTTATGCATGACCGCCAAAGGAGTATCAATGCATTCATTGATTTGGCAGTGTTACTAGGAGAGGTCCTAGAGTATTTCTTGAATGCTTCGACCAAGTGTCCTATTTGAGTTTACATTTTCAATTCAAGACTAGTGTCACTCGAAGGTATCTAAATCTGGAAATTTCATCATGAAGATTAATCATCTTCTTGTTCCTTCCATGTAGATAAAAAATATGCTCCTAATGGTAGAGACAAATCTTTTTCTGAAATGTGGGATTTGAACTCCCTTGATAAGGCAATACCTTGTTCCATGAGTGAGTCATCGGAATTCTTCGTCCAATTTATGAAGAAGTAGTTCAAGCTTGGCTTCTATGGAGTCAAATCTATCTTCTATTGAATTTTCCTCCAGAAAATTGTCTTCAACAAATAAGAAGAAAAAAAAGAAAATAACGCATAAAATACTAATAAAAAAATTTAAACGTTAAGAAACAAATCACAACCAAAAGATAAAATAAATAAAATTGCCTAAATTAGCAAATTACCCGCTCTTCAAAAATAACTTCCAATGAGAGAAGTGAACCGTACAACCCTCGCAATCTGCACAAAACTTGTAAAGAGACCAAAGGATGTATATGTGAAAATATGGCCAAGGGAGTGAATGTGGTAAATACTCAAAAACTGATTTGAAACAAAAGTAAGTATACTCAAAAACTGAAATGAAAAGTATTGCCAACACTAACCCTTTCCGCAAGTGCACGTCATACAAGTGCTTTCGTGCGGACTCAGAGCCCGGATATCGCACCCACGAGGATTGGAGGTTCCTCTAATTGAATTTGATCACCCCGATTACAAGGGCCTTCACTATTTAGGCGACCAAGAGGATGTCACTAATGAAACCAATTACACTGAAACAAAACTGATTTAAACTTAATCCTAAAATCTACCAAATAAACAACACTACTTAATTCTAAAGGTATGAAGAGAGTCACCAAGTATGTGATAATTATTCACAAACAAATTTTGCATTTCCTTGAAAGTGCAACATTTGTGAGTTGAATTGTTAGATTTGTCCAAGGTAAGTAATGTAGTATAGTTCGGATTTCTCCATACACCATACATTTCACTATCCAACACACCATATTCCTTTTCAGGATAAATAGTCTAAATAGCTACTTAAAATTTGGGGCTTTAAGATTTGATTGTTTTTTTCTTTTTCAATACTACAACCATTTTCTAGACCAGAATTCGCTCTACAGACAGGATAATGCAAGCCTTCTCCAATGTAATTGGTATCTCGTCCTTCAAATCTAATAATAAAAATTTTCATTCCTTGATTAGATCTGCTAACACGGATCAAGATCCTTTCATCGTACTCAAGGAGAAACCTCTCGATTTAACTAAAATTGATACATCATCTAATTAATCCTCACACCATATGAGTAAATTAGTGATCTATCAAAGTAATTTTTCATAGTCTGTTAATCATGAAGATATTATCTAACATACCCTCGTTACCCTTACTCTTAAGAATATCCATCTATGTGTCACTCAGAGGGCCTCTTTGAAATCAGAGCAAAGATACAACTCTTTTTTGGGTATAAGCTACTAATATTCCGAACAGTTCATTATATAAACAGTACCAATTATATAAATTCAGTTTTCAAACCCACAAAATAACTGAAAAACTGCAAATCTGAATGAATCTAACAATTAAACTCCCAACCCTGGCTGTGGTGTTTAATGTTCCATTAATGGATTTCAATCATCACTAATCAAACAAAAAGTAAGAAAAAATGAAGAAAGAAATCAAGAGAAAGAAGAGAAAAACCCAGACGGTTTCTAAACTACCAACAGTAAATAAATTAAATATCTGAATACAGCACCTAAATCTCTTCAATAGAAATAAAAATCTGCTCTAAAACTACTCTAAGATCTATTAAAATAAAATATGCAAGAAAACTAAGAAAATTTCATAGCTTAGAGAGAGAAAACCCATGAGATAGAGAAAATCCAGATTTTTTGCTTCAATCTTTGTCTGAACCTTAGTGAAATCTGAATCTCTGTTATACATCACCGAAATCTCTTCAATAGAAATAAAATCTGCTAAAAAAATTACTCTAAGATCTAAAACAAATAAAAATCGTTAAAAAATTGGAAACAAGGGGCCTAGAGAGAAACTGCATGAGAGAGGGCTCTCAATCATCCCACCCTTCACTCAAAAAACGAGGTGGTATATGTCCTAGGTGAAATAGGCTGAAATTAGGCCAAAATATCACTTTTGGCCTTTTTAAGCCAGCTTTTGGTCGCGAATTAGTTTTGACGTCATGACACAATTTTGATGTCGCGACAACTGATGTCGCTACATAACAAGTCAGAAGACATAGTTTTGATGTCGCCGATAATAACGTTTGTCGCTGACATAGTTTCTGGCCACGACATAACATCTTGGTCACGACACAACTTGATGTCGCGACACAACAAGCTGGTCGCGACATAATTTCTGGTTGTGGCACAATTCCTCGCCGCACACACAAGCTGCCGCGACATAGTTTCTCGACAAAGAACTTGCTTTTCTTTCTCCAACTTGCTCCGGGGCTACAACTTCTTCGTCTCAACTCGGATTTGGGCGTGTGAGTACTCGTTGGAAAGCTATTTGAATGTAGAATGTAGCCATGAGGGAATTCGAACCATTTCATGTTCCAGATGGATCATAAAAATGTATCTTCCCAGCTGGCGCTGGCCACGTAGATTCCTGAAGATCTTCTTTGGAAATATATTGCTTATTTCTGCCAAATCACTTGTTTTCATCAATAATCCTAAAAACCAAGTTTATAGGAAATTTTTATGAGTTTTAATGAATATGGATATAAAATGCACAAAATAGCATGAATGAACTTCAAAACTTAGATTTAGTTTTGCACTCATCACCATGCCGCCGTGAAGAAGGCCCCACCACAATTCTACATCACCACATAATGTTACGCCTCTGACATCTGTCCCTCCCCCTGACACCTCTACCCTGCCGCTGTCAAGTGCGGCGCCCGCACCTCATTCTAACCCGCTGTAAAGTTTGTCTCGATCCGTCCCTCCCCTCTTTGTCTCGAAGAGCTTTCTTCGCAAAGATAGGCTAGCGCGACCCTCGTCGCCGAAAGAGCGGCAGCCACACTACCTTCTCACCCACATAATGTTTCATCTCTTTACATCTTGTCCTCTACCCCTCTTTGTGTCGATGAGCTTCCCTTCCGCATCATCGGGCGAAGCCAATTTCACACCACAAGAGCGCGCCTCACAATTCTTAAATTCTCACGCATAGAATGTTTCACCTCTGTACATCTAGTCCCTTCCCTTTCTTTAACCCAGGAGCTATCTTCCACAAAGATTTGCTGCGGCTAATTCCTGCCGCAGTCAAGTGCGGCCAGTCTCACAATTCTTACATTCTAACCCAGAATAATGTTTCTGTCTCGATATCTCGTCCCTCCTCTTGTCTCAAAGAGCTTATCTTCCACAAGATCGCGCGCAATTCCTGCCGCCATCAAGAGCGGTCAGTCTCACAATTTTTACATTCTAACCCACAAAATGTTTCGTCTCTTTATATCTCGTCCCTCCCATCTCCGTGTCTCGAAAGAGCCTCTTCTCGCATCAATGGCTACAACCTTCGCCGTGAAGAGTCATTGCCCCACAATTTACATTCTAACCCACAGAATGTTTCATCTCTTGACATCTCGTCCTCCCTCTTTGTCTCAAAGAGATTCTCTTCCGCAAAGATAGGCTTACAATGGCACTTCAAATTGCCAAGAGCGCTAGTCTCACAATTCTACATTCATCCACGTAACGTTTCGCTCGACATCTCGTCCCCTTCCCCTTTGCATATCCCGAAGAGCTTTTCTTCTCGCAAAGATCTTCGTACGACCCGCCACTCAAGAGCGGCTAGTCACATAGTTCCTGCATTCACCTGCACGTTTTGTTTCTTGACATCTGTCCTCTCCTATCTTGTCTCAAGAGCTTCTTCCACAAAGCAAAGACGGGCGATGATGACCCATGCCGCCGTCAAGAGCGGCCAGCCTCACAATTTATACATCCTAAACCATAGAATGTTTCATCTCTTGACATCTCTTCCCCTCCCACTCTTTGTCTCGAAGAGCTTATCTTCCAATGCATAGGCGGCGCAGAACTCCCGCAAATTGGGCCAAGAGCCGCTGGCCTCACACTTACATTCTCACCACTGCATCGTTTCGTCTCTTAACATATAATCCCCTCCCCCTTTGTCTCGAAGAGCTTCTTCTTCCGCACCATCAAGGGCACAGACTTCGCCAAGAGCCAAGAAACTCTAATTCTTATATTCTAACCCGCATAATGTTTTGTCTCGACATTCCATCTCCTCCCCTCTTGTCTCAAAGAGCTTCTTCCGCGCCCATGACGCGCTACCCCCGCCATTGCCAAGAGCGGCTAGTCTCACAATTTTACATTCTAACCCACACGTTTCCCATCTCGACATCTCGCCCTCCTTCTTTGTATCGAAGAGCTTCTTCAAGACGGCGGCGCGACTCCCCTCGCCGCCATCAAGAGCGCCAGTCTCACAGCTTCTACATTCTCACTACGTAATGTTTCGTCTTGACATCTCGTCTCCTCCCTCTTGTCCGCATCGCTCTCATCTTCCACAAAAGATGATCGGGCGGCATGACTCTCATCGCCAAGAGGGGGTCTGTCCGACAATTCTACATTCTCACCCACATAATGTTTGGGCCTCGACATCTCGTCCCTTCCCCTCTTTATCTCGAAGAGCTTCTTTCACAAAAGATCACCGGCTGACTTCGCCAAGAGCGGCCCATCTCAATATTCTTACATTCTAACCCACATAATGTTTCGTCTCTTGACATCTCGGTCCCTCCCTCTTTCTTCTTGAAGAGCTTCTTCCAAGACGGCAGCTGGAGACCCCCGCCGCCAAGAAAGCACGGGCCTCACAATTCCTACATTCTCACCTCAACATAATGTTTCGTCTCTTTACATTCGTTCTTCAAGATGAAGTCATGAGGTCGCTTATCATGCTTGACATATATATCACTCAACATCAACAATATGTAACTTCGACGCCTCACAAGAGCGGCAATTCTCACAATTCATATATTCTCACCCCTGCTATGTTTCATCTTCGACATCTGCCCCTCCCCTTTTATCTCGCGACAGCTTTCTCCTCTTCAAGATTCACACAAGTGCGACTTCTCACACTCAAGAGCGGCCAAGCACAAATTCTTACATTCTAACCCACGTAATGCTCTCTCTCGCTTTCTTGACATCTCGCCCCCTCCCCTCTATGTCCCGCAAGAGCTTATCTTCACTGTGACGGCGAAGCAAGTGACTTCGGCCGCCGTCAAGAGCTACCAATCTCACAATTCTTACTTACACCCACTGCACGTTTCGCCTTCGACATCTCATCCTCCCCCCACTTTGTCTCGAAGAGCGATCTTCCTGAAGAACGGCGACGCGACCCTCGCTGCAAGAGCAAACTGTAAATTTTTCACAATTTTACATTCTCACCCACAAATGTTTCGCCTTTGAAAATCTGCCCTCCTCTCTTTACTCGCAGTTCTCTTACCCAAAGATCGGTGGAGGCTACCCCCCCCGTCGCCGCAAGAGCTACCGGGCCCCACAATTTACCTCACACCCACATCGTTCCGTCCGTTGACATCTCATTCCTCCCCACTTTGTCTCGAAGAGCTTCTTCTCAAAGATCGACGGTGGCGACCCTACTAACGCCAAGAGCTGCCAAGTGTCACAAATTGCCCTCTCACCCATAGAATGCTCTCTGGGCTCTTGACATCTCGTCCTCCCTCTCCCGAGCATTTCTCTTCCGTAACATCGGCGGCGGCGATCCCGGATGCCGTTAAGAGCAGCCAATCCCACAATTCTTACATTCTCACCAGCAAAATATTTCGTCTCTTCACATCTCGTCCCCTCCCCTTATTTCTCTCGAAGAGCTTCTCTTCCGCAGCATCAACGGCGGCGACCCCTGACGCCGTCAAGAGCGGCCGGTCTCTCATTTCCTACATTCTCACTAATAGAATGTTTCGTCTCTTTACATCTCGTCCTCTCCCCCTCTTTGTCTAGAAGAGCTTCTCTTCCGCAGCATCAGCGCCGTGACCCCTGACGCCGTCAAGAGCGGCAAGTTTCACAATTCTTACATTCTCACCCACATAATGTTTTGTCTCTTGACATCTCATCCCCTCCCCTTCTTTGTCTCGAAGAGCTTCTTCTCGCAAGATCGGGCGATACGAATTTCGTCACCACGGCCAAGAGCGGCTAGTCTCACGCCTTACATTCTCACCGTTAATATTTGTCTCGACATCTCGTCCCTCTCCACCTCTTCTCTCAAGAGCTTTCTCAAAGATCGGGCGGCGCGGCGACCTACATCACAAGATAAATACCTCACAATTTACATTCTAACCTTACGTACGTTTCGCTCTTCTTGGACATCTCGTCCTCCCCCCTTTGTCCTCTCAAGATTCTCTTTCGCTGTATCGGCGGCGGCGACCCCTACTACCGTCAAGAGCTACCATTCTCACAATTCTTACTACCACGTAATGTTTCGGCCTATTGACATCTCGCCACCCCCACTTTGTCTCGAAGAGCTCTTTTCGCAAAGACATCGAAAGCGGCGATCACTACCGCCGGCCAAGAGCCGCGCCTCCTAATTCTTACCCGCTCACCCACAGAATGTTTCATATCTCGACATCTCGTTCCCACCCTCTCTTTGTCTCGAAGAGCTTCTCTTCCGTAACATTGGCGGCGGCGATTGATTCGTGCCACGGTAGGGTGATGCGGAATCAACAAAATTTATATTCCTGTTCCTCCCCATCGCCGTAGTCAAGCTACCAAGCAAAAAGATAAATGTCTAGTATCGAACACGGATGGGTCATCCCACGAATGATTTGCATTAGAGTTTGAAAATTGGTGAGGCTTTAGCTTGATTTTACGATTTTGTTAAAAAATGTGGGAGGTTGGTTGTTCACTGGTTAACTGTAATGGCTTAAATGAAAGTGTGAAATGGTAACCTCTAAGGCTTCAAATTACTAGCTTGATAACACGGGGTATTACGTTGTCATCTAACATTTCCTCGCATTAGGCAATTGACATATAGTCAAAGCCAAACCTGGATCTCGTTTAGCTATAAACCTAACCCTAAAACCACCCTATTTGAGTCAACCCAAGTACTAAGCATCCAAAGTCCATTCCCGGCTTGAAACCCTAGCATTTAACCTCATTCCCATGGCTCGTGAATGACATCTAGAAGAATGTCGTTGCATCTACCATTAAGAATGCACTCGAACCCTAAAGCATGGCAAAATACCAAAGGAGACATTAAATGGCATTAAACCCTAGTTTGGAAAGCTGGAACCATAAATGCAAGACTCAGAATAATCAAAGCATGAGGACAACCCGCAAAGAGCCCCAAAACTGCTAGCAACCCTCCTCTTCAAGGCTATGAGGCTTAAGCTACATCCTCGAGTTGTCACCATCCCCAAGGTGTGTTTGCAGCCGAGAAAATGAGAGAAAGAGAGATAGCAGAGCAAAACAACCCTGCAAAATGAAAGCCGCAGAAAACTTTTATAAAATGAAAAGTCGCTTAGGGTTACAAAGTTTGTGGGGCTTATATAGTCAACCCCAAAGTGTGAAAATACAAAAATGCCTAAAATATGAAATTACATAAGGACAAATGGTAATATATCAAACGTGGTCGCTTGGCATCAAGAATTCCAAACACAAGAAAGAATTTCATGATATGCAGCAATAGCTAGCATACTTAAAATTTCGCTATGCTAGCGAAATTCGCTTATATTATCAAATTCAAGGATAGAAAATTTTCGCAAATTCTAGCTTAAATTTTGTGAGATAGCTAAATTGAGAAATCAGGAATAGTGAATTCAAGATTAGCAAAATTTTAGGGCCACAAATTCTTCACGCAGCTTAAAATTTGGCTAGATTGCGGTTTTTTAGTTAAGATTGGGTAAATTTTCGCTATCCCAATGGGGCTCAGAATCATAGCAAAATCCCAAAGAAAATTTTCGCTATGTTTATGCTACTGCATCCTACTGCATCCCTTCCTGCACTTCTTATTCATCACTTTGCCTTCAATTCTTCACTGCATCTGACATTTCATCGCCCAAATTTCTGAAATCATCGAGGATTCTCGCATTCACACTAAGAATAGCTTCAAGCTTGCCAGGTTCCTAAGACCCGCAAAACTATCCAAAACAATCTCGAAAAACAAATCAAAACACTAAGTGGACATGCATATGACAATTGGCTTATTCATATGATTAGCAAGAAAAGCACTCAAAACCTATCTCAATGTGTGGCTCAAAATAGCACTTGGCACTAATCACAACCCCCCAACCGACACGTCATACCTTTAGCAATGCTAAAATAATGGGATGCATGCTGTGCTTTTACAAAAGTGTATGTGGGTCAAAAGTGTATATACGTGTAAGCTTTAATTTTTAGCATGAATAATTTACACCCCGTATAAAACCGTCATGAAAGAACAAAACCATATAAGAACAAGTTTTTGTGACAACATCGGTTCCAAAAGAAGTCAACCCTGAATTTCCACCAAAATCTAATTGTTCCTTGCTGCAACCAGCTTGAGCCAATAAAATGCAAGCTATTCTCCCCCAACCTAGCATCGCCATGGCCTTAAACTCGTTGACCAACCTAAATAGGGCTTGCTACGCCTTATTTCTTCCTCGATTGCAATTTAGGGTACGCTAAAACCTCGACTTCACCAAAGTCCGTGTAACGGACCACCGATGACTCCCAACCAATTAAGGTTTAGGCATCAATAAAAGGATCACTTGACCACAAACTCGCAGCTTCACCTGACTCAAATGACTTCGAATTAAGCACCTACAACAAGCCAACCTTCACCCATCCACCCGTAGCGAACACTAAGTCGATGACTCCCAACCAATTAAGGCTGAAGCATCGGGCTTTAAAGGCTTTCGCCATATACCCGGACCGTGGTCGGGTTTCAAGGCAAAGCGCCACGCTTTTATTTTTCTTTTTCTCTTCTTTTTCTTTTCTTTTGTTTTTTTTGTTTTTTTTCGAAGACTTCATTGGTCTTCAAACATGGGTAAATACAAACCTATTATGGGTCGTCAACAAATTTAAGGCCGGCTTTGCAAAGTGGAAAGATATATAGCTTCAACCTATTGGTACAACTGTGTGCAAGGTGTGAATTAGCTAAAGGGATGTTCATGCTTGAATACACTGGAACTTCAATTGACCAAAAACTAAATCATGCATGGAATTGTTATAACAATAAGGTAGCATACATGGCTTCATCCTTTTCAACTAAAGGCAAGAGTAGAAATACCAAAATATAGGTACAAGAATGATTTGGTAAAGTGTAGAAAATGTACGCATGGTTTCTATGTCGGGTATTTCACAAAATTATCAGCCTTTTTCAAAGAAACTGCGGTGGTACCCACAGAAGATGAAAAACGAACGGTTTGAACCAGTGGAGGGAATGGCATGGCTGAACAAACAGACTCGCATTATTAATCAGTAAATACGTATGAAAATGAGATTTTCCCCGCACCGCAACTCCAACATTTCAAACAAAATCAGGATAAGATGCTTGTGTTAAAATATTTTGAAAAGAAAATAGGTAAAAGTAGTGGCACCACTCATAAATCCAAATTAAGACTTAAAATAATATAAAGTAAAAATTAACAAAATTTTGAGTTGTCCCTGTGTTCCCGCAGAACCACTCCCGCCTGTGTAGCCATTGATCTCAAGGAGGTCCAGAGGAGAAGCCCTCCACGTACGCAGTGCAGGCGCCGCAGGTGCCTTCATGCTCAAACAATTGTTTCAAAATTGTCTGCAGCAATGGACTGCAGAGGAATGGTGGATCTCTACATTAACCGCTTCATTGTTCTCCATCAATTTTTCCCGCTGCTTGTTAATATGCCTTCCGATCCGTGGTACCACTCGTGCAAACTTCATCGATTTGCTCCCTCATCCCTCGCTGGTTTTTGCTTATTGCCTGGAAGGGTAATGTTAGCTCCAGTGTCATGTTGCCAAATGTGAGCCGTGATGAGACTTCACACAGAATTGATAATTGTGATTTGATGTGGCCAAAAATGGCCTCCCAGCATGACGGGCACTTGATTAGTGCCCCGCTCCTGCCTGTGTCGAGAACCATCAAATCCACCTGATAGTAGAACTTATCTGGTTTTTACCAACACATCCTCCACTATCCCTTTTGGTATTTTCAATGAACGACGGCCAAGGATGTGGTGATGTTGGTCGTTTCATTTTCCCAACCTAGCGCTTATGTTAGACCGAGTATGGTATTAGTTTGACACTGCACCCAAGTCTAACAAGAAGTTTTGTCAATGCAGTTCCTCCAATGTTAATCGAGATAGTCGGGGTCCCCTCGGATCCTTTGTATTTCACCATTGTCTTTGCATTGGATGATGGAGCTAACTTGTTCGGTTAAGGCGCCTTCTTGTCGTGCCCGACCTTTTTTGATTATACAGAGATCTTTCAAAAACTTTGCATAGGCAGGGACTTGTTTGATGATGTCCAAAAGGGGTATGTTGACCTTCACCTGCCTTAGGACTTCTAGGATGCCTGCCTGTTGGGATGCCTTCTTCTTACTTCTTAGTGCTTGGGGAAATGGAGGTGGCATGCAGTGCTTCATTGAGTCCTCCTTCAAGAAAATGTGTTATGGCTCCAATTCTTCGCACTACTGGTTTCCTCAAGAGGCTTGGGTGATCAACCTCTTTTCCACTTCTTAAGGTAATGTGACTTTGACTTCATCCATTTTTGGGGAGTTCCTTTGGAATAGCTACGTTCATGGACTCCCCCTTGGATTTAGCGGTGGTTGAGAGAAGGAGCCTCCCTTTGCCTCTTCTTTGCGATTTGCCATTCTTGTTATGGATGCACGGAAGTTGTCAATTCTTCGGTTATATGAAGTTACTTTCGGCCCATACATTCTCTTGTTCGGAGCTTTCTACATTTTCCAATTTTTGTTCAAGCGAGCATTGGTGCTTTTCTCCTCCACAAAAATTTCCCACCACCTTGCTCAGTCGGGATGGCTTACTTTCAACGGGAAGAGGTGGGTGGTTACTGTATTTATTGCTCTGGGGGAACATATCTTGGAAGTGAGCTTCGGGAGAGGTTTAGGTGGTTCCTCGGTTTGATTATGTGTTGCCATATTGGGCATCGGCCAGGTGCTTTATTTTGGCCCCAACATTTACATGTTCATCGTAAATCCTTGGGGAAGCGGTGGAGCGGTCTCTCTGGGTGACAGTGGATTGGCAGTGAAGCATGGTTTAGTGCATGGAGGGACCAGTTCTTGCACGGACCTCATGTAGCCTTTCCTTCCAAATTCTTCCCACCCTCCTAGCAGAGATGGATAAACTTAGCCTTCATTTCCACATCCTGCAAGTGAATAGATGCCCCACCCTTTGGTTTCTTGGGGTCTCATTAAATGCACCTCCCACGGGATTTGGCTCGTCTGAGCCTTGGATGTCTCGGTACATAGTTGAGGAAATCCATGGCCTCATCCGATTTGCTTAGGAAGTCCCCTCCACATGGTGCTCAAGCCAGGTTGCTTCATGGTAGGGGACATTCGACATAAAATGATTCCCACCAACATCCGTAGCCAAATCCGTGATGTTGGGCATGCTGCCCCGAGGTTTCCATGTATCTCTCCGGCATTGGTAAAATTTTTCATTGTTTTGAGCTGCAAAGGTGTAGATTTGTCTCTTCAAATTATTGGTTTTGTGTGCCTTGAAGGAATTTCTTGAAACTCACGCTGCGGATTCACTTTGATTCGATGGTTCTTGGCCTCCAATGAATTAAGCCATATTTGGCCTTATCTTTCGAGGTCAACGGGAATACTGCCGACTTAGCTTGACTCCACATCGGTTATACCTCCTTAAAAGTTATGCATACTTCCTCAAAATCCGTATGTGAATATGGATTTTTCATTTTCAATACCATGAAATGTGGGAGGCGGGGCAGGTAGGGTCTGACTGCTACGTCCTGTGGGGTATGATCTGAGGAAGGAAGCTCACTCCCAGGAGGAGTGTATGTGTTCCCTCATCGACACATCTTTGTTTGATTCATAGGGGTGCTTGTTGACTTTCTTTGTTCCTCAGTAGAGGATCCATTTGGTGCATTGTGCACCTGCTTGATTTCACAGCTTTTGTTCAATTGGTGCACTCACTCTTTGCGTCACTGATGTCACACTCTTGTCCCTAGTCTTTGCGTAAACACTGTTACACAAAAATGAGATATAACAAGAACCTGAGCAAAGCTTGCGAAAGAGTCGGTGTTAAGTTAAAACAAGCGTGACGAAACAAAAAGCAGTGCAGTAGCGCTGAAGTGAAGAAAACTTGCGGTTCACGCGCGATAAGTTCAAAAAATTTGAAGGTCACGGCTGCCCGTAATTTGGATTACAAGTACACTTCAACTCATCATACGTAGTTTTGGCACCATCCGTGACGCCATTTGATTAGTGCCGGTGGGCGTGCGGAATCAACAAAATTTATATTCCTAAGTTCACTCCTACTGCCGTAGTCAAGCGCTCTTTGCCGGTATAAGCGAATCCCAGGGTCGAACACGGGGATGGGTTTTTCATCCGAATGATTTGCGATTAGTGTTTAAAAATTGGTGAGGCTTTAGTTTTGGATTTGGTTTGTTAAAAGCAGGATCATTGGTTGTTCACTAGTTAAAGCTATGTGGCTTAAATGAAAGTGTGAAATGGTAACCTTGAAGGCTTGGGTCACTAGCTTGATAACATGGGGGTATTACAGTGTCCTCGGGTTATTTCCTCGCATTAGGGCAATTGACATATAGTCAAAGCCAAAACCGGATCTTTGTTTAGCTATAAAACCTAACCCTAAAAACCACTCCTATTTGAGTCAACCCAAGTACTAAGCATTCAAAGTCCCATTCAGTTTGAAACCCTAGCATTTAACCTAATTCCCATGGCTCGTAAATGATCTAAGATGTCGATTGCATCTACCATTAAGAATGCAGACCACACAAAGCATGGAAAGTATTGACCAAAGAAGACATTAAATGGCATTAAACCCTAGTTTGGAAAATTTGGGAACCATAAATTCAGTACACAGCCAACAATCAAAGCATGAGGACAACCTGCGGTAGCCCCAAAACTGAAGCTAGCAGCCCTCTCTTCCAAAGTATGAGGCAGCGAAGCATCCCTTGAGTTGTCATCCTCAAGGAATTGTGTTTATTCTGCTTAGAAAATGAGAAGAAAGAGGAGAGAAGAAGCGAAACAAACCATAAAATGAAAGCTGCAGGAAAACTTTTATAAAATGAAAAGTTGCATAGGGTTACAAAGTTGTGGGGGCTTATATAGTCAACCCGAAGTGTGAAAATACAAAATGCCTAAAATGAAATTACATAAGGAATGAAAATGGTAATATATCAAAGCGTGGTCGTTTGGCCTCGAGAATTCAAAAAACACGGGGCAGCAGATTTCGCTATGCGGCAAATTTAGCTAGCATAAAGCGAAAATTTCGCTATGCTAGCGAGAATTAAGCTATGCTAATGTGCCCTGCTAGCTACTTGAGTACTGTGAATAACGAAATTGTGAAATTTCGCTAGGAACAGTGAATTACGCTAGCCTAGCGAAATTTTCCATAGCGAAAGAATTTAAGCTGGGATTGCTGAAGGCTACCATTATGATTGCGAAATTCAGCGCAATCCCGTGAACTTTCGCAATCATAGCGAAAATCCCGGCTTGATCTGCTTCACTGTTTTGCTCTTTGCATCATCCCTTCACGCACTTCTTATTCGTCACTTTGCCTTGGTCTTAACGCATCTTGACATTTCATCGCCTCGGCTCGGTGAAATCATTGAGGATTCTCGCATTTAGCACCAATAAGCCAAGCTTCTTTGAAGTTCCCAAGACACAGAAAACTATCAAAAAAATCTGAAAACAAATCAAAAACACTAAGTGGACATGCATATGACAATTGGCTTAATTCATGATTGGAGTGCGTAGCACTCAAAACCTATCTTGAATAGGGCTGAAAATAGCACTTTTTGGCACTAATCGCGACCCTATGGCAGATTAGAGCGGCCCGATCCTAATTCTTACATTCTCTGACCAAAATGTTGCGTCTCTTGACATCTCGTCCCCTCCCCCTCTTTCTCTCGAAGAGCTTATCTTCCGTAGCATCGAGGTGGCGACCCCTTGATTAGTCCCCAAAAAGTGCTATTTTGAGCCCTATTTTAGATAGGTTTTGAGTGCTTTTTGTGCACTAATCATGTCAATAATGCCAATTGAAGTGTTCAGGTCTTCTTAATATCACTTATGTTTAGAGGGTATTTTTGGTTGTTTTGCAAGTTTTTGCATATTTTGAGAGTTCAATATCGAGATATGTCTTGAACCATGAAGATCGAACTCATTTATCGGCCTTGAAACATCTCAAAATTCAATGAAGGAATGAAGGCAAGTGAGAAGAAATGATGCGGTAGATGATGCGGTGTGCGACAGTGAAAAATATCTGAAACCAAATTTCGCTAAGATTGCGAATTTCACTTTGGGATTCTTATAAATTTGTAATCATAGCGAAAATTTCGCAATCCTAGCGAAATTGAAATTTCGCTAGGCTTCAAAATTTCGCTATGCCTTGTTCCTCATGATTACACACTTTAAACTATCTCTTAAAATTTTTGCTAAGCTAGCGAAATTTATTTAGCTAAGCGAGTACTTGATACTAGCGAAATTCTACGATTCGTATCTCTGTCTGATTTATACCTAGCCAGTGTTCTGCTATCGAAAATCTCTGCATTGTCATCCTTTTGTAATTAATGTAGGCCTCATTTTTGGTGTATTACTTCCTTGTCCTTATTTTTAGCCAAAATGTTAGGCTTTCTTGTATTTTCATACATTGGGTGGTATATAAACCCCCATGGATTTTGTAACCACTAAGCAACGGGGCAATCTTTTGGCACAATTTTCATTTTATGTAAATATCTTCATGACTTTAGTTAGGGGTTTGGTTTCTCTCTTCTCTCTGCTTCTTTCCCTTATTTTCTAGGCTGAAACAACCCTCTTGAGGATAATGACTGAGATGCTTGGATAAGCCCCTTTTCTTTGAAGAGGAAGGTAGCTAGCTTGGTTGTGGGGTGAGTTGCGGAGTTGTCTTTCATGTGTTAAATGCTACAGATGCTTTGTATTTATGAAATACATGCCTTCTCCAAATTAGGGTTGAATATCATTTAATGTTATTACTTTGTGATACTTACCATGCTTTAGGATACAGTGCATACTTATTGCTAGATGTCTTGTGGTTCTTTAGATGGCCTTTGCGAGCCATTAATGATGTTGAATGTTGGGGTTTCAAACAAAAAGGAGCTGTAGATGCATGTTGCACGTGTTGACTCAAATAGGAAGTATTCTAGGAGTTAGGTTTGCTTTAGTTAAACAAGAAGATCGATGTGGTTATAGGTTGCTTTGTCGTAATGCGGGGACAGAGGACGCTGTTTGCTTTTATGTTATCGAGTTAGTGACCTAAATGCTTCAAGTTGCCTTTCACACTTCACTTCCGAGTTTTCTGGTCATCAGTTCAAACTGCTGTTTGAACAATCAAAAATCCAAGCTAACACCATTGCTGCGATGCAGTGTGTGGAATGAAACATCCGTGTGACGCAAGTGCTGTATGCAGCAGTAGCCGCTCTGGCGATGAGAGCTAGGAATGCTAAATTTTGTTGGTCGAGATCCTCTGCGTGGCGCGCAATCAAATGGCGCGATCGCCCGGCAGATGATGCTACGTTTGATGAGATTGAGTGTGTAATCCTAAATTACAAGTGAGAGGTGACCTTTTAATCCTTTTTGTATTCCGATAAGTAGCTATATTTGCAAGTGTTCATCACTTTGCGATGAGCGTCTTGTTTTTTTTTGTTTTCATACGGTCGGTTTTATTTTGAATTAACCTAACCTTTTGCAGATTGGTTTTGTCTTTGTTTGTTGTGTCTCGGACACATTAATAACGTTTAATATCGTGCTGGAGACAATGCTGGAGTAGATTACGAAGAGATCAGTACACCGGTCGGTACACATAATTAACATGGATCCCTACGAGGAACTGACCGAGTCGACCAGGTACCCAATGAATCCAACGACCTATAGATCGATGAGGACCATATTCACCCTCCTGAGTTAGTGCCCCTTCTGCGTCGTACCTCCTGGCTGAAGATGTACTTGAGTGAGGCCTATCACGGTACACTCTACTACACATATCATGGTATGGAAAATGAAAATCCATACACTCACATAAGGATTTTGAAATTTGCAGCCTTTAAGGAAGGTATGATTGACATGGTTGTAAGCTAAAGCATTTCCATGAAGCCCGAGATGAGCGAATTTGGCTTAACTCACGAGGCACAGAACCATAAGGGTGGGAATTTGTTTGCAGCGAGTTTTTAAAAAAATTCTTCAGTGCTCATAATACCAACAATTTGAAGAGACAAATTTACACCTTTGCAGCTCAAGATGGTGAAAGGTTTTACCAGTGATGGGATAGATTTATGGAGACTATCAGTGCATGCCCTCATCATGGGTTTGATACATGGATGCTGGTAAACCACTTCTATGGTGGTATGTCCTGCCATGGCTTGATTATTGGAAACCACCATGTGTGGGGAGATTTTACATTAAGCATCGATGAAGCCATGGATTTTGAACTATGTGGCTGAAGCTTCTAAGGGTGGGATAGACAAACACGAAGAAATGGAAAGAAAATGCCTTTATAGGAGTGGGATGTATGCCTTTGTCGGAGGATATAGAAATGGCTGAAATTTCAGCAGCTAGGAAGGTGGAGGAGCTTGAAGGAAAAGGCTCCATGAAGTGCATGCGGTATTTGAAAACCTTCTTGGCAGACTTGACCCATTCACCGGTGCAACCTACAGTGCAATCCGGGAGAACATGTCTGAGTCTTTCCATGGTGAAGGGATTTGATGACGGAAGCGACAAATGTTTGGCAGAATCCAGCCTGACCACCACAACCTAATACCCAATATGGTAATACACAACGAATTCCAATTGGAGATCACCTAACCTCTCACGAAACCTAATCCCCACACTTTTGTACTTACAGGTGCCGCCTGATTTGGTTCCACTATCGACCATTACCTCCCCATCCTCATCTCTATAGGTGAAGCCATTTAAGAATTTGAGTAAGGTGGTGATGTGGTATGGAAGAACAAGGGATCAATGTGCAACTATTGGCCTGAAGGATTGAAAGCGTAGAGAGCACAGGCGAGAAGATAGACGAGCTTGAGGCGTCTAAACAAAGAATTGACAACCTACGAACTTCGATCCACAAAGATCAACAATATTACGAGGTACGCTGAGAGAGAGGTTCCCTTCCCAAACATTGCCAAATCCGAAAGGAGTCCATGAGGTAGGTTCATCTAGTAATTGGGAATGGATGAATTAAAGCTATAATCACCCTTAGGAGTGGAAAGAGGTTGATCAACGATGCAAAAACCTGTTGAAACCGAATGAAGTAGAAATGGGCCCAGAACACATTTTCTGAAAGAGGATTCAATGAAACACTGTATGCTACCTCCATTTCCACAAGCATAGGAGGCAAGAAGAAAGCAGCTCTCGACAACGGGCATCTAGAAGTCTAAGGCGGGTAAGTCGACATACCTCTTTTGGACATAATGAAGCAGTCCCTGCCTATGCCGAAATTTTTTGAAAGATCTTTGCACAATTAAGAAGGGATTAGGCGTTGAGAAAAGGCATTTCTAACTGAACAAGTAGTACCATAATCCAAGCAAGAACCACATCCAAATACAAGGATCCGGGATCTCCACAATTTCGAGTTAATATTGGTGAATTGCATAGACAAGTCATTGCTTGATTTAGGGTCGGTGTGAACCTCTTTGGGTGATACGTGCAGCGGTTAGGTTGGAGTGAACTTAAGCAGGCCAACATCCTGCTTTCATTGGCCGATAGATCAATGAAAATCCCCTAAGGGGATAGTTGAAGATGTCTTCGTAAAAATAGACAAGTCTGCTGCCGAGTAGATTTTGTGGTGCTTGACAAGGCGAGTGCAAATGAACCAGTGGTGCGATTATCCTATGAAGACCATTTCTAGCCTTGCTTAATGCAATCGAGATTCTTGAAATGGAGTCATGCAACTACGTTTGGTAACATGACATTGGAATTGAACATATTCCACTTGAACAATAAACCTGAGTTGGAAGAGGCGAAAAGCAAGTGCACGATGGAGTATGTTCAGGTGTGTCGGGATCACGAGGAAAATTTGAATGTCCGGGGTACGGATCACGCTCAAGCCAAAGCGAAGCGGGTGTTGTGAATCTTGCCATCGAAACCAACGTAGGGCAATTGCTGGTCGGAATCGCCCGGTGTGACCACAGACCTTGATGGGAAATCAGGCACGGATTGACTCGGACTATTTAGGGTTTGAGGAGATCATCCCATCGCTTGACCTCCTTGAGCAATTTAGGTAGAGTGAAGTGATTTGGTGTTCTCTAGGCCAAATTGCGAAGCAACAATTTTTTTTTTTGTTTTTTTTTTTTTTTTTTTGCTTTAGTTTAGTCGATTTGATAATTGGTTATTTTAGAAGTTTCTTAAAGTGCAGTTTTCCATGTTGTTAACTGTAATTATACCCATAGTACCTAATATTAATTTTTTATAGTATTATATATTAATTTTTTTATATAATAATTTTCATTCTTATATTATTAATATTTAGTAAAAATTTTGAAATGAGATGGTGAATGCGGGTGCGCCAAATTCGCTATACTAGCGAAATTATGAGAAGTGACTCTTCGACTACCTCGATTAGGCTAAGAAGAGGGGAGGGAGTTTGGCTTTTCATTTTACATTATCTCCTTCCTCCTCCAGTCTCTTCACGAGCCATCCCACTGTAGGAGCCCACACTGCACCTTTACTACTGGCCGCCGCCGTCGCTGAGCCTGATGCGTTCGTTTGTGCTTACTGCACATTTGCGCACACCTGCCGTGATACGTTCGCATCAGCCGCGCGGGCGTACCCGCGGTAAGCATCGCTGCGCCGTTGGTCATTGCCACCCGCACCTTTGGCACCTTTCGGTTCTGGGAGCCTCGATACATACAGCTGTTTGTGCATCAGCA
The DNA here is from genome assembly GCA_016808115.1 of Tetrastigma voinierianum. Classification (NCBI taxonomy): domain Eukaryota; kingdom Viridiplantae; phylum Streptophyta; class Magnoliopsida; order Vitales; family Vitaceae; genus Tetrastigma; species Tetrastigma voinierianum. The sequence continues at coordinate 350,297 of JAEQBH010000686.1, read as the reverse complement.
CCCCATTTCCCGGTAGCCGTGTCCTTGGCTCGGCGCGCGCGGCGGGTTCGTCCCGCCCTCTGGGGGCCTTGTTTGGATATTACGGGCACGGTGGTCGTGGCAGCGAATACTGAGTCATCGGTGTCCTATTCCAGGTGACTCGAATTATTCGGCGGTGAGCCACAGGATCGACTTCTGAGAGCCACGGTGTCATTATCATCAGTGGACCCCTCTTCCGGTTTCTTATTTGGATTATAGTTATGGTGTACTAGAGTGGGTCCGCGCCGGTCCGGTCGAGATTTGCGCCCGAGCGAAGGTCCGACCCCGTACCGGCTCCGGTCCGGAGGCCGGTCCCGAGGAGCCTCGGGGATCCGGCGATATCGGGCTTTCGGATGGGACCCGGGCCGTCCTGTACCTCGCGCGAGCTAGGAGGCCAGAGGCCCTCAGCGGGCAACCGCATCGGGCGGGTAGATCATCCCTCATATAGGCCCAGTCATCGCGATCCACATCGGCCCGGCCCGGAGCGACATCTTACGCCTCGGTTGTCTGCGCCCGCCCCAGGGATTAGGAGGCGCATTTGTCAGGCCCCATTCAGAATGTTGCATTACACTCGAGGGACTTTCATCAGGGGAGTCTTACTACGATGTCCGAGGTGCGGCGATCCGGGTCGGGATTACATGAGGTTGATTGAGGGTGTTTCCTGCAGCCTTCATGACCGGCGATATTATTACCCCGGGTCTTTGCGAGTTTATCGCTGTTGACATCTCGAGGGCTTGGTGGTCACTTTCGAGCTTCAGTTCTCTATAGATGATCGCCCCGGAGTACTGGGCGCCGAGATATTTGGCGGCACAGGCACAACGCATTATCACCGCCGACGATTGAAGGTTCTTGAGCTTAGGCCCTCCAGCGACGGGAGATGGTTATTATCTTGGCGAGACATCACGAGGCGGGGCAGTGCTCTTTTAGGAGCGTCACTCCTCAGATCTTTGGCGATTGATCACCTGAGGACCCGGCTGGCACCCGCTGCGTACTACGTACGACGGAGGGGCGGAAATCTAGAAGGCTCTTCTGGGATCTCGAGAGGGATCTTGGTTTAGTCCCTGGTGGTGATGACCTCCACGATGCATTTCAGGAAGAAAGGTCCTGGGAAAGGGCCTGGTTGACGAGAGAGTCTACATTGCTGATGCGAGACTACTATGCCAGGTCCTTGAGCATTTAGGTTTTCCGGAGGAGCCACGGATAGAGAGGAGGATCCGTGCCTACGGTTACGTCATTGGGCGAGTGATGACCATGCCCGTATCTTTTCTCCTCGAGCAGCGAGACCAGGAGGAGGTTCCAGTTCTAGAGGCAGAGCACTCCCACAGAGATGATAGTCGTGCCCCCGAGCGGGGTAGGCGGAGTCCGATTGACTATATATCTCTCAATCCTCATCCGTACTACATCCACGGCTGCAAATACTCTGGCCCATCATATACATCACATCATTCACCGGAGTACGTTCATGCCAGCTCGAGAGAGATAGCTGGTGTGATGGATGCTATTTGTTCTTTGCGGCTACTCGGGCGACCTGGGATCGGAGTTTGGCTCAGTGTCCTCCATCTTTGCGACGATTATGACTCACCTGGGTCTTCCTCGTGTTCAGTCGAGGAGAGAGGAGCCCACCACGGCGGCATCTTTGGATGTATTAGGCTGCGGCGGCTGACGATTCTGAGACCCACCACCGCCTGATGGTAGGGTGGTTGGGTTTCTTTATATTTTTGTATAGTTACCGGCTTTATCAGCGCCTACTAATTTTGATTAGGATTTATGTGTTATCCGTAGTAAAGGCGGTGATACTTTAATATGTTTAGCTTTGTATTCATATTGCTAGCCATTTGGATATATCAAAGCTATTCGGTATATATACAAGGCTTTTGCATATCATGTTTTTGTGCCTTCACCATGTGTACTTGTTTTTTATCTTCAGTGGACAATTGAATTGCTTCCAGTGAACAATTGAATTGCCCAGTGAGCGATTGAATTGCCTTTGTTGGAAAATTGAATCATTTATGCCACCTTTATGTTAAGACAAATTCCATGTTTTGAAATAATTTTGGTCGAGTTGAAGTTCGATCTTGAACTTGAACATTTCTCGTAAAGGCTGGTCACACCTTGCACACAGTTATGTCAATGGGTTGTAAATTTGTATGCCTCCTTTCACTTTGCATAATAGGCCTTAGGCATGTTGGCAACCTAGGATAGGTTTGTGTTACATTTGAAGACCCAAATGTAGTCTTCAAGAAGAAAGAAAAAGCAAAGAAAAAGAAAAAGAAGAAGAAAAAGAAAAAATAAAGTCGTGACACTTTGCCTTGAAACCAGAACGGTCGGGTGGGGTGTATGGCGAAAGCAACTGAAGCTTCGGTGCCTAAACCGCTAACTGGTTGAGTCAGAGCTTAGTGTTAGATTACGATGGTGGATAGGTAGAGTTTAACGAATTGTTGGGCTTGATTTCGAAATCATTGGTCAGGGGTGAAGCACGTAGGTTGTGGTCGGTGATCCTTTTGGCTTGATGCCACAAAATTGGTTGGGGTCATGGGGTGGACCCGTTACACGGACTTTGGTGAAGTCGGATTTTAAGCATTGCACCTACGATGTAGTTGAATAAAGGAGTGTAGCTATCCTATCTAGGTTGTTCCATGACTTAAGGCCATGCAGGTGCTAGGTTGGGGAGGACAATTTTGCAATATATTGGCTCAATCTGGTTATAAAGATCCATTAGACTTTGGTGGAAATTCAAGTTGAGAATCATGGAACCAATATTGACCTAAAAAAGTGTTTCATGCTTGTATGGTTTAGTTTCTTTATAATCGGTTTCCAAACTTGGTGTTAATTTTTCAGTTTAAAGGTAATGTTTATTTGTATATACACCTTTTTGAATCATAAATTTTTTGAAAATCCTTTGCATGCATCTCCTTTTCGGTTTGTGCTAAGGGACTAGCAGCGTTCGGTTGAGGTGTGATTAGTCCACAAAAAAAGTGTTTATTTTGAGCCTATTTTGAATGGGTTTGAGTGCTTTTTGTGCGCTAATCATGTCAATAATGTCGATTGAAGTGTTCAGGCCTTCTTAACCCTCACTTATCATAGTTTAGAATTATTTTGGTTGTTTTTGCAAGTTTTTCATATTTTGAGAGTTCAATATCGAGATATATGCTGAACCATGAAGATCGAACTCATTTATCAGCCTTCAAACATCTCAAAATTCAATGAAGGAATGAAGGCAAAGTGAGAAGAAATGATGCAGTAGAGGATGCAGTGTGCAGCAGTGAAAAATATGCAAACCCAGGGAATTTCGCTAAGATTGCGAAAATTTCGCTGGGATTGCGAAAATTTCGCAATCATAGCGAAAATTTCGCAATCTAGCGAGAATAAAGACTAAGCTAGGCTTCAAAATTTATTATACCTTTGTTCTAAACGAAATTACACACTTTCGCTATCTCTCTTAAAAATTTATTAAAAATTTGTGAAATTTAATAACTAGCGAAATTTCGATGCCTAAGCGAAATTCTACGATTCGCTATCTACGTGCAATTCGCTACCTAAGCGAAATTTTTCGCTAACATGAAATTTACGCTACCTAAGCGAGGTAATTTCGCTACCTAGCGAGGGATTGTGCACTATGAAATCTCTTGCATTGTCATCCTTTTGTAATTAATGCATCGACCTCATTTGGTGTATTACTTCCTTATTACTTATTTTAGCCAAAATGTTAGGCTTTCTTGTATTTTCATACAGTGGGTGGTCTATCTCAACCCCATAGTTTTTGTAACCTAAGCAACGGGGAGGCAATCTTTTGGCCTGAATTTTCATTTTATGTAAATATCTTGGCTAGTTAGGGTTTGGTTTTCTCTCTTCTCTCTTAACCACATTTTCTGGAGAAGGCTACCAAACAACCCTCTTGAGGATGACAACTCAGAGATGTGAAAACTAAGCCCGCTTTTCTTTGAAGAGGAAGGTAGGCGTGAAGCAAAGTCATCTCTTTTTAGTCCGTTTTTTCTGTTTGTTTAGTTAAAATTGAATGTTAATATACAGAATTATGAAGAAACTCTGATTTTTCATTACTTGAAGGAAGCAAGAAGAGAAAAAGCCGGTAGAAAATGAAATAAGTGGATAAAAATGCGGTCGAATGGCGGAAGCGAGAAATGAAAGCAAGCGGCTGGAGTCATTGATGCGGTTGTGGAGTGCAGTCCGGTTAAAGTCGTGATCAGGGAAAGTGAAGAATTTGATCTTTGGCATGGCCGAACCTGATCTAGGAAGCTGAAGAAGGAGCATAAATTAAAGGAATGATGTCGACGAAGCGAAGTCGCGACATCCAAAAACAACCCGATGCGATCCTACGGCGGCGGTAAGTGATGTCGCGGCAAGAAGGCGATGTCGCGACACGAACAAAGTTTGTTACGGTGAGACTTAATGCTGAAGTCGTGACGACATCGAGGAGATCGGCGAAGGCTTGACTATGAGGTTGATGTCCGCGACATCGGGGGTACACCCGTTGAAGCGATACCGGGGAGCGGATGTCAGCGACGAGATATTGATGTCGCGACATCATAACAAGCGAGAGGAAGTTCTGCGGGAGACTTGAGCCCGTGTCGCGACAACATCTGATGTCGCGACATCGAACAACCATTGAGGCGCAAAGGATTAAGATGGATGTCACGACAAGGCCATGATGTTCAGCGACATCCTGGCGATCAAGAAACACGCAAGGGCATAAGATTGGTGTCGTGAATGACTGACGGCCGGTTCATAGGAAGCAGAACTTTAAGTCGATGTCGCGACATGAGTTCGATGTCGCGACAAAGAAGAGCGAGTCCTGGCCCCGGGCGTGCTTGGGCACGGCTACTACGAAATCCACGGGTTATATTGGGATTGGGGCCCAAGCCCGGAAAGCCCTTATAAATCGCAGCTACCGAATAGTAAAGCAAGTCGGAGGCGCATCAAGGAGAGATGCGGGTGGCCTAGGCTTCACTTTTATTTTCTTTTCTTTCTTTCTTTTCTTTTCTTTTCTTTATTTTTAGAGCAGATGTTTGTCGTTTTTTTCGTTTATTATTTTTTGGATCACAGATATTTATCGTTTTGCTGAAGCTGAATACAAAATTCGATTTCTTTCAAAATTACTACACAGGATGCATCGAAGTTAGACCAATTTACGGGATAGATTATTTGGTTCAGTGCGGAGTTATTCTTTTGATCGGAATGATCTTTGTCTCGTGTGATTGATGGTGGGAACCCATCTTCCATTTAGTAAGCGTTGTAGTCATAATTGACCTTTCCTGTAGTAATTTGCGACATCTTGTTCATTTCGGTTCTGGTGCCAGTTATGGGTTTATTGATTTTGGATCTGAATATCGATTCTTATACCCGTTAAGAATTAACGTCATTACTGTTCAAGGAGGTCTGAGGTGACCTGGGAAGACAATCCTGGGAGTAATGTACATTTCTTTGAAGGTATACTAACCTCTTATTAGGGTCCTTTGAGCTTTGTAAGTTCACTTAGATGTCCCTCTTCTCCGCAGAGTCGAGCAGAGTTGGCTTGACTTATCTATTTAAACAGCCCCCCGAGAGATTTCACCTCGGTCGGATGATGAGGCCAATCCGGAGTGTTAGGCGAGATCTAATCAAGGAAAGGTTGATCTATTTTAATTCGGAAGAGTAATTTGAAGTTGTATATCCTTTAGCAATAGATAACTTGGGAGCTAAGGTGTACAGTCCATAAAATGGGTATGAAGTATTGCGAAAAATACCCGACAAGAGTTCTTGTTAAAAGTAGTTATCTCGTTCCACATAATTCGAAGTCGGGAAGAAGGAGAATAACGAAATGTGGAAGCGTGGAGAGATCAGTTTGCACTACAAATGCCTTGGGCTGATTTTGAAACTTGAGATAATCGAAATTTATTGATGGGAACTACGAGAATTGTCGTTCACTCATTTGTTTTCTCTTGATGTGTCTTCTATGATAAGCCCATTCAGTATTCATTTCTTTTCGTAGGAATTTATTTTCCTTCATTTGTTTTATTTCAGTCTATTTGAATGTTCATTTCTCTTTGAACTAGTTAATTTCCCAGCTTTCATCTTTGGACACCCATATCAATTTATGGTCGAATAGTATTAATTTTCGAGGTAGTCGGGGTAGTTGATGAAAATTCTTGAGATCTACGTGGGATGGATGGTTTATCAGCAGCATGATGACTGACATGGTTTGGGACAAAACCAATGCATGTTCTACTCTAAGAGATTTTTGGTTATGATAGTATGATGTGACAAGTTAGCGTTGCGGGGATAGTTAATAGTCATTCGAAATAGTGTCATAAATTTGTATATGTATTTTGGTCTAACGAGTTTTATGGCGATTTTGGGGATTAGATAGTAGTCCTTCAGTGATAACGTTGTAATCTTGCATGCATAACTAATGCATAAATGTGCAAACATGTTTTGGTCAGGTCATCAAGTTTTATGGCGCCGTTGCCGGGGATCGAAGGGATTTAGTAATCAATATTCAGATGAAAGAAGGAAATACTAATTTGGACATTTTTAAAAGAAAAGAGGCAAAAATAAGCGTTTGGCCGGTGACTCTTGTATGACCTTTAAAAACCAAATTGAAAATATTTGTTGACCGGACTAATCTGGTAATGTTAGTATGTTTGTTTTCGGGGAACAAAGAAGTTTAATGCATAGGAAGCAGAATACGGATCTAATTCCGGCGGTCTGAGAATTAGAAAAACACTTGAAGCGAGGAAGATAAAGAAGAAGCACCATGGCGAGATGAAAGACGAACGAGATGGCGAGCATAGAGAAGCGGTCGAAGACCTCCGATCACGGTCTGATGGAAGACTTAGGCCCGGTGTCGGGATGAATACTTTCTGCGATCGGACAACCTGCGGTTGGGGCCAATAATTTTGAGCCCCGAAGCCGGCCTTGTCCTGATGGTTCAGCGACACATCAATTCTTGGCGTGCGAGGACCCAACGAGCATGCAGGAAGATTTCTCAGGATGGCTAATACAGTAAAGTTAAATGGGGTTAGACCAGAAGTCATTAAACTGCATCTGTTCCCATTCTCTTTAAGGGATCTGTAATTTACATGCGAGTCTTTACCATATGCGTGCGGTGACGATTGGGAGGAGGCTGGTAGAGGCTTACTTATGTAGATTCTTTCCTATCGCTCACCTCAGAGAGAAGAAGAGAGATAATAGTGTTCCCGACGGGGAGAGAAGATGAAAGCCTCACATTGGCAGGAAAGATTGACGGTTCTTTGAAGAGATGTCGATACATGGGATGGAGCTTGAAGACCCAGTGGACATTGTATATCTTCACCTTAAATGATATATCAAAGGAATCATTGATGCTTCATCTTTTAGCGAGCATTCAAGCGTAAAAGTCTTCGAGGAGGCAAGGGATCTGATCAGGACCTGGCGAATGCAATATGAAACTCCTTACGGTTTTCAGAGAGGCTTTGCAGAGGAAAGGGGATTAGGCGAGCGAGATGGCGACCATGGGCCAAGTTGGGCGCCATTGTCATCGAATGGACCAAAGAAAGAAGACATACCTTGCCCATGAGATAGGAGCGGAGTTGAAAGAAAGGTATTGAAGGAAGTCTTGAGAGAGCAGGATGAACAATTTTATGATCTTCGGAGAGGTTAAGTATTTGGGTGAGCGAAGCTACCGACAGGCCAATGCTAACTACCTGACACATTATCTCGTCGGGGTTGAGGAACCATGAGAACTTCTCATATGGTGGAGGGAGGGCTTCCACGGGCCCAGGCAAATCTGAGAACCCCCACGGGGTTATCAACGACTACGAATTTCGAGCGACGGCTGACGAGGAAATGAACACGAGGAGCAGATACGAGGTCGGAGGAGGGGGCCACTATCTTTTTGAAGAGCAGTCTTTGCGGTTCGTAGGATAATAAGAAATTGTTGGGAACCTCCATGGAAACGAAGTTACGCGAAGTGGGAGCAAGCGCTGCGATTGCACCAGTTTTCGAACACTGCAATGCGACCTTAAAAAACACGGAGACCGCAGAGTAGGGCGGTGGCCCCAACCTGCCCAGACGGAAGAAAGATGCCTTCGAGCGACACGAAAAATCCCAGAAGCGCATGGTACAATGCGGTGAGAGTGGGAAAAGGAGTTAGAGATGATGAAAGAAAAAAATAGCGGCAATGAGGAAAAACTGACCCGAGAAAAGGAAGGAGGCGGGAGAGAAAAAGAAAGGAAGAGTGGGCCAGGAAGGACATCGAGGCTCACGGAGCTGCGAGTGCCTTTCCACTTGTGCCGAGAAATAAAAAATAGAAGAGCAATTTGCTAAGTTTTTAAAAACCTTCCAGAAGCTAGAGATCGTGCCCTTTCTTGGTGACCTAAGATGCCACTGCGAAATTCCTTAAAAACATTAAAGCGAAGAGAAAGATCGTAGAAGAGGATTGTGAATCCTCTTTGCTACTTGCGGTGCCTTAATGAAAAAGAATTGCCGAAAAGATGAAAGATCAGGGGAGTTTTACAATTCTTTGCATAATAGAAGAGTTGAAATCAGCTCTACGTGACTCGGGGCTAGTATCAACTTGATGCCTCTTTTACGATTTGCCAAGCAATTAAGTTTGGGGAGTTGCTTCCTACCACCATTACTCTTCCAAATGGCGAGACGAGATCGATGAGTAAAGCTAGGAAGGAGTCTTGGAAAGATCGTGTTTGGTCCACGCTGTTAGGAAATTTGTTTCCGGTGGATTTCATCGTTCTAGACATGGAGGAAGATTCGCAGTACCCTTACGTTGGGAAGACCATTCTTAGCCTCTTTGGAACTGATCGATATCTGAAAAGGAGTTCTTACCTTGAGGTTGGAGAAGAAGGCTGCTTTCAACTTGATCGGGGCATACAGGAGATATAGACATAGACGGAGAAAATTTCAATGTAAGTTGATGAAATTATAACCTCGACCACGATGTTAAATGATTGTAATGATCAAATTTTTATGTTGAAAAAGAGATGAATTTCCGGTATATCGAAGATGATTACTCGAATTATTCATACAGCGGTTTTCATTCTATAGAAAGCTGTGATGAGCATGTGAGAAAAGGAATGAACAAGAGGAAGTAATGAAAAGGAAGTCAGAAACCCGGTGAAGAAGGGCTTGTGTTGAAAGAGCTGCCAGTCATTTGAGTATGTTTACTTAGAACCACCCGGGAGAAAACGGTGATTATCTACGGGGCGAGTGAGGAGGAGCAGCGGTCTGTAGATCTTGAAGAAACATAAGAGTCTATATGGCTTGGTCCATTGAAGAATTGAAGGGTATCAGTCCGTCTATTTGCATGCACAAATTCAAATTTGGAAGAAACTTGGGGATGGCTGTAGAACATGAGGCCGAATCGAAGTAATAAAGAGTAGTCGAAAGAGGTACTCAAATTGCTAAATACTGGTTTTATCTATGCAATCTGGATAGTCCTTGAGTAAGTCCGGTCCATGGTTCCAAAGGGTGGATTCACTGTGATCCATGATAGAGAAAAATGAATTGATTCAAGCAAGAGCAGTGACCAGGGATGGAGGGTATGTATTGATTACAGGGAAGTTGAATCGTGACTTGAGAAAAAGATCATTTTCCGCACTTTCATTGGTGAGATGTTGGACGGAGTTAGCAAGGACACCCTCGCTTTGTTTTACGGATGGGTACTCGGAGGATCTGTCAGTTGCAATTACTTTTGAGGATCGAAGACCACATTCATGCCTGTGGTGCCTTTGCCTTGAAGGATGCCGTTTGGGAGCATGTCTCAGCCTCGAGAGGTGTATAATTAATCTATATTTTAGATTTGGTTGAAGAAATGATGGAAATTTTTTTCATGGATGACTTCACCGTGTATGGATCCAGCTTTTGATCAATGTTTAAACAATCTAGAAGCAGTACTTCAGATGCGAAGACAAGCCGATTAGCATTGAATTGGGAAAAATGCCATTTTATGGTGTGGAAGTATTGTTCTTGGGCATAAAATTTACACCTGAGGATTAAAGTAGACGATCAGGTATCCATTATCAAAACTCTTGCACAACCTACCGAGTAAAGGGTAAGAAGCTTCTTCAGGGCATCTTTGGATTTTACGAGTTCATCAGACTTTTCAAAAAATAGCCCAGTTATGCGATTCTTGAAAGAATCGAGGTTGTTTTGATGACTCTGAGGATGCTTTTGAAGAAATCAAAATCAGATTGAGTACCGGCTTTTTATAATGGTTTGCCGAGGAATGGGATCGAGGATTTGAAATAATGTGTGATGCTAGTGATTTTTGCCATGGGAGGCGTGTTGGGGCAAGAAAATAAAAATATTCGGAGACCATATATATGCTAGTAAAGCCTTGATAAACCTGAGAACTACTCCCCTGGCCCGAAGGAGATCTTAGCCATAGTATTTACTTGTGGTGGCTGATACATTTAGGATCCCATGTGGTAATTCACACTTGATCATGCGGCCGATCAAATACTTGATGTCGAAAAGGAAGCTAAGCGAGATTGATAAGGTGGAGTCTTCTTTGTTGCGGGAGTTTGATTTGGAAATCAGGATAAAAGGAAGTGACAATGTGATAGGCGATCACTTGTCAAGAGTAGAAGAAGCACGAAGGGAGGAAAGTAATATTAGCAGAGGAATTTCCCGGATGAGCAGGCATTTAAGGTTTTCTGTCTGACTTCCATGGTATCTGGGACATTGTGAACTATTTGCTTGTAGATGGTTCAGCCAGTTCACTTCCCGACATGAAACCGCAGGCGGCTTGGCGAGTATTATATTTAGGATGATCCACTTTTGGCCCCAGAGAGTGCGATATGATAATAAGAGAAAATGTGTGCGGCGTGACGAAAAATTGGATGATGCGTCGTCACCTTATGGGGGCACTTTTGGGAAAACGACTCATAAATATAATCTAGTTTTATTGGCCACGCTTTCGAAGATTATCTTGAATAGGTGAGAGTTATGTGACGAGATGCAGAGAAAGATTGGAAATATCGTGAAATGAAATGCCCCTAAAGTATTATGGTGGTGCAATTATTTGATGTATGAGGGATGGATTTTATGGGCCATTCCCACCATCATTGAATTTGTACATCTTGCTAGCAGTTGATTACGTTCCAAATGGGTGGAGCGATGCTTGTTACAGAAATGATGCTAATACGGTTATGAACTTCTTGCAAAAGAATATTTTGGCGAATTTGGAACACTCAAATTTATCATCGGTGATGGGAAGCCATTTCTGAGCAGATGTTGCAAAACTCATGAAGCGAGTATGGGATCAAACATAATGAGTCTAAGCGTATCATCCCGGGACAATGAAGCGTGAGAAATTTCAACGGGGAGTTAAGAATGCCCAAAGACGGTGAGTCCAACGGGAAGGATTAAGGTCTTCCCAAACTTGATGATGCCGCCTTTGTGGGCTTGGAATTGCGTACAAGACTCCCATTTGGAATGTCCCCATCTGGTGTATTCGGAAAACCATGTCACCTACCTCACAGAATTAGAATACGAGGTGTGGGCCATCGAAAGTTCGAACTTGATTTAAGCTACTGAGAAGAGGTGCTACAGTAATACGAATTGGAAGAGGCGAGAAATGAAGCCTATGATAATGCTACCATCTACAAGGATAAGACAAAGAAATGGCATGATCAAAGGATCCTAAGGAAGGAGTTAGGAAGCGGGGAAAAAGATTCTCTTGTTTAATTATAGACTTAAGTTGTTTCGGGAAGTTAAAATCAATCGGGTGGACCGTACACGGTGGTGCGAGTAATACATTTGGGCCGGTGACGTGGGGCGAATCTTGGAGAATTCGAGTAAATGGACAAAACTTGCTTTTCTTGAAGGAAGAATGAAAGAGCTTATTGAGATCTTTAAAAGAAGAAGGAACAAAAGCAACCAAAGTCAGTAGGACTGCGAAGCGGTGATGGGAGGCGACCCATAGGAAATCTGAATTTCTAATTTTATATATGAATTTTAGTTAGAATTCATGTTGATTTATTAGCAATTAATACAGGACTTTGTTTAGTTTGATGTAATCAATTAAATCGTGTGCGGGTTACGTAGAGCAAAATACGAGGAAGGAGGGAAGAAGCGATTCTTGGATAACTAGCGACTCACATGGAGAGATACGGGAAAAGGGAAGCATTTTTTTTTTTTCTCCACTAAGTAAGTGTAGAAATTGAATTTAGTACATGTATGAATTCTTTGTGTGAAATTGATTCAGCGATGTTGAAGAGTTTAAGAGTAGCTAAGGAATGAAAGATTCTAGGAACATTGAGCTTTAAAAATTTGGCGAGAAGTCGTGACAAGAACTTCCTTTAAAAGAAGTTGGCCAGCGACATCATAACACATAAGAGGACATATATGCTTTCACAACCAAGGGATGGCTTGTCTGACAAAGGGTTGAAGGTCGCGACAGATAACTGATGTCGGGACAAATTAAGTATTGCCGGTTGGAAATTTTTAAGGTTTGCCCAATAATGACATCTTGTTTAAGGTGGCATTAATGTCGACATGTGGAAATAAATGAAATAATAATTAGAGCTCATAAATTTTGATTGAATTGCAAGGTTGGAGTACTTTCCCAGCTTCCACTCTCCATTCGAACCAGTTCATTCTCTCCCTGCGATTTTAAACTGAAAACCATAGGTCCCGAATCTTGAAACTTTCCTTAATACCGAATAGCGAGCCGTGAGCCTCGGCCACAACGAAGAATTCATGGAGGAAAGCGTGCAATCGGAAGAGAATCGGCGGGAAGACGAGAATGAAGAACACTGTAGAAGCATCGGAGGGACCAACGGTTCTGAGGAAAGCATTAAAAAGAATGAAAAATAGCGAGAAGAGGAAATAGAAGATTTTGTCTCGGAGAAGCCCTACTCAAAGCTGGAGGAAACATTATCTTAGGAAAGGGGTTTGTAGCGAAAGACGATTCAAAGCCTATCGCCCATTTCAAGGAAATGATAAAGAAAGAGGTTGGAAACCTAACGCACATCGAAGAGCGGGTATGCGGCCGATGGTAAGGGTTACACTTTCAGGAATTTGGTAGGGGAGGAACCCAAATCTGCAGCTATCGTCGAGAGGAGTGTGGGTGCCATATGGAGCCACGAGCCATTAGCAGTTTATGAAATGGCGGGACCACGAAGCATGGGTGAAAGTCAAAAAGCTCCTAGAAAACTTCAGTTTGAAGAAGATTGCGAAAAACTCAAGCCGGAAGGCTCGGTTGAGGCGAGGAGAAAGGAGGACCCGAAACCACTAACGGGGAAGCCTGTTGAGGAGGCTAAAGGTATGGTTATTTCAGCATACATTTTTGGTTCCAACCGGTTTGACACGGTGAGGGAGCACGAGGAGCGGTCATGCTACGCTATTACGAAGGGATATAAGATCGATATAGGGACAATAATAGAAAATTCGATGTGAGGTACCACGAGAAGGAAACAAGAGGAGTGATCCCTCGCCCGGCCATAGTTACAATCTTGTGTTTGGCAGGTGAGGGGATGGGAAACGAGAAGTTAAGTGACATCACCACTCTTATTGTGAGGGTGAGTAAAGGACGAAACCAGAAGAAAAAAGAGAGTGCAGTTAAAACGGAAAAGTTTCAAGCGCAAAGAGAAGAAGAGGTGAACACGAAGCTCCTCGGGATGTTAATAATTTCCGTTTGCGGAATAACTGCGGGGGCGGGATGAAAAGAAACCAGTGAATTTCTCTTCCCCTTTAGCTAGTTCTCCTCCATTACAAGGCGGAACATTCAAAGAAAAGGAGAAAGTTCTGAGGAACCTGAGAGAACCAGACGATCATAAATCTTCTCTCCATGCAAAAACAAGATGGAGGCAAAGGGAAAAGGAGTGGAGGTTGCAACAAGAGTTCAGGAGGAAGTCATGAAAAAGAACTAAAGAAGAGATCAAGAATGGGAAGAAGAACTACGAGAGAAGAGAAGAAAGTTTGGCGAGTTTCAAAAAGGGAGCAGGAGCAGGAAGTAAGGCGAAAAGGAATGAAAAACGAGATGGAAGAGTACTCGGCGCGAGGAGAAAAACTTCGAAAGGAAATGGAAGCAAGGGATAAAGATGCATTTAAAGAAGTGAGTTCGATCCACGAGGCATTCTACAGCAATCAAGTTCTTGAGACAATCAGCTCTTGGGAATGCGGAAGGAAGGGATGCCAACCGGGAAGAGCGGTGAGGAGAACATCGATGGTTGTTTCTTTACATGTCCCTGGTGAAAGATTTTGAGACAAAGATGGAAGGGAGAGACAAGGTGTTAGATGGAAATGATGCATTCAGGAGGAAGATGTGGCTAGAGAATCTGGACTTGATCAACAACAACCTGTCAAAATTCTTGGAGGTCATGATAGAAATGGAGAAAAACATGAACACACTTGGAATGAGACAGGATGAACTGAACAAAAAGGTGGACCTCTCGAATGAATTAGCGCAAGAAGAAGCGAGGCCAGGTAAAGAAAGCCAAGGAAAGAGGAGAATAGAAGTGATTCGAGTGACCTGATTGGACACTCTTGATCTGGATCCCCGAACGTCTATACCGGCTAAGCAGAGAGAAAGAAAAAAAAATAAACACCTCCATTGATTTTCAATCCTCTTATCTTGTAGTTCTAGTAGTTTGCAATTGAATCATAAATAAAATGAGAAACTTGAATTAAATTGTTGTGTGCTTGCTATTTTGAATTTGTTGGTTCAATATTGTGTTGCTGGAAGATGCATGATTAGGACATAAAAGTAGAAATTAGTTCGAATAAAGCTGGCGTGATGTAATGGCCCGAATTGAATGAAGCTTGATTAGATAGGAATGAGGAATTTGGGGAAATGCGAGAATAGGGGACAAAATGAATACGAGTTTAATTGAAACCACAGGTCTGATAGTTACTTATATCTAGTGATAAGTCCCGAGAATTGAGGAAAGTAATACAAAAGAGAGAACAAAACATATTTTTGAGTTTGTGGTATGAACAATAAGTCAAGGAACCTGTTGAATATCAATTAATTTAAATAATCATTAACAAAAATGAGTCAAGGTACTCCCTATGGTTAGTCACAACTGTTCAAACCAAATTCTAGAATTTGTTAGATTATTAGTTGAGGCGAAATCTAGGTGATACAACTGACGAGATGATAAGACATTATGGATAGTTTGAGCCATTTAGCCATCCCTACTTATATCATTTGATGCATATGCCTTAGTTCCAAAATTGAACCAACAAGCTTATTTTCAAAAATAACGATGAAAACTGACCCATTCTAAGAAATCAATCCTCAGTAAAGAACTATGATTACCAGGAATCGAGGAGAAGTAAATGAAGTTTGGGGAGTATATATTACTAGGAACTCAAAAGGGAATGAAAAGAAAAGACAAGGAGAGCGAAAATGCAATAGTAAAGAAGCAGCTTATAGGGATAAGTTTATCTTGTGGCTAACTCTCTTGAGCAATTAAGTTCTTAGGGGTGTTTAGACACCTAATTGCCCTAATGTAAATATGTCGATCTACCACAGCAGATTATGGGGGTGGCTAGAAATAAAAATTAGAAACATTACTGTCCATAATGCCTGCGAGCAAAGAAAAATTCGGTGCAAGTGCAGTGAAATAGAAGATATAAAGTTAGTTAGATCAAGATATCCTGAACATGATGACACCGGGGGTTTGTGGGATATAAGAGAGAAGAGATCAGTAAATCTATCTAAAATTCCTTCCATCCTACCCATTACCCAGAGCACAACAATATAAACCAAAGACTGATTAATCTTGAAGGCTGAAATCACCTACATTAGTGGAGATCAATATGAAAAACAAACTTATAGATTTGGAAATATGGAATTAATCAAACGGTGAAGGACTTTAGGAGTTAATTATTTCAGTATGAAATGAGAAGGAAAATAATCTATTATTCAACGGGATCTTGATTATATTGTTGTATCATTCTTGATTTAGTTTTGTATACTATGAAAAGTAGAAACTAACCCAGACTGGACTTGACTAGATATACAGAAAATGATGCATACATTGTATTTCCAATTAAATTGAATACCTTTACTTGAGAACAAACGAGAAACAAAACGAGGAAAAATGTCCTTTTTGTTTGAGGACAAACAAATCTTTCTTTTCCTTTGCTTGAGGACAAGCAAAATTTTAAGTTTGGGGAGTTTGATGAGCTTAAAGTCATCTCTTTATAGTCAATTTTTCTGTTTGTTTTTTCAGTTCGTGAATATTTAATATACAGAATTATGAAAACTCACCAATTTGTCATTAGCGGGAAGGAAAGCGAGAAAGAAGAAAAAGCAGGTAGAAAAATGCGAAATAAGTGGATAAAAATCTGGTCGAATGGCGGAGGCGAAATGAAAGCAACTGGCTGGGTCATTGATGCAGTTGTGGAGTGCACTTGATCCGGTTCGGAAGTCGGTGACATCGGGGAAAGGGAAGGAATTTGATGCTGGCGCGATAGGGAACACCGGTCACAGGCGGGCGGAAGAAGGAGCGAGAAGTCAAGAGATGATGTCGCTGACGAGGCGAGGTCGCGACATCAAAAACAACCAGTGCAGTCTATAGCAGCATTAAGTGATGTCGCGACAAGAAGACTGATATCGCGACACAAGAACAAGCTAGTTTATTCTGAGCGAAGACAATGCTGAATCGTGACATCGAGATCGGCAGAGGAAGCGAAACTATGAGGTTGATATTACGACGTAGGTACACCCGTTCAAAAAGCGATGCAGGAGCGAATGTACAGCGACAAGATATTGATGTCGCGACATCATAACAAGCGAGAGGAAGGTTGCGAGGAGGCTTGGGCCCGTAATCGCCTTGACATCGATGTCGCGACGCCGGGAACGGCTCGTGAAAGGCGCAAAGTTATAATGGATCATCCGCGACAAGGCCATGATGTGACATCCTGGCGATCCGCCCGAAGCACGCAGGGCATAAGATTGGTCAGTGACAGCACGACTGACCAGGTTCATAGGAAACGAACTTTTAAGTCGATGTCGCGACATGAGAGTTCGATAATCGCGACAAAAGGCGAGTCCTGGCTGGAGCGATAACTTAGACTGGCTCACTGAAATCAGTGAGGTTATATTGGATTAGACCCAGTTGGAAAACCACATAAATCTGTGACTACCCATAATGGTAAAGCAAGTCGGAGCGCATCAAAGGAGAGATCAGGTAGCCTAGGCTTCACTTTTATTTTCTTTTCTTTCTTTCCTTTTCTTTCTTTTTCTTTATTTTAGAGCAGATGTTTGTCTGGTTTTTCGTTTTATTATTTTTTGGATCGAGATGTTGCGTTTCTTTGGCTGAATACAAAATTCAATTTCTTTTCAAAATTACTACTGGAATGCTCGAAGTTAGATAAATTTAGGATTAATTATTTCAGTTTAATTCGGTTATTCTTTTGATCGAATGATCTTTGTCTCGTGTGATTCGGTAGTGGGAACCCATCTTCCATTAGTAAACGTTGTAGTCATAATTGACCTTTCTGTAGTAATTTGCGACATCTTGTTCATTTCGGTTTCTGGTGCCCCAGTTATGGGTTTATTGATTTTGGATGCGGATATCAGTTTACTATACGGGTTAGAGTGCGTCCATTACTACGATTTCAAGGAGGTCCTCGAGTGACACGGGAAGACAATCCACAGGAGTAATGTACATTTCTTTGAAGGTATACTAACACGCTATTAGGGATCCTTTGAGCTTTTGTAAGTTCACTTAGATAAATCCTCTTGTACTCACTTGAAGTCGAAGCGAGTTAGACTGACTTATCCTATTTAAACAAGCGAGAGATTTCACCTCCAATTCGGATGGTGGGGCCAATCCTAGTGTTAGGCGAGATCTAATCGAGGAAAGGTTGATCTATTTTAATTTCGGAAGAGTAATTTGGAAGTTGTATGGCCTTGTAGATGGCAGGATCTGGGTGTGCGGAGTCCATAAAATGGGTGTGAAGTATTGCAAGAAAAATACCCGGCTTAAGGAAGTTCTTTGTTAAAGTAGTTATCGTTCCACGTAATTCGAGAATCGGGGAAGGAGATCTTGAAATGTGGAGCGTGGAGAGATCGGTACCTTACAAATGCCTTAGACTGTTTGAAACTTGAGATAATCGAAATTTATTCGATTAGGAACTACGAGGAATTGATCTGCGTTCACTACCCATTGTTCTCTTGATGTGTCTTCTATGATAAGCATTAGTATTCATTCTTTTCGTAGGAATTTATTTTCCTTCATTTTTTTTATTTCAGTCTATTTGAATGTTCATTTCTCTTTGAACTAGTTAATTTCCCAGCTTTCATGCTGGACACCCATATCAATTTATGGTCCAAATAGTATTAATTTTCGAGTAGTCAGGGTAGTTGATGAAAAATTCTTGAGATCCTACGTGGGATCGATATACGGACTTATGTTGCATTTATTACCCCAATCGGCACGTGCACTTGCGAAATTTCAGACCAAAACCAATAGAATTAAATTGTTCTCTAAGAGATTTTGGTTATGATGAGTATGATGTCGACAAGTTGATGGCCTTTATTCTTGCAGAGAGTTAGTTAATAGTCGCGGAAATAGTGTCATAAATTTACAACATGTATTTTAATTCTAGAGTTTATGGCGATTTTTCTGGGGATTGATGGTAGTCGTCGGTGATAACGTTATAATCTTGCATGCATAACTAATGTAAATGTCTGAAACATGTTTTGAATTAGGTCATCATTAGTTGAAAGCTTGGTTGTGGGGCGGGTTGCGGGTTGTCTTCATGTGTTAAATGCTCTGATGCTTGTATTTATAGCTCCGTCTTCCAGTGGGTTGAATATCTTTTAATGTTATTACTTTGGCCCGATACCATGCTTTAGGATACAATGCATACTGACACTAGATGTCTTGTGGTTCTTTAGATGACTACGAGCCATTGAAATGATGAAATTTGAATGTTAGGGTTCAAACTAAAGGGCTGTAGATGCATGTTACCTGTGTTGAGAAACTCGAATAGGGTAATTCTAGGGTTAGGTTTGCTAGTTCAAACAAAGATCGGGTTATGGCTTGGACTATGGGTTGCTTTGCCATATGCGAGGATAAACCGAGGACACTTGTTGCCACATGTTATCAAGTTAGTGACCTAAATCTTCAAAGTTACCTTTTCACACTTCCTTTTCCAGTTTTACGGTTAATCGGTTCAAACTACTCCTTGTTTTTGAAACAAATCCAAAAATCCAAACTAAAAGCCTCACCATTTTTCCAACAAGTGCAAGTCATTCATGGATGAAAACCCATCCCCATGTTAAACCCTAGACCCATGGTACGTGGCGACTACGGCGGTAGGAGGAGCTTAGGATATAAATTTGTTGATTAGGATGCCACCTGCTGCGGCGCGAATCACCCACACTTGCCGTCAAGACCGGCCAGTCTCATAATTCCTACATTCTAACCAATAGAATGTTTCGTCTCTTTACATCTCGTCCTTTCCCCCTCTTTGTCTCAAAGAGCTTCTCTTCCGCAGCATCAGCAGCGTGGCCCCTGACGCCGTCAAGAGCGGCAAGTTTCACAATTCTTACTTTCTCACTCACATAATGTTTCGTCTCTTGACATCTCATCCCCTCCCCCTCTTTGTCTCGAAACTTCTCTTCTCTGACATGTCGGCGGCGCGACCCGCCACCCGTCGAGGCGGCTAGTCTCTGATTCCTACATTCTCTTGCGCGAATGTTTAGGTCTCTTGACATCTTGTCCCCTCCCATCTTTCTCGAAGAGTGTACTATAGTGACATCATAAATGGGCGCGACCCTGCCCGCCCGTAAAACGACCAGTCTCATTTCTTCCATTGTAACCCCGCAGGAATGTTTCGTCTCTTGACATCGTCTACTCCCCTCTTTGTCTAGCTTCTCTTCATTTGGCCAGCCGGCGCGACCCCTGCCTTGGTAGAGCTACAGGTCTCAAAATTCTTACCTTCACACCCACAGAATGTTTCGTCTGTTGACATCTCGTCTCCTCCCCCACTTTGTCTTAAAGAGCTTCTCTTCCGCAGCATGGGCGGAGGCGACCCATCTGCCTTGGGCGGCCGGAGTCTCCTGATTATGACATTCGCCCCATAGAATTTTACGTTTCTTGACATCTCGTCCCTCCCTCTTTGTCTCGATGAGCTTCTCTTGCGCGGCATCGTGGCGCGATGCCCAGATGTCGAGGCGGCCAATCTCACAATTCTTACATTCTCACCCGCATAATGTTTAAAGTCTCTTCACATCTAGATTCCTCCCCTCTTTGTCTCTGAAGAGCTTCTCTTCCTTGACATTGCGGCGGAGATCCTTCCCGCCTTCAAGAGGGGCTAGTCTCACAATTCTTACACTCTCACCCATAGAATGTTTTAGGTGGTCTCAGCTTCTCGTCTCCTCCCTCTCTTTGTCACGAGTCTTCTCTTCCATAACATCGGTGGTAATGACCCACTGCTGCCCTTAAAGCGACGGAGTCTCTGAATTCTTACATTCTCACCAGCATAATATTTTGATATATGACATCTCGTCCCCTCCCCTCTTTCTCGATCTTCTCTTAAACATCGGCAGTGGCGACCCCTGCCGCGCCCGAACGGCCAGTCTCCGCAATTCCTACATTCTCGCAGCCAGGAATGTTTCGTCTCTTTACATCTCGTCCTCTCCCCCTCTTTGTCTCGAAGAGCTTCTCTACCGCAGCATTGACGACGGCGACCCCTGACGCTGTCAAGAGCGGCAAGTCTCAAAATTCTTATATTCTCACCCACATAATGTTCCATCTCTTGACATCTCGTCCCCTCCCCCTTTTTGTCTCGAATAGCTTTTCTTGCAGCATCGGCAGCTGTGACCCACACCCACACCCAGATCATGGCGGCTTGTTTCATAATTCCTACATTCTCACCCGTAGAATGTTTTGTCTCTTGACATCTCGTCCCCTCCCTCTCTTCGCCTTGAAGAGCTTCTCTTCCACAACATTGGCGACGGCGACCCCTTTCGCCTTAAAGAGCGGTCAGTCTCACAATTCTAACATTCTAACCCATAGAATATTTCGTCTCTTGACATCTCGTCCCCTCCCCCACTTTGTCTCTAAGAGCTTCTCTTCCTCAGCATCGGTGGCGCGACCCGACCGCTTTCAGAAAATGCTAGTCCCTGATTCTTACATTTCTCACCCACATAATGTTTCGTCTCTTGACATTTCGTCCCCTCCCCCTCTTTGTCTTAAAGAGCTTCTCTTCCGCAGCATCGGCGACGGTGACCCCTCCCGCCGTCAAGAGCGGCAGGTCTCTCAATTCTTACATTCTCACCCACATAATGTTTCGTCAATTGACATCTAGTCCCCTCCCTCTCTTTGTCTCGAAGAGCTTCTCTCGCGGCATGCGTCGGCAACTGACCCCTGCCATGATTAAAATTGGTCGACCTCATGAAATTATGACATTCTCACCCATGAATGTTTTGTCTCTGACATACAGTCCCCTCCCCACTCTTTGTCTCGAAGAACTTGTCTCCATGACATGGGCGTAATGACCTATCCGCCATCAGGCGGCCGTCTCCTGATTCTAACATTCTCACCCACAGAATGTTTCGTCTCTTGACATCTCGTCCCCTCCCCCTCTTTGTCTCGAAGAGCTTCTCTTCCGAGTAATAAGCGGGGGCGACCCCTACCGCCGTCAAGAGCGGGCAGTCTCAAAATTCTAACATTCTCACCCACAGAATATTTCGTCTCTTGACATCTTGTCCCTCCCACTTTGTCTCGAGGCTTCTCTTGTTGCATCGGAGCGGTGGCCCTGCAGGCGGAGTCGAGCGACCAGTCTCATAATTCTGATATTCTCACCCACAGAATGTTTCGTATCTTGACATCTTGTCCCCTCCCCCTCTCTGTCTCGAAGAGCTTTTCTTCTACAGCATCGGCGTTGGTGACCCCTTCCACCGTTAAGAGCGGCCAGCCTTAAAATTCTTACATTCTCACCCACAGAATGTTTTCGACCCTGAACATCCTCAGCCCTCTACGTCTCAAAGAGAGTTTGATACCTGCTGGCTTGTCGGCGGCGGCGGTCTGCGCGGTCAGACGGCTAGTCTCTGATTTTGCATTCTCACCCACATAATGTTTTGTCTCTTGACATCTCGTCCCTCCCCCTCTTTGTATCGAAGAGCTTCTCTTTGACATCGGAGCGCGACCCTGCCGCCGTGACAACTTCCATTTCCTGAATTCTTACATTCGCCCACATAATGTTTCATCTCTTGACATCTGACCCCTCCCCACTTTGTCTCGAAGAGCTTCTCTTATGGCATCGGCGGTGGCGACCCTGCGGCCCGGAGTGAGGCGGCAGTCTCCTGATTCTTAAATTCTCACCCATAGAATGTTTCGTTAATTGACATCTAATCCCCTCCCTCTCTTTGTCTGTTAGAGCTCACTCTGCCAGATCGTCGGCGGCGACCCACACGCAGATTAGAGCCGGGCGGTCGTGCCACGAGTAGGGTGATCAGGAATCAAACGATATTTGTTTCCTATATTCCTCCTAACGCGTAGTCAGGCTCTTGCTTGCCGGTATAGCGGTCCCAGGGTCGAACACGGGATGGGTTTTCATCCACCGAATGATTCACGTCATGATTGAAATGGTAAGACTTTTATTTGGATTTTTAGTTGCATTAAAAAACGAGGTGGTTGTTCGGTTAAGCGAAATGGCTTAAATTAAGATTATGAAATGGTAACCTTGAGAAAAACTAGGTCACTAACTGATAAAATGGGGTTATTAAGATGTCCTCGGTTATTTATATCGCATTAGGGCAAATGACATATAGTCAAAGCCAAAACCGGATCTTTGTTTAGCTATAAAACCTAACCCTAAAAACACTCCTATTTTAGTCCACACACATACTGAGCATTCAATGTCCCAATAAGTTTGAAAACCTAGCATTTAACCTCATTTCAATGGCTCGTAAAATGACATCAAAAGAATGTCAGTGCATATACCATTAAGAATGCACTAAACCCTAAAGCATGACAAGTATTGACCAAAGTAAGGACGTTAAATGGCTGAAGCTAGTTTGGAAAGTTTGGAACCATAAATGCAGTACCCATATCATTTTAAGATGTGAGGACCTTTGCCAAACCACAACAACCAAACATGGCCCTCCTCTTCCAAGGCTTTGAGGCTTAGCCAAGCATCCTTGAGTTGTCATCCCTCAAGGGGTGTGTTTTGCGGCTTAACTTGAAGAGAAAGAGGAGAGAAGAAGAGCCAAAATATAATCTAAGAAGCTAAAGGCTAAGGAAAGCTTGCATAAAAATGAAAAGTTAAGGTTACAAAAGTTATAAGGTGGCTTATATAGCCAACCCAATTGTGTGAAATACCAAAAATGCCTAAAATATGTGATTACAATAAGGACAAAATGGTAATTAATCAAAACGAGGTCATTTGGAATCAAAAACATAAAAAAACGCAGGCCCGATCATTTTTCGTATGCGGTGTTCGCTACCATAGAAAAAAACAAGGTATAAGCGAAATTCAAATTTTCGCTATGCCTGCAAACTTCGCTATGATAGCGAAATTTCGCTAACAAGCGAAAAATGTCTGTAAGCGAAAATTTCGCAGGGATTGCGAAATTTTAGCTATGGTTGCGAAATTTTCGCAATCCTTGCGAAATTTTAGCAATGCATAGCGAAAATCGGGTTTGCCTCCTGCTGCTCCTGCTTTGCCACTGCATCTCCTTTTCATCATTTCCACTTTACATTTCTTCATTTGTGGTTGATGAAATCACCAAGAATTCAGCACCTTAGATACGAAGCCAAGCAGTGGTGAAAGTTCCCAGTACACCTTGAAAACTACCAAAACCACCTCGAAACCAAATCGTAGCACTAAGTGGACTGTACATGTGTCAATTGGCTCAATTCCTTATGATTAGTGCGCAAAAGCACTCAAAACCTATCTTGAATAGGGCTCAAAATAACACTTTTGGGCACTAATGCACCCCCAACCGACACGTTGCTAGTCCCTTAGCAATGCTAAAAATAATGGGATGCATGCTGTGCTTTTACAAAAGTGTATGTGGTTCAAAAAGTGTATATACAGGTAAGTTTTACCTTTAGCATGAATAATTTACACCCTGTATGAAAACCGGTCATGAAAGAACAAAAACCATATAAGAACAAGTTTTAGGACAACATTGGTTCCAAGAGTCAACTTTGAATTTCCACGAAAATCTAATTGTTCCTAAGGTAACAGTTGAGCCAATAAAATGCAACATGCCACCACAACCTAGCTCTGCCCATGGCCTTAAGCTGTTATAACCTAAATAGGGCTAGCGACGCTCTTATATCTTCCTTGATTGCTATGTAGGGTGCAATCTTTAAAAGCTAAACTTCACGAGTCGGGTTTAACGAGGTCAAATGACTCCCGACGATTAAGGTTTAGGGCATCGGCAAGGATCGATTGACCCTGGCTTCTGGAGCTTCACCCAGGACTTGAATGAAAGCCGAGAATTAGAACCTACAACACGCTAAACTTCACCCATCCACCCGATGTAGCGAACACAAAGTCGACTCCCGACCAATTAAGGTTTAGGGCATGAGCTTTAAGGCTTTAGCCATATACCCTCGAATGGTCTCTTTCGGGTTTCAAGGCAAAGCGTCACGGCTTTATTTTCTTTTCTTCTTTTTCTTTTTCTTTTTTGCTTTTCTTTTCCTTTTAGAACTTCATTGGTCTTGAGCATAAGGTAACCTGAGCCTATTATGGGTTATTGACAAATTTAAAGTAAACTGCAAAGTGGAAGAGGTATAAAGCCATGACCTATTGAATTTTCTTTGGTGTGTAGTGTGTGAATTAGCTAAAGGGGAATGTACAAGGTTGACTATGCAGAATTTCAGTGACCAAAAACTAAATCATGCATGAAATGTTATAACATTAAGGTAACATCTGATTGCTTCAATTTTCTACTAAAGGCAAGAGTAGAAGCACAAAATGTAGATACAAAAGCGATTTGTAAAGTGTAGTAAGCGGAAATATCTTATAAAGCTTTTGATATAACCAAAATGGCTAAAACATGCTTAATATAGCTAAACATAACAAAAATATCATTGCCTACTATTGGCTAATACATGAATCCTGTACAAAATGAGTAGGCAGTTGATAAAGCTGAAAACTGTACAAAAACATAATAGAAGACACTCCTAACTCTAACTTTTCCTCCCAGCCAAAGTAGAAACATGTCATAGGGGTAGGAAAGTTAGAGACGAGAGTGTGACCACCTCAATCTCGCGGTGGTGGGGTGGATCACGGAAGCTCTGGCTGGCTGTGTGGCCCGGCTGTCTAATGAAATTTCAGTCTTGTGGGCTCATCACGATGTGCGGAGCTCGGAGCGGAGGCTAGAGGTGACTCATGATGCGACCGGGCATGGTATGGCTGATGATGCTCCCCAAGTGGTCTCGGCTCGGGCGGTCTCTGATCCGTCGATGCACGTGTGGTAGCGATGCACGGGCCGGCATCCATAACACCTTCTAGCTCCTCGAGTGGCATAAACATGCTCCAGGTCTTCTTGGCCGATATGAAGGGCCGGGAGTGTCGTTTGGCCCGGGGCAGGAGGTGGAGGAGGGAGGGAGGAGACAAATCTGGCAGGCTCTCGCCACCTCTGCCTCCTTCTCGGGAGCAGATCTCATCTCTCCTCGGGGAGTCCTTTGCCACCTCATCCGGTACCTCCTCCTCGTCCTGCTGCTGGAGGAAAAAAGAAATCGGCATCACCATAGCTCGCTCCATAGACAGGACCTGAGGGCATCTGATCCTCCTCTCGAAGCAAGGGCTCCTAAAATCCCAAATCTGCTCAGGGACTGACTCGATAGTGTGGCATCAACAATGGTAGACTCTCAGCTCGAGCCAGGCCCTTGCGGTGGACCTTATCTTCAAAGTGCAGTAAGGCTGTCATGACTAACTCAGAGGGACTGAACCAGAATCCCTCACGAGATCGATCTGAGGCCTCAGTATGGCTCACTTGTTGGAGGTAGTCTTTGTACTTGAGATAGGGTGGTCAGGACGGGTGATCAACGAGAGCTTTATCCCCGAGGCGGGAGGGCGCCTCTGGAAAATCTTGGTCACTGTAGTGGTATCTCTCCTAGCAAGGCAGCGGACCATCTCATTGTGCCGGTGTCTTGATCGTGCCTCGGAATTGGCTACTCTTGGCAGGCTTAATGCGGTGATATGTCGTGCTGGAGTACTCACGGTTGATCATCGATGTAAATTGGGCTCGTGGACTAGGGCTCCCGGGAAGTCATGGGTGGTGAAGCCCGAAACATACCCAGGATAGTAGAGCTGCCGCGATTGTCGTGAGCCCGTAGCGAGGGGTAATGAGTGTCGGTCACATGGAGTCCACTGAGCCAGGGGTCGGCGGTTAGTCTTAGGCGCGTTGTAATATGACTCTCCATGAAAATCTCTGGCGTGGAGCCCTACGTTCCTCGGAATCGGGGTCCCGACGATCAATGGCCGCCTGATTCTGGAGGCAGGCGATAACTGGGGTGATGAGCTCTCCTACCTTACGTGGAGGGCGTGGCTCGGGCTAGATGAAGGACTCCCTGGGCATATGTTCGGGCAAGCTTGGAGGGTCGGGCCCTCTGGATCGTCATTGCCGGGGAGGGCCAGGGTCCCAGTCGGCTTGTTTGATACCTCCCCAAACCCCTGGGGCTCCTCGGGGATGGATCGGGGGCGTGCACAGGGCACAGCTCCTCCTGCTCTAGAGTGCTAAACCTGACTCGGGGCCTGAGACGGGACCCACCTGCAGTCACGTCACCATATCTGCTTGGTCGAGAGAAAGTGATCTGAAGGAGGCGAGTAGGGGCCTTCATGTTGGGGAAGCGATGCGAAGTCTTGCCTGAGGCTGGACGGGGCTGGTGAACCCACGATGCAGAGCCTGTGGCCGAGGGCAGGCGATGTGGTATGGACACGGCGGCGGCGAGGGGCGAGGTTGTGGGAAGGCTCCCGAATCTTCGGCGAACCGGGCTGGTGATGGCGGTGGAGGGCTCGATCTGGCGCTCCGCGGTGGCTAAGGGGACGCGCTGCGATGGAGCGCGGGCGAGAACGCGGTGTATGGCCAGCGGTAGGGCGGCGGTGTGGTGGTGGGGGCGGTGGCTCGGGAGGCCGGGGCGCGGCGGCGGCGGGCTTCCCGGAGGGAGGGGAAAGGCTTTTGGGCTGTGGGAAGGTGAACTCCCCATACTTTAAATAAAGCCTTGAAGGGTGGGCGAAGAGCCATTGAGTGGGATTTAACTATAATAGCGAGGGAGTCGGAGAATGAGTTCGCTGCGTTAAATTTTTTTTTTTATTTAAGGCTAAATAAGAACAATCACAAAAATAATAATAAAATAAAATAAAAATGATTATTATTTTTTTTTACAAAAACCTAAAAAAAATAAATAAAATTAATTTTAGGTTGCCAAAAGGAAAGTTGCTAAAACGGGAAGTTACTAAAAATAGAAAATTAGCAATTTAAGCGAAACCAAAAATTTTGAAATTTGCAATTTGGTTTAATTGACACCAAACCAACAATGTTACCAATCTTCATTTATGGAAATTCGAGGAGCTCGCGTAACCCGGCGATTAACGTGTTCTGACCTTCATGTAGTCCATTCTTGTTGATTTCCTTCCCTCTGGGGTGATTTTGGGTTGACCATTTGCTGCGCATTGGTGACCCGTGTGATTCCCAATCAAACTGCTTCCATCTTGGTTGCTTGATTCTTGCAATTGGATCTTTGCTTCCACGCATTCGACGGTGAAGCGGACTTCATTTCTTCCTTCCTCGTCGCTACTCCATTGGTATGTGCTTGTGAACCAGTGAAAATGTTGAGCTCCAGTGTCATGTTGCCAAATGTAAGTTGCATGACTCCATTTCGACAGGTGATAATTGCATTGGCGGTGGCAAAATGAATCTTCAGGATAATGTTTATGATTGGGCCCACTTGCAATTGGCTCGTGTCGAAGCACTACAAAGTCTTGCGGGTAGTAGAATTTGTCTGCAACTACTGACACATCCTTAACTATTCCCTTAGGAATCTTCGCGTCGTGTGATGACAAAGTGATGTTGGTGGGTTTTGGCTCCTAAGCCCTAGCTGTATACCTGCGAGTATGGCGGTAGGTTTACAACGGCCCTGAAGTCTGGCGATTAACGTACATGCGATTCCTCACGATGTTGGCCCGAAGTGTGGGGATCTGGATCCTTAGCTGGCTGGCGGGGTCTTGCTACGAGATTATGGCCGACTTGCTCAGTTATGAAGGCTTGGCTTTTCAATACCTAACCCTTTCTTGATTGCATAGGATCCTTTTAGAACAGCATAAGTTGGGACTGTATCATGTTGAGCGTTAGGATGTTCACCTTCCTTGCCTTAGCACCTCCTAATTCGACTTGGTTTGGGATTTTTTCTTGCCCTGAAGTAGTTAGGGGGAAATGGAGGGGCGTGCTTCTCTTCGCTTTGCGTCACTGTGATGATTACCCTCTCGGGCTCGGCTTCTTTTTCCTTGCATGTTTCTTCGGTAGTCATAGGCCTTCGGTTGCTCTATTTCTCTTCCTCCTCGAGTGATTATAGATTTTACCTCGTCCATCCACACAGTGCGGATGAACCTACCTCATGGACCCCTTTTTGGATTTGCGATATTTGCAGGAAGGTAACCTTCCTCCCTCATGTATCTCGGCCAATTTATTTGATCTTGTGAATGAATCTTTGCGGGTTGTCGATTTATGATTAAGATTATCTCAAGCCCATCTATTCTTTTGTTCGATTGTACTTTCACGATATCAATTCTCTATACCCGATTATTACATTGATCGCATTCTTTGCAAAATTGCGCCACCTTGCTCAAATTGTAGCTTGTTCAACGGTGGGGATGATGTTTGTGGTTGGAGATGAGAACCCGAGCGTTGTTTGGCACGGGAGACATAGACGGGGGATTAGGTTTCGGGAGAGATTGGTGGTCTTCAATTGGGATTGTATGTGCTCTGCGTATGGGGCATTAGGTTATGGCTTATGTATTGACCTATGGCATTGGCATGTTCGACATCAATCCTTATTTGATGGGACTTTCGGATAGTTTCTCACGGATGGACCGGTGGGCTGATAATTGATGCATGGGTTGGCGTGCGGTGTTTCGATCTTA
Organism: Tetrastigma voinierianum; assembly: GCA_016808115.1. Lineage (NCBI taxonomy): Eukaryota > Viridiplantae > Streptophyta > Magnoliopsida > Vitales > Vitaceae > Tetrastigma > Tetrastigma voinierianum. The sequence goes on along the minus strand of JAEQBH010000686.1, from coordinate 321,221 downwards.
TCACGCACTTCATCGGCCTCTTTCCTTCCACTCCTCGCTTTTGAGTTAGGAGTTGAGATTTTTTGCTTTCATTTCCATGTCTCGAATGTGTAAAAATTCCTCCCCTTTGGTGTGTTGAGGGCCTCATTTCTCCACCTCTCTCGGGTTTGGCTCAGGTCCGACCTTGAGTTTCAGCCATAACTCGAAATCCCATAGCTTCATCTGGATTCTTGCCAAATCACCTCCACACATGGTTTCTAGCGAATTGCTTCATGGCGGGGACATACCATTATAGAAATGATTCCGCCCCAGCATCATGTATCAAAACCGTGGTATTGGGCATGCGATGATGAGTACAAATCTCTCAGCATTGGTGTTTCATTATATGTTATTTAGAGTAGGTGTAGATCATCTCTTCATGTGTTAGTCTTGGTGCACTTGAAATTTGCTTCAAAAACTCGGCTTGAAGCTTCGACCGTTCTGTGCGTTCTCGGCCTCGATGGTCAGCCATTTTTGGCTTTGTCCTTGTGATCCCGAGGAAATGCCTTAAGCAACAATTCCATATCGGTTATACCCTCCTTAAAGTTATGCATACTTCCTCAAATCCGTATGTGTGAATATGGATTTTCTTCTCCATACTGATGTGGAAGCGGGGGCCCAGGTAAGTCTCAGCTGCTACATCCTCGTGAGGAGGTATTATGCGAGGAAGGGCACCACTCTAGGAGGTGTATGTGATCCTCATTGATCTATATGTTGTTGGATTCCTTTGGGGTACCACGCTGACTTCTGCTTGTTCCTCGGAATTAGAGGATCCATTTGATGACATCTTTACTTGGTCTCACAACTTTGCTCAGCGGTGCCTGCTACTTAATCTACGTATCCTACTGTCCCAGTGATGCATAAACTTTTTGTTACACACAAAATGAGACGCACAACAAAGAACCTGAAACAAGGCTTGCGAAGAAGTCGATGTTAGTTAAAGCAAAAAACTGACGTAAGAAACAAAACGGTCGCGATCTTTGCCAGAAGTGAACTGCGTTCTGCACGCAAATAAAGGGCGAAAGGTCGCAACACTTGTAATGTAGTTACAAATACACATCGCTCATCATACGTAGTTTGGCACCATCTAGACAACGACACCATACGATTCGTGCCACGGTGGGTGATCCGGAATCAACAAAATTTATACAAGTTCTCTCTTGCCGTAGTCAAGCTAATGCGAGTATGGCGGTCTTGGAGTCGAAACGCGGGGATGAGTTTTCATCCCACGAATGACTTCATCGGTGTTTTGAAAATGGTGAGACTTTCATTTAGTTTTAATTTAGTTAAAACATGGGAGGTTGGTTGTTCAACGATTAAGCATATTAGCTTAAATGAAAGTGTGAAATGGTAACCTTGAAGGCTTGAGTCACTAGCTTGATAACATGGGGTATTACAGTGTCCTCGGGTTATTTCCTCGCATTAGGGCAAATGGCATATAGTCAAAGCCAAAACCGGATCTTTGTTTAGCTATGAAACCTAACCTAAAAACCACTCCTATTTAGTCAACCCAAGTATTAAAGCATTTCAGGGAGTCCATTAGTTTGGAAACCTGACATTTTAACCTCATTCTCATGGCTCGTAAATGCCATGCAAGAATATCAGTGCATACACCATTAAGAATTCATGAACCCTAAAGCATGACAAGTATTGACAGAAAAGAAAGACATTAAATGGCATTAAACCCTAGTTTGGAAAGTTGGGAGACCATAAATCGTACTGTAACATTCAAGCATGAGGACAACTTTGTAGTAGCCTCAATAAGCTAGCAACCTTACATCTTCAAGGCTATGAGGAAGCAGCCAAGCATCCTTGAGTTGTCATCCTCCAAGGGGTGTTTGGCAATAGAAAATGAAGAAAGAGGGAGAGAAGAGCAAATGAGACCTAAAATGAAGAAAATTTGGGAAAACTTTTATAAATGAAGAGTTGCTTAGGGTTACAAAGTTGTGGGGGCTTATATAGTCAGCCCCAAGTGTGAAAATAAAATAACAAAATGTGAGAGATTACATAAGGGACAGAATGGTAATATATATCAAAACATGGTCGTTTAGAACCAAAAATACCAAAAACACAGGGGCAGCAATTTCGCTATGCAGCAAATTTCGCTAGCTAGCGAAATTTCGCTAGCATAGCGAAGCCTAATGAACTCATGAAATTGGAAATTTTCGCTAGGAACTTGATGAATTTCACTATTCTTAGGAATTTAGCTAGCCTAGCGAATTTTCCACATAGCGAAAATTTCGCTAGGATTGAAATTTTAAGCTATGATTAACGAAATTTTAGCAATCTGTGAAAATCTTGGTCTTCTCTGTTTTCTCTGTGCATCCCCCTTCTTGAATCCACCATACATTTCTTCATTTTGTAAATGATAGACACATTGTGAATCCTCGATTATTCAGCACATATCTTGACATCAAACTTAAACTAAATGGATGAGGCACGCAAAACACTTAAAATTACGAAAACAAACTCCAGCGGAATCGAAGTGGTACTAAGTGGACCTGCACACATCAATTGGCTTAATTGATATGATTAGTGCGCAAAAAGCACTCAAAACCTATCTTAAATAGGGCTCAAAACAGCACTTTTTGGGCACTAATCATGGCGACCCCTGCATCCGTCAGGAGCTACCAATCTCACAAGTCTTACTTTCACACCCACAGAATGTTTCGTCTCTTGAAATCTCGTCCCCTCCCTCTCTTTGTCTTGAAGAGCTTCTCTTCCACAGCATCGGCGGCGACCCTCGCTGATCCAAGGCGGCCGGAGTCTCTAGTGCTTACATTCTAACGCACATAATATTTCGTCTCTCAACATCTCGTCACCTCCCCCACTTTGTCTTGAAGAGCTTCTCTTCCGCAGCATCGGTGGCGGCGACCCCAGCCGCTATCAAGAGCGGCTAGTCTCACAATTCTTACATTCTCACCCACATAATGTTTCGCCTCTTGACATCTCGTCCCCTCCCCCTCTCTTTCTCGAAGAGCTTCTCTTCCGCAGCATCGGCGGCGAGCCCCTTCCTTAGTGAAGAGCGGCCAGTCCACGGTTCGCCCACATTCTATCCGAGAATGTTTCGGTCTCTTGACATCCGTCCCCTCCCTCTTTGTCGAAGGCTTCTCTTCCGTAGAGATCGATGACGGTGACCCTGTCGCGGAGTCCAAGGCGGATATGTCTTCTGATTCTTGTTTCTCACCCCACGGAATCTTTTCGTCTCTTGACATCTCGTTCCCTCCTCTTTGTCTCGAAGGCTTCTGTTGTGACATCACCGACGGTGACCCTTCTTTGCCGTGAAGGAAATGACGAATCTCGATATTCTTACATTTTAATACACAGAATTTTTCATTTCTTGACATCTCGTCCCCTCCTCTTTCTCGAACAACCTTCCGTAACGTGGCGGTACTTAACCCGCCGCCCGTCGAGAGCCGATCTCACAATTCCTACATTCTCATGACATAATGTTTGATCTTTTTTCCACGGCATCGCGGCGACCCCAGCCCAGCCGTCGAAGCGACAGAATCTCTAATTCTTATATTCTCACCCACGGAATGTTTCATCTCTTGACATCTTGTCACCTCCCCCTTTTTATCTCGAATAGCTTTTCTTATGCAGCATCGGCAGCGCGACCCACATAGCATCCTTGACTAGTCTCCACCGGTTCCTACATTCTCACCGTGAATGTTTTGTCTCACATGACATCTCGTCTCTCCTCTCTTTGTCTCAGTCTTCTCTTCCACAGCATCAGCGGCGGCTACCTACCCCGCGTCGTCAAATGACGATCTCACAAATCTGCTTTCCAGCCCACAGAATGTTTCGTCTCTTGACATCCGTCCCCTCCCCTCTGCATCTCTCGAAGAGGCTGCCTGCGGCATCGACGGTGCGACCCGGCTCTGCAAATCGAGGCAACAGTCCACAAATTCTTACATTCTCACCCTTAGAATGTTTCGGTCTCTCCAACATCTCGTCCTCTCCCCTCCTTTTCTCGAGCTTCTCTTCCATTTGCATCGGCGACGGCCCACACGACGCCGTCGGAAGCGGCATGTCTCTAATTCTTATATTCTCACCCCACGTAATGTTTATTGATAGATGCGTCCCTCCCCTCTTTGACTCGAAGAGCTTCTCTTCATTGTATCGGCCGGCGGGACCCACTGCTGATCAAGGGTGCAGTCTCACAATTCTTACTTTCACACCCACAGAATGTTTCGTCTCTTGACATCTTGTCCCCTCCCCCACTTTGTCTCGAATAGCTTCTCTTTCGCAGCATCGACGACGGCGACCCTTACCGCCATCAAGAGCTGCCAGTCTCATAATTCCTACATTCTCACCAACGGAGATATTCAGTCTCTTACATCACAAAGTCCTCTCCCCTGCTCTTTTGTCTGAGGAGCTTCTCTTCCAGTAACATCGGCGTGAGCCTGACGCCGTCTCAAGAGAACCTCAAGAATCTTACTATTCTTATATTCTCACCCACATAATGTTTCATCTCTTGACATCTCTACCCCTCCCCCTTTTTACCTCAAATAGCTTTTCATCTGCAGCATCGGCGGTGGCGACCCCTGCAACCGTGAAGAGCGGCTAGTCTCACAGTTCCTACATTCTCACCGGCATAATGTTTTGTCTCTTGACATCTCGTCCCCTTCCCCTCTTTGTCTCGAAGAGATTCTCTTCCATAACATCGTGGCGGGAGACCCTTATGCGCCCAACCAGAGGGCTAGTCTCACAATTCCTACCTTTGTCACTGGAATGTTTCGTCTCTTAACATCGTCCCTCCCTCTCTTTGTCTCGAGAGCTTCTCTACCCCTTGACATCGGCGGCGGCATTTCTTGTCGTTAAGGCGTCGATCCACAATTCTTACATTCTCACCCATAGAATGTTTCGTCTCTTGACATCTCGTCCTCTCCCCTTCTTTGTCTCGAAGAGCTTCTCTTCCGCAGCATCGGCGGCGGCGACCCCTGACGCCGTCAAGATAGGCATGTCTCACAATTCTTATTTTCTCACCCACTGAATGTTTCATCTCTTGACAGCTCGTCCCCTCCCTCTCTTTGTCTCGAAGAGCTTCTCTTCCACTGTATCGGCGACGGCGACCCCTGCCGCCATCAAGAGCTGCCATTCTCAAAATTCTTACTTTCACACCCAACGAATGTTTTATATCTTGACATCTCCTCCCCTCCCCCAGCTGTCTGAGACCTTCTCTTCATGACATCGGCGTGGCGAACAACATCGCGATCAAGAGCGGCCGAGTCTCCACCATTCGACATTCTCACCGCATAATTTTTCGATGCGGTGACATCGTCCCCTCCCCTCTTTGTCTCATTAGGCTTCTCTTCATGGCATTGGCCGGCGGCCTCCCGCTGTCGAAGCCGGCCGGTATCTGAATTCTTACATTCTGCGCAGCTTATGAATTTTCAGCACTTCACATCTTCCCTCCTCTTTATTTCCAGCGAGAAGCCTTACATTACAGCGGCATCGGCGGCGGGGCCCTTGCGCCTTCGAAATTTGAATCTCTGATTCTTACACTCACCCGCTAGAATTTTCGTCTCTTGATATCTCGTCCCCTCATCTTTGTCAGAAGAGCTTCTCTTCCTTGACATCGGCGTGTGACCCCAATTGTCGTTAAAAGCGGTCAGTCTCACAATTCTTACATTCTCACCCACAGAATGTTTCGTCTCTTGAAATCTCGTCCCCTCCCCCTCTTTCTCTCGAAGAGTGTTCTCTTACGGCATCGCGGTGGCGACCACACCGCCGTAAGCGTGATCTCCACCAGTTCTTACATTCTCTCCCACGTAATGTTTTGATACATTTATCTGTCCTCTCCCCTCTTTGTCTCAAGCGACTTCTCTTACTTGCTGCTTATTTGTGGCGATTTGGCGCCCGTCAAGAGCGGCATGTCTCAAAATCTTATATTCTCACCCACATAATGTTTCATCTCTTGACAGCTTGTCCCCACCCCCTTTTTGTCTCGAATAACTTTTCTTCAACAACATCGGCGACGGCGGCCTTGCAAGTGAGAAGCGGCTAGTCTCCACCCGATTTCATTTATTCTCACCCGCAGAATGTTTTGTCTCTTGACATTACGTCCCCTCCCTCTCTTTGTCTCGAAGAGCTTCTCTTCCGCAGCATCGGCGGTGGCGACCCCTGCCGCCGTCTAGAGTGGCCAGTCTCACAATTCTTACATTCTAACCCACAGAATTTTTCGTCTCTTGACATCTCGTCCCCTCCCTCTTTAATGCAGAGGCTTCTGTTCTTAATATCGGCCGGCGAACCATGCCGTCAAGTGCAACCAATCTAAAGATTCTAACTTTCACACCCACTGAATGTTTCGTCTCTTGACATCTTGTCCCCTCCCCCACTTTGTCTCTAAAAGATTCTCTTCCCTTTGACATCGCGACGGCGACTCTTTGCGTCGAGCTGACACATCTCCACCGATTCTTGTTTCACCCTCAGAAAGTTTCGTCTCTTGACATCTCGTCCCCTCCCTCTCTTTGTCTCGAAGAGCTTCTCTTCAGAAGCATCGGCGAAGGCAACCCCTGCCGCCTTCTAGAGCGGCCAGTCTCACAATTCTTACATTCTCACCCACATAATGTCTCGTCTCTACACATCTCGTCCCCTCCCCCTTTTTGTCTCGAAGAGTTTCTCTTCCGCAGCATCTGAGGTGGAGACCCTTGCCACCTTCAAGAGGGGCTAGTCTAACTATTCTTACACTCTCACCCATAGAATGTTTCGTCTCTTGACATCTCGTCCCCTCCCTCTCTTTGTCTCGAAGAGCTTCTCACTCGCAGCATTGGTGGCGGCGACCCCTACCGCTGTTAAGTGCGGCCTGTCACATAATTCTTACATTCTAACCCACATAATGTTTGGTCTCTTGACATCTCGTCCCCTCCCCCACTTTGTCTCGAAGAGTTTCTCTACCGCAGCATTGCCGGTGGAGACCCCTGCCGCCGTCAAGAGCAACCAGTCCCACAATTCTTACATTATCACCCACAAAATGTTTTGTCACTTGACTTCTCGTCCCCTCCCTCTCTTTCTCTCGAAGTGCTTCTCTTCCGCATCATCGGCGGCGGCGACCCCTACCTGCCGTCAAGAACGGCGACTCTCACAATTCTAACATTCTCACCCGCAGAATGTTTCGTCTCTTGACATCTTGTCCCCTCCCCCTTTTTTTCTTGAATAGCTGTTCTTCTGCAGCATCGGCGGCGGCGGCCCCTACCGCCGTCGAGCGCCAAACACACAATTCTTACATTCATACCCACAGAATGTTTCGGTCTCTTAACATCTCGTCCCCTACGCCTCTTTGTCTCGAAGAGCTTCTCTTAAGCAGCATCGGCGGAGGTATCCCCTGTCGCCGTCAAGAGCGGCCAGTCTCACAATTCTTAAATTCTCACCCACATAATGTTTCGTCTCTTGACATCTAGTCCTCTCCCCCTCTTTTTCTCTAAGAGCTTTTCTACCGCATCATCGGCGGCGACCCCTACGCCCGTGTCCAGGCATGGCTTGATCTCTAATTCTTACATTCTTGCCAGATGTTTGATCTCTGAACTCTTGTCCCCTCCCTCTCTTTGTCTCGAAGAGTTTCTCTTCCGGCATCGGCGCGACCCCTACGCCGTCGGGCGGCCCTAGTCTCCTAATTCTTACATTCTCACCCACATAATGTTTCATCTCTTGACATCTCGTCCCCTCCCCCTCTTTGTCTCGAAGAGCTTTTCTTCCGCATCATCGACGGCGGCGAACCCTACCGCTGTCAAGAGCGGCCAGTCTCACAATTCTTACATTCTCACCCATAGAATGTTTCGTCCCTTGACATCTAGTCCACTCCCCCTCTTTGTCTCGAGCTTCTGCGACGACATCGATGGCGACCCTTAGCCGTCGAACGCGACTAGTCTCCTGGTCTTACATTCTAATCCACATAATGTTTCATCTATTGACATCTCGTCCCCTCCCCCTCTTTGTCTCATATAGCTTCTCTTCTACAGCATCGGCGACCAAGACCTCGGCATTTGTCAAGGCGGCTAGTCTCACGGTCCCGACCTTCTCACACCGGGAGTGTTTGTCTTGACTTCTGCGTCCCCTCCTCTTTGTCTCGAGGCTTCTCTTCGAGCATTGGCGGCGGCGACCTGCCGTAGTCGAGGCGTGATCTCAGTGCATTCTCACCCCGCAGTGTTTCTTCTTTTGACATCGTCCCCTCCCCTCTTTGTCGAAGAGCTTCTCTTCCACCGCGGTCATCGTGCGACCCCGATGCGCCGTCGAAGCGGTCGATCTCCATGATTCTTTCATTCTGCCTGAGAATTTTTCTTCTCTTGACATACGGTCCCCTCCCACTTTGTCTCAAAAGAAGCCTTCTCTTTGACATCAAAGTGACCCACCTTATGATTAAATTGACCCATCTCAATATTCTTACATTCTGAGCCACATAATGTTTCGTCTCTTGACATCTAAATCGCCTCCCTCTTTCTCTCGAGTTTCTCTTTCGCGGCATCGGCCGGTGGCGACCCACACACTTGCCGTCCAAGAGGTACATGGCCTCACAATTCTTTCATTCTCACCCCGCAGTGTTTAGGTCTCTTGACATCCGCGTCCCCTCCCTCTTTGTCTCCGAAGAGCTTCTCTTTTCTCAGCATCACCGGTGGTGACACGCGCCGTCAAGAGCTATCGTCTCCAATATTCTTTACATTCTCACCGCAGAATGTTTCCGTCTCTCTTCCCATCTCGTCTTCTTACCCTCTTTATCTCGAAGAGCTTCTTTCCATGACATCGGCGGCGATTATATTGTAGTGAGAGAGACCAAGAATCTCCTAATTCTTGTATTCTCACCCACATAATGTTTCGTCTCTTGACATCTCGTCCCGTCCCCCTCTTTATCTCGAAGAGCTTCTCTTCCGCAGCATTGACGGTAGCGACCCCTGCCAACAGAATGTTTCGTCTCTTTACATCTCGTCCTCTCCCCCTCCTTGTCTCGAAGAGCTTCTCTTCCGCAGCATCGACGATGGCAACCCCTGACGCATTCAAGAGCGGCAAGTCTCACAATTCTGACATTCTCACCCACAGAATGTTTCGTCACATGACATCTCGTCCTCTCCCCCTCCTTGTCAAGAAGTGATATTCTCCCGCAACATCGGCGGAGGCGACCCCCACCGCCGTCAAGAGCGGCGAGTCTCAAAATTCTTACATTCTCACCCACAGAATGTTTCGTCTCTTGAACTCTTGTCCCCTCCCCCTCCTTGTCAGTGATGTTCTCCATAACATAGTAGCGGCGACCCCTACCTCGGAATCCAAAAGCGCAGTCTCCCAATTCTTACATTCTCACTCACATAATGTTTCTTCTCTTGAAATCTCATCCCCTCCCCCTCTTTGTCTCGAAGGGCTTTTCTTCCGCATCATCTGGCGCGACCCATCTTAGCTGTCAAGTGGCGATTTCACAATTCTTACATTCTCACCCACAGATGTTTAGGTCTCTTGACATCCAGGTCCCTCCTCTTTGTCTCGAAGAGCTTCTCTTAAAGCGACATTGGCGTGTGACATAGGCGAATCAAGAGCAGGTAGTCCTGATTCTTATATTCTAATCCACGCCAATGTTTCATCTCTTGACATCTACGTCCCTCCCCCTCTTTTGTCTCATATAGCTATATGCGGCATCGGCGGCGCGGGTGACCGTTGGCCAGGGCGGTCGAATCTCAATATTCTTACATTCTAACCAACATAATGTTTCGTCTCGTTACATCTAATCCTCTTCCCCTCTTTGTCTCGAAAAGCTTCTCTTTCGCAGCATCGGCGGCGGCGGCTCTTGACGCCGTCAAGAGCGGCAAGTCTCAAAATTCTTATATTCTCACCCACAGAATGTTTCCTCTCTTGACATCTCGTCCCCTCCCCCGCTTTGTCTCGAAGAGCTTCTCTTGTCATCTTGGCCAGGCGACACCTGCCACCAGATCAAGAGTGGTTGAATCTCATGATTCTTACATTCTCACCCACAGATGTTTCGTCTCTTGACATCTCGTCCCCTCCTCTCTTTGTCTCGAAGAGCTTCTCTTCCCACAACATCGCGGCGACAGCCTGACCTTCAAGGCGACCAGTCACAGTTCTTACATTCCTAACCCACATAATGTTTGTCTCTTGACATCTCGTCCCTCCCTCTTTGTCTCGAAGAGCTTCTCACATGACATTAGGCGGCGACCCATATGCCGTCGAGAGCGGCCAAGCCTCACAATTCTTATATTCTCACCCACAGAATGTTTCGTCTCTTGACATCTCGTCCCCTCCCCATTTTTGCCTCGAATAGCTTTTCTTTCTCATCATCGGCGGCGGCGACCCCTACAGCTGTCAAGAGCGGCCAGTCTCACAATTCTTACATTCTCACCCACAAAATGTTTCCTCTCTTGACATCTAGTCCCCTCCCCCTCTTTGTCTCGAAGAGCTTCTCTTAAGCATCATCGGCGACGGCGACCCCTTCCGTCGTTAAGAGCAGCTAGTCTCACAATTCTTACTTTCTAATCCATAAAATGTTTCATCTCTTGACATCTCGTCCCCTCCCTCTCTTTGTATCGTGAGCTTCCTGTTACAGATATGGTGGCCAGCCCTCTTGTCAAGGCGGCAAGTCTCTGGTCGGCATTCTCACCCACAGAGTGTTTGTCTCTTCGACATCTCGTCCCCTCCCCTCTTTGTCAAGAAGAGCTTCTCTCCATAACATCGGCGGTGGCGACCCTATCGCCGTCGAGGCGGCGAAGTCTCAATTCTTACATTCTCCACCCCCTGAATGTTTCGTCTCTTGAACTCTTGTCCCCTCCCCCTCCTTGTCAAAGTGATGATATTCTCCGCAACATCGGCGGCGCGACCCCCTCTGCCGTCAAAGCGCCCCGATCTCCAAATTCTTACATTTCTCACTCAGCCATGTTTCTTCTCCTGAAATCTCGTCCCCTCCCCCTCTTTATCTCGAAGAGCTTTTCTTCCGCATCATGGCGGTGGCGACCCCTACCGCTGTCAAAAGCGACCAGTTTAACAATTCTTACATTCTCACCCACAGAATGTTTTGTCTCTTGACATCTAGTCCCCTCCCCCTCTTTGTCTCGAAGAGCTTCTCTTAAGCAGCATCGGCGGCGGCGACCCCTTACGTCGTCAAGAGCAGCTAGTCTCATAATTCTTACATTCTAATCCACAGAATGTTTCATCTCTTGACATCTCGTCCCCTCCCCCTCTTTGTCTCGTATAGCTTCTCTTCTGCGACATCGGCGCGACTCCAGCAAACATCAAAATGATCAGTCTCGATATTCTTACATTCTAACCCAGCGGAGATGTTTCGTCTCTTACATCTCGTCCTCTCCTCCTCTTTGTGTAGAAAGCTTCTCTTAGGCATGAGGGTGGCGGCGGCCCTTGGCGCCGTCCAAAATGAAGCAGAATCTCTAATTCTTATATTCTCACCCACGGGCGTTTTGATCTCTTGACATCTCGTCCCCTCCTGTCTTTGTCTAAGAGAAGCCAAACTTGTGAAGTGAGTTCCCAAGACTTGCGAAACTACCCAAAACAATCTCGAAAACAAATCAGTAGCACTAAGTGGACATGCACATGACAATTGGCTTAATTCATGTGATTAGTGCCCAAAGGAGTCTTATTTTGAGCCTGATGATTAGGTTTGAGTGCTTTGGCACTAATCATATGAATTAAGCCAATTGTCATGTGCATGTCCACTTGTTGCCTCTTGATTTGTTTTCGAAGTTGTGCCGGGTAAGTGTCGCAGAATCTTAGGAAACATAAGCAGCTGCCAGCTGTTGCTGAATGTGAGAATCCTCGGTGATTTCACCAAGGCTGAGCGATGTAATGTCTCAGATGAAGTGAAGAATTGAAGGCAAAATGATGAAGAAACCATGCGGGGAAGTAATGCGGGAGGCAACCTTTGGAGAAATGGTGGAATGCGAATTTTCGCTATGCATTCTGCCGAATTTCGCAATCTAGCGAAATTTTTGCTATGACCAAATTTTTAAGCTAATTTTAAGCGAAATTTTGCTAGCTTAGCGAGTCGCATTCCTCGTGAAAATGGTTGTCCTATGTTTTTGATTTTTTTAATTCCAAACGACACGTTTTGATTAATTACCATTTGTCCCCTATTATTGTAATCTCATATTTTAGGCATTTTGCCATTTCACACACACATTGGGTTGGCTATATAAGCCACCTTATAACTTTGTAACCCTAACCATTTTATAAAAGCTTTCCGGCTTTTCATTTTAGGTTTTATTTTGCTCTTTCTCTCTCCTCTTTCTCTCATTTTCTAGGTTGCCCGAACTGGCGGCGAGGATGACAACTCGAGGATGCTTGGCTAAGCCTCAAAACCTTGATGAGGAGGGTTGCTAGCTGGTTTGGGGCTACTGCTGGTGCTCTCCTCATGGCTTTAAGTAATCTAGTCTTTGCATTTATGGTTCCAAACTTTCCAAACTAGGGTTTAATGCCATTTAATGCCTTTCTTTTGGTCAATACTTGTCATGCTTTAGGGTTCAGTGCATTCTTAATGGTAGATTCACTGACATTCTTTAGATGTCATTTACGAACCATTGAAATGAGGTTAAATGCTAGGGTTTCAAACTGACTGGGACATTGAATGCTTAGTATTTGATTTGACTCAAATAGAGGTAGTTCTAGAGGTTAGGTTTTATAGCTAAACAAGATAGGTTTGGCTTTGACTATATGTCATTAGCCTGTGCGATAACCCGAGGACCTTTAATACCCCATGTTATCAAGCTAGTGACCCGAGCCTTCAAGGTTACCATTTCACACTTTAGTTTTAAGCTATTTAGTTATCCATTGAACAACCAACTCCCCTGTTTTAGCAAATCAAAAATCCAAACAAAAGTCTCACCATTTTCAAACATTAATGCACCGAATCATTCGGTAGGATGAAAACCCGTCCGATGTTCGACCCTAGACCTCTATCACTGCGGTAGCTTGACTACGGCGGTAGGAGAACAGGATACAAATTACGTTGATTCGGATCACTCTGCATTAGGCGCAGAATCAAATGGGCGCCGTTACTTGGGGATGGTGCCAAACTACGAATGATGAGTTGAGATGAACTTAGGATATTTCAAAGCGGAATGATCTGTAAAAATGACTATATCAGACCCAACCAAGTATGCTCGGAATTTGTCTAAGGTGTAGACTACTGCCAACAACTCTTTCTCTGTAATAGTATAATTCCTTTGTGCTTCATTCAAGGTTTTACTTGCATAATAGACTATATGAGGTTTTCCATTTTCTCTTTGGCCAAGAACTGCTCCAATAGCAAGATCACTTGCATCACACATCACCTTAAAAGGCAAGCGCGATTGGAGTGCTCGTCTTTATTAGTGCGATGGTCAAATGGGACTTGACTCTTCAAAGCTCTCCACGACATTCTTTTTCCCAAACAAATTTAGAATCTTTCTCCCTAGCAGCTTATAAAGGGTTTAGCAATCTTGAAAAGTCCTTGATGAATCATACTATGTAGAAGCACGCATGGCCGAGGAATTGCCCTAGCTTGTTTTACATTTGGTAGGCGACAATTTAGAAATAAGTTCAATTTTTGCCTTGTCAACCTCTATTCCCCTACTGGAAATAACATGCCCCATTACAATCCCTTGGTTCACCATAAAATGGCATTTCTCCCAGTTAAGCACCAAGTTCTTTTCAATGCACCTTTGCAGGATAGCTTCAATAGTCAGACATTTCTCAAAATCACCTCCGTATACAGTGATGTCATCCATGTATACTTCCGTTATGCGCTCCACCATATCATTGTGAACATACTAAGAATACATCTACGGAAGGTGTGGGCGTTGCAAAGAACCAAAGGCATCACAATAGCATAAGTTCAAATGGGCAAGTAAAGGTAGTCTTTTCACACGATCTTAGTGATCTCTGTTGAAAGTATCCTAAATAGCCATCGAAGTTATAGAATGGGTGTCGAAACTCTCAAAGGAAGGCGATTAGTACCCGCAGTAAAGTGAGCTAAAATCAACAAAATTTATATACACCTAGAGTTCCTACTACTGCCGTAGTCGAAACTCTGTGATATAGTGGTCTAAGTCGAACACGAGGATGGGTTTCATCCTGAAATGATTATAAGTGCACGAAGGTAAGGCTTTCTATTTGGACTTTTTGGATTTGTGTTTCAAAAGCGATGGGAATGGTTTGGCCGATAATTGCAAAACTGAAAGTTAAAGGTGAAAAGTTAGCACTTTGAAGAATTGGGTCACTAACCCGGCAGGATTAGGAAGGCAAGTGTCCCTCGGGTTTTATCCTCACGTTATGACATGCAACCTATAGTCATAACATAACCGGATCTATATTTAACTAGCAAACCTCGCATTGAAGCAACTCCTATTTGAGTCAATACAGGTAGCATGCAGTTATGGCCCCTTTTTAAAACCCTAACATTAAATTATCATTTCAGAGGCTCGTAGGAACCATCTAAAATTTCTTGATGCATCTCTCACATGCTGCTTTGTATCCTACAACTTTATGGAAGTATTGGCCAAAATAATAACAGTAAATGTTATTTAACCCTAATTTGAAGAACCCTAACATGTAAATATTATCTCAGAGGCTCGTAAAGACCATCTAAAGAATCACAGTACTTCTCTCACTTAATATGTACTTGATCATAAAGCATGGAAAGTATTGGCCAAATCAATAACATTCAATGTTATGCAACCATGTTTTGAGAATATAAGGGCCCATAAATACCACTGCCTTGTAGCTTTTAGTACAAGAGGACAACATGCATATGCCCCACCACCAAGCTAGCTTCCTTCCTCTTCAAAGAAAGGAGGCAGCCCGACATCTCTTGAGGTTGTCATCCCTCAAGAGGGGTGTTGCTTGTAGAAAGGAGAGAAAGAAGAGAGAGAAGAGAGAAAAGAAATAAAAGCAAAACCTAAAATAAAAGACTTTATGTACAAAAATGAAAACTTACAAAAATATCTTCTCTCCCCCAAAATTGTTGCTTAAAATTGTTACTTAGGTTCTGAAACAAGAGGGGCTTATATAGGCCTCCTCAAGGTATGAAAATACAAAAACCCATAAAATTAGCTAAGTTATAGGACAATTAAGTAATACACCAATTGGAGCGGTTTGGCATTAATTACAAAACATGTGAGGCATTAAATTTACCGCTGTTTAGAAGAATTTAATAACTAAATCTGGTATATGAAAATGGGAAATTTAAGCTAGAGTAGATAATTAAATGTGTGAAATTTCGTAACAAGCGAATTGTAGTGAGTAAGCGAAATCAGTTTTTCGCTAAAAATGGTGCCCTAAGCGGCGGAATTGGTAAGCGAGAATTTGGAATTTTATTTGAACTTGCGAATGTTCGCTAAACTCTGCGAAATTTTAGCGGTTCGCGAAAATTTTCGCGAGACTGCGAAAATTTGGGATCCTTTCTCTTGACTCCACGCCTTCATTTGCATCAATTTTCTTCACTTTGCCTTTGTTTTCTCATTGGATTCTTGGGATTTGGTTGATGGTGAGACTTGAATTCCAACTTCATGATTCATCCCCTTTGTAGTGAGATTGAACTCGAGAGTGCCGCAAATACCTACAAAACAACCAAAAATACCCTCTAAATGGCATAAGTGTTACTAAGAAGACTAGAACACTTCAGTGTGGTATAAATGACATGATTAATGTAGCTTTCAGAAAACCTATCTAATATAGAGGTTAAATTGCACTTTTGGGCCGCTAATTCTGCAAAAACAGAAAGCGATTGCCTGACCACCAGCAATGCAAAATAAAAGGAGAGATGCATGTGGTGATTTTTCAAAAGTTTATGATTCAAAAGTTTATGTACATATAAGCAATACCTTAAGCTGAAAAGAATTGAAATCAAATTTGGCTTGATATGAAGAACTAAATCCATACAAGAACAATTCTAGGCGATCTTGGATCATGATTCTCAACTTGAATTTCCACCTAAGTCTAATGGTTCTTTATGTAAGCAGATACGCCAATGGATTGCAAAATTCCCCTCCCCATTCACTTAGCCGACATGGCCTTAAGAACATTGAGCAGCCTAGATAAGGATAGTTCGCACTTCTTTCTTTATTGACTACATTTGTAGGATGCAGTAGCAAAATTCGGCTTCACCAAAGTCAGGTGTAGCGAGGGTCCACCGATGACCCAGCCAATTAAGGTTTAGGGCATCAAGCCCGGGGATCCTTGACCACTAACTTTACAAAGAGGCTTCACCCGGACTCAGATGACTTCGAAAATTAAAGCACCACAAGTCATTAGCTTCACTATCCACCCATGCTTGAACACTAAATCGATGACTCCTAACCAATTAGGCATAGGCATGGTTCAAGGCTTTCGCCGTACCCCTCGGGACCGTGCTTTCGGGTTTCAAGGCAAAACTTCCACGACTTTATTTCTTTTTCTTCTTTTCTTTTTCTTTTTCTTTTGCTTTTTCTTTTTTTTTTTTTTTTTGGAAGACAAGCATTAGTGGCAGTATGGAGTAACACAAACCTATCCTAGGTTGCCACGACATGCTTAAGGCGGCTATCTCAAAGTGAAAGGAGGTATGCAAATTCACAGCCTATTGAAATAATCTGGAGTGCAGTGTGTGAATTAGCATAAAGGGAGAAATTTCAAGTTGAGCATCTTTGGAGCTGTAAGTGACAAAGCATTTCAAGCATGGAATTTGTCTAGCATATAAGTGACAACGGTGATTCAATTTTCAACACAAAACCCAATTCAATTGTCAATTGTAGCAATTCAATTGTTCAATTGAAAAGAAAAGCTTATTTAGAGTGAAGGCTGAAACATGATATGCAAGTCGGTATATATCTGGCTATTTGAATAGCTTTTGATATGGCAAAATGGCTAATACATGAATACAAAGCTAAACACAAAAATACTGCTTTAAAAATATCCACTTTCTATGGCTAATACATAAATCCTAAAAACAAAATTAGTAAATGATTGATAAAGGTGGTAACTAAAAAATCATAAAGAAACCTAACCCTTTCCTTCTTTGTGTAGTGAGTGGTAGTATTAATTAGGCACAGCTGCTGCTGCAGCCGGAACATCCAATGAAGGCTGCATCGGTGGTGGAGGCTCCTCTTCTTGACCGGGAACATGAGGAGAAGACCCGAATGGGTCATAATGCGGAGTCGGCATGGGAATGTCAACTGGGCGACCTCGATCTGGGCGGCTGTGTAGGCTATGAGTGAGCGGATGGCATCCATCACTGACTATCTCTCTCTCGAGCTAGCATGTGGATGTACTCCCGTTGAATGATGTCTTTGAATAAGGGGAAGGTATGGGAGTATACGTTGCGGCTGCGTGTAGTATGTGGAGGAGATGGAGGTGAAACGATGCGGAATGGGAGTCCTGCTACCACTCGGGCTCGGGCGGGCCTTATCATACGTGTGGTTGTCCTCGGCCTCCGAGCCGGGTACCTCCTCCTGGTCTTGTGGTCGGTATGGCTTGGAAAGGAACGGGCATAGTCATCACCCGCTCTTGACATGACGAGGCGTCGGACCCTAATCTACAGCCTGGGCTCCTCTTGGGAATCCTAGATGCTCGAGGCATTAACATAGAAGTCGCGGCATAAGTAATGGAAGACTCTCTTGCTCGTGCCGGGTCCTTAGATGGACCTTGCTCCTCGGCCCGCATGAGAGGCCATCACCCATTTCGGAAGGGGCTGAACGAATCCCAGGAGATCGTCAAAGTGCCTCGGGATGGTCTCCTCCTCTGCACATAATCTTTGCGGAGAATGAGCTCGTCTGTGAACGGTGGTGTCGGCCGACATACGAGGCGGGGGCGCCTCCTGTAGAATCTTGGACCGGCAATGGGGTCTGGCGGTCTCGGACCATCTCCACGTGAGGCGGGTGGGCCCCGTCTGCGTATCCTGCAGTGCCTTGGCGGTATGCGCGAGGAGCCCGAAAATGCGAAATATCGGATGCTCACGGAAATCTGCCGGGCGGTCATCCGATCTTGAAATGAAGCTGAGAGTGGGTACATCTCCTCTGGATGTCATGGTGTGAGTAGAGCGTAACACCACTCTCGGATAATAATGCGCCGGGTCGTGAAGGTAGGAGTGAATACTCATCGATCAATCTCATAGACTCCGTGTCACAGGGTCGACCCTCGGCGCGGGGGCGATCATAATATGACTCCACAGTGAAACTCTGCGGTGGAGTCGCACATTCCGGAATGGGGTTCCCTATGAATAGTGGCCTCCCGAATCCTCGGCGGCGACAATTGTGGTGATGGGGAGTGGCCTCGGCTGATGCGGGTGGTGGCAGTGCGGTAGGGATGATGACTGCCCCCAGGCGATGTGCGGAGCCCGGCTTGGAGGAACGCCGGGCCCTCCCAACTCTCTTGCGTGGCCTGAGGTGATGGGGCCCGAGGTCCATCAGATGTCGATAGCGTCGAATCTGGGACTCCTCGGTGCGACCTCGGGATGGTGATAGTCTTTGGGCGGGATAGGGTGAGGCCTCTCTCTTGGGCGTCTTGAATCTCACCAGCAGGCCGAATCTGGGACCCACCCAGTACGAACCATCACGATATCGAAATAAAGTCTTGGAAAAAAGGCTGAGGCTCACTGATAGGGAGTTACGTATGTACATGTTTGAGGCTCTCTGGAAGATGGCCCGAGATCACTCTGACGGAACTCACGATAGCTAGGCTCAGCTGGATGCGGCTGAAACTTGACTCTGGGATGGCCAAACAAGGCTCGATAGCGATCACACCGCTCGGACGGGGCTGCAGAAGAAATTTGGCCAGGGAGCACGAGTATCACAGCCGGTGAAGGCTCGAGTACAGAGGCGTGAGATGGGACTCGTCGGCGGCGTGGTGGAGGCTCCTTGAGGCTGGTCGGGGCTGGTGCGTGCGTGACCGAAATCGGGCGTACTAGGCTTCCGGTCGAGGCGAGCTGGGCTCTGCGAGGGGCTGCAGGCGAGGGAAATGCGGGGCCCGGGGCTCGCGGCTTAGTCTTCTTGGGACCTGAACTCACAGCGATCAACACGGACGGGGTCGGCGGCAGTGAAGGCTTGTGAGGGGAGGTAAAAACTGGAAGATCTGGGGGCCATTTGGGAGGAAGGAATGTGAGTGGCATTTTGGACACCCTCGGTTATACTCTTAAGGCCGTTTGGCAGCTGAGCAGTCTCACCCTTGGAAATTTGCTATCTTAGCGGGTGGCCCTCTTGGACTTCCTACAAATCATGAAAATTTTAAATTAATTAATAAACTTATATGAAATAAAAATTATTATTTAGAAAATTTTACTATATGATGCTAATATTAAAAATTCAAAATAAAGTACTATAATATAGCTAGCTACCGAGAAAATGGCGCTAGAGATTAAAAATTTCGAAAACTAGCAAAAGCTAGCAAAAATTAATTAACTTAAAACAAAAATAAAATGTGTGGAACTGCAATTCGGTTTTTTGAAAACAGAACCGGAGTTCAATTTCCGGATTACTCAAGGGGGTCAGGAGAATGATCTCTCGGCCATTACATTTGGGGCTACGGCTCCATGGTTTTGGGTGACCAATTGTTGATGTGGTCCTTGCTGATGGCTGGAATTGATCAATTGACTTGCAGTTGGTGTTGTTGGCAAGACCAAAATTTCTTCATTTTCTTGGCTGATCACTCCTTGCACTTCTTGGGTACTTTGTTTTCCTGCACACTGATCAATTGAAACAACTTCATCAGAAATTTGATTTTCGGTTCTATGACTTCGTGTTTTGTTGTTGAATGAAGATGTTGACTCCGTAGTCGTGTTACCATAGGTTAGTGCATGACTCCATTAGGCCAATTTATTATTGCATTGGCGGTGTGAGAAATAGTCTTCCTAAAGATGATTCGGTACATGATTGGGTTCACTATGATTAGGTGTCAAGTACCACAAAATCTACTGGGTAGTAAATTTGTCTATTTTTACTAAGGAATCTCAGTATCCCTTAGGGATTTTCCATGTTATCTATAAACCGATGATGGTATGATGTTAGTAGGTTTGAGTTCACTAAGCCTATTTGCTTATGTCCCGAATCTGGCGTGGGTTCCCTGCGGCTCCTGATGAAACGAGACTTTTCTATGCAATTCCATAATATTGACTGAAATTGTGGATCAGGGATCTTTGTGTTTGTGACTTGGGAATAAACTTTTATTTGGATTAACATGACATTTGATTGAAGTAACTCTTATAAGTGCTAAGTCATTGTTATTTTCAAATATGGGTGCGACGGGGACATGGCTGGTCAGGATCAGATGAAGGGTGTGTTAACCTTCACTTGCCTTAAAACCTCAAGAATGCCTGCTTGTTGAGTTGCCTTCTTCTTTCCTCTAAGTGCTTGTGGAAATGGAGGTGGTATACGGTATTTCATTGAATCCTCCTCTAGGAGAATATGCTCAGGTTGCAATTCTTCTCCCTGCCTGGATTCTTCAACAGGCTTTGGCATGGGATCCCAGATCAACCTCTTTTCCCTTCTAAGGGTTGACATGGCCTTAACCTCATCCATTCGAATTGTTGGATGACACACCTCATGTGAATCCCTTTGGGATTTGGAAGTGTTTGTGATGGAAGCCTCCCTCTCTCTTGGCACTCGCGCTTGATCTTGGTGATTGAATGCATGAGTTATCAATTTTCTGGTTCAGATTGCTCTCAAGCCCATCTATTCTCTTATTCAGTGTACTTTTAAGGTATCAATTCTTTGTGCGGAGTTGCACATTGATTCCTTTTTGTTCCTCAAACCGCGTTGCCACCACCTTATGAATTTAATATGGCTTGTTCTCTTGGAAGAGGATGGTGGTTGTTGTGAGGAAACAAGCGGGGTTTAACTTTGAAGTCACGCATGCCCGAGGGGTTGGGTCTCGTCTGAGGTGGGAGTGATTCCTCAATTGGAATTGTAGTATTACCATATGGAGACATTGGATTGTTGTGGCTTGTATTGTCCGATGTTTGCACGTTGACATCAAATCCTTGGCTGCGGGGCCACCATAGGACATGGTTCTCTTGGGTGCGCGAGGATTGGAGGTGGTGCAAGGATTCGGGTGTGGGATTACCAGTCCTTTGCATGCACCCTCTTGGAAATTTGTTTGCTTTTCGGCTCTCCACTTTCCTTACTAGGGTTGAAATCCTAGCTCTCATCTCTATTTCTTAAGTGGTGCATACATCCCACCCATTAGTTGGCCGGTGGTTTTATCTATCCATTTCTCTGGGGTTGACTCATCGACCCTTAGAAGTTTCAGCCACGTAATTTACAAAAATATGGCTTCATCGGGATGCTTACTTAGAAAGTCTCCCCATAGTTTCCAAAGTTGCCTCATGGAGACATACCACCATGAAGTGGTTCCACCAACATCCATGTATCAAACCCATGGTGTGGACATGCCTTTGATGGTTTCCATAAATCTTTCAACACTGGTAAAATCTTTCCGTCTGAGCTGCGAGGTATAAATTTATGTCTTCAGATTATTGGTCTTATGAGCAGAAGAACTTCGGGAGTGCACTTTTACGGCTCGGTTGATTTCTAATGGTTCTAGGCCTCAATGGGTTGAGCCACATGGCAGCCTTGTCCTTTAGAGTCAATGGAAATCTGCTTTTAACTTTAGCAAATCCATGTCCATCATACCTTCAGCCCAAAATTGTGGTACGAGCCTCCTCAAAATCCTATCATGATTATGTGGTTTTTATTTTCCATCTCATGATATGTGGGGGAGTGAGTACCAAATATGGCCTCCTTTGCTACATCTTGATGAGGAGAATGATACGAGGATGGGGCACTAACTCTGGGAGGGTGGATGTGATCCCTCATGGTTCTATAGGCATTTTAGTTCATGGGGTTCTGGTTGGCTCTGTTGTTTCTCAGGTATGGGATCCCGTAGTATCGGTATGTCTGCGGCTTCACTAGCTAGGTCAAGTTGTGTACTTATCCTATGCAATCTACCTGATGTGTCTCTATCCCTCTGTTGCATAAACCTGTTACAAAATTATAGAGACAACAAAAAGAACTAACAAAGCTTGCAAAAAGGTTAAGGTTAGCTAACAAAAATTAAAACTAACTGAATGAAAAACTGGCTTGATCTGATTCTTGTAGTCTTGAAAAGCGCGATTCTTCTTATTTGAGTGACAAAAGGGGTAAGGTTACCTTCACTTGTGATGTTGATCAAATCATAACTACCATTAATGATTTGGCATCCTTGACGCGCCATTTTATTAAGTGCCCTGATCATTGAGCTAAAATCCAACAAATTTATAACACTCAGTTCCTACTACTGCGTAGTCAAGCTACTGCGATATGTGTTCAGTCCTCAGAGTCGAACACGGGGATGGGTTTCATCTAGAAATGATTTGCATAAGTGCACGAGAAGGTAAGGCTTTCTATTTGGACTTTGGATTTGTCGTTTCTAAAAGCAGACAGAATGGTTTGAAAACTGATATTTGGCTTTGAAAAATTAAAGGTGAAAAGTTAACTTTGAAGAATTGGAGTCAACAGCGGCAAGTTAGGGCAAACAAGTGTCCTCAGGTTTTATCCTGCGTTATGACATGCAACCTACGCCGTCGCATGGCATAACCGGATCTATATTTAACTAGCAAACCTCACACCCGTGAAGCGACTCTGTTGGGTGTCTGGGTAGCATGTAGTTATGGCCCCTTTTAAAACCTAACATTAAATTATCATTTCGAAGGCTGTAAAGACCATGCAAGAAACAGCAGTGCATCTCACGTACATTGTATCCTAAAGCTTATGGAAATATTAGTAAAAATAATAACAGTAAATGTTATTTAACCTTACTAATTTGAAGAACCCCAACATGTAAATATTATCTCAGAGGCTCATAAAGACCATCTAAGAATCCGCAGTACTTCTCTCCTTGAATATGTACTTGATCCTAAAGCACATATGGAAAGTATTGGCGAATCAATAACATTCAATGTTGTTATGCAACCATGTTTGAGAATATAAGGGCCATAAATACCCTACCTGTAGCTTTTAGTACAAGAGGGCGGCTTATGCATATGCCCCGCGCTGACTAGCTTCCTTCCTCTTCAAAAGAAAGGAAACGTAAGCATCTCTTGAGTTTGTCATCCTCGAGAGGGTGTTTGGCAGCCCCGAGAAAGGGAGAGAAAGAAAGAGAGAGAAGAGAGAAAATAAATAAAAGCAAAACCTAAAATAAAAGACTTTATGTACAAAAATGAAAACTTCAAAAAATATCTTCTCTCCCCCAAAATTGTTGCTTAAAATTGTTACTTAGGTTACAAAACAAGAGGGGCTTATATAGGCCTCCTCAAGGTATGAAAAATACCCAAAAACCCTATAAAATTAGCTTAAGTTATAGAGACAATTAAGTATTACAAGTTTGGAGCGGTTTGGCATTAATTACAAAGCATGTGAGGCATTAAATTTATTTAGAATACGAAGAATTTATTGCTTGAGCGAAATCTGAACATAAGCGAAAATGGAAAATTTCGCTAGAGCGAATTAATTTGATAAATTGGAAGGATTCGAAACGAACTCATGGGGAAGGAACGGAAGGGAGTGGGTTCAAACGGCTGTGGCGCGATACTCGAAGTGGTGTCTGTGATGAAGATATTATTGATAACAAATGTTATAACTAAATTGACAGTTAACGAAAATGACGGGTTCAACAAAATTATCAGACTCATTTGTGTTTCTTCATCGGAGTTCTTCGTATGTGGCTTGTTTTCTCCGTTGATTCTTGACGTTGTTGTTTGGACGATTCCATTCATGTTGACTCAGAAGCGGGGATGGGACTGGACGAAAGGGCTCGGGCTGTTAAAGCCATATGACGGCGCAAATGACGCGGAAGAATTCGAACACTTCCGTGGTATCAATGAAGCGATTATGTGACGCGCCGAAACTTTATCTCGTTTGGGTTCCAAAAATTACGCCCGAAAGCGATCGAAGACGATCAATGGGGCGATGGACGGTGTCTTCGCGTGCGTTGAACGCTCTGCGTGATCTTTGTATACCCTCAGCGGTGGATGGAGTGTTTCTCGCTCGGCGGCGGCGTGGTTTCTGGTGATCGCCGCCATAACCCGGTTCCGCCTGATTGGGCTTGCCCGATGCTCATCAGATGTAGAACCAATGATAATCACGACGCTGAAGCGCGACGAACAAGGATATGGGCGTCGAAGCGCCGAAAACGGGACTCAACGCGATATGAAGCGGAAAGCGGATATATATTCGGGCGGAACAATGTTGATTGTTCATTGGACAAATAACTGGTCAGGAGACTTCGTTGTTGCTCAACGCAGATATCGATCAACATCTTCTCGAGTGTGACGATGTGCGATTAAAGCGCTCTTCCGGGCTGTTCTAACGTTGATCTCCTTGTTGTTCTGCTCTGATCGTTAGTGAACTATATTCTTCTCGTTGCTGATAGCGTGCAAAGTGCGTGAGTGACTCTGGGATAACATCGTTTCGCGACAGCTGGTTCTGAACATGACGTGATCAGATATCATTGATTGCATGTAACCTTTATAAGATGAGGATGATGGATTCTTTGGGCGGATAGTGTTCTTGGAGTGGACATAACAACAATGGGGGACAACAGACCTTGAATGATATAGGATGACCTTCAATATGATAGATGGTTGACTCAGAGCGACTGACTCAGTGTGGAGTTTGAAGGTGTCATATGTCGTATCTCAATGGTCCTTCGATATTTTAATAGACTGTCGGTAGAGATAGTGTGATGGAAGTGAGAAGCCCGTTCTCCCCCAACCAAGCTGCTTGTACATGGAGTATGGCAGTAGGTTCACACTAGCTCCCAAGTCTAATAGTGCTTTTTCTACACTAATGCCTCCGATATTAACTGAGATTGTCAGACATCCCGGGTCCTTATATTTCACAGGAGTCTTGCACTTTCCCGATGATAGCACTCCTTTCGATCAAAAGGCCTTTTTATTCACATTGAAGCCTCTTTTTACCATACATAAGTCCTTTAAAAATTTTTCATATGTGGGGACTTGTTTGATCATGTCAAGGAGAATATTTAACTTTCACTTCTTAGTAATACCTCTAAAATTTCAGTTTAGTTGGTAGATTTTCTTTTTAAGCGTGCCTATGGGAAAGGAGGAAGTACCTTGAGCTTCTACCTCTTCCCTTTTCTTGATTGTTCTTCCTCACGGTGGATCAACTCTTTGTGGGGCTGTTTTGGTTGTGTTGGGCGCTGGTCTCAGTTCTTTTCTCAAAGTCACTACTGCTTTGACTTCATCCATTCTTGCATTTGGATCTTTGGTGAGCTGTTCATCACACTCCTCGGGGTTTCTTGTAATGCGGGAAGAAAGTTTCCCATTTTCAAAACCCTGCTGCTGGTTAGACAACCTGGAAATCTCAGAATGCATAATGTCCAATTTCTTGTTGAGTGAGTTCTCTACTGCCTCAATTTTCTGATTAGTTTGTACATTCAGCACATACATTCTTCCTTGGCGATACTACCTTTGTAAATTGAATTGCTGCTCAACGGGGAAGAAGGTGGAAATTTCTTCTTTGTTGTGCTGAAATTAGACCAAACTTCTTCTTTGTGCTCCTGGAAGGAGCATATGCGGGGTGGTTGTTTGGTGACAATTAAAATAAGATTTGGGTGAGATCACGAGCAATTCATTAGCTACTTGCACTTCATGCGATTTCTGCATCTCAGCTCCTACAACCTTTGGGTGAAGTGGTCGATTTCGCTTTCATCTCCGTATCTCGAAAGTGCAAAAAATTCACTCCCCTTTGAATTGGGCTAAGGCCTCATTTTCTCCCACCTCCCTTGGGTTTAGCTCATCACGTCCCTTGGAAGTTTCAACCCATAATTCAAAAAGTCCATGTGAATTCATGCGGGTGCTTGCTCGAAGTCCCCTCCACACATTGTTTCCAATAATTTGCTTCATAGCTGGAGACATACCACCATAGAAGTGAGTTGCAGCATCAAGTGTCGAAACCATGATGTGGACATGCAGCGATGGTTTCATGAACCTCTCCCGACCAGCCGAAAGTGAACCTCTCATTGTCAAGGGCTACAAATGTGTATATTTGCCTTTTCAAATTATTGGTCTTGTGAGCAATGAAGAATTTTTTTAAAAATTATGCACCTTGCTACGCAGCTTCCTAATGGTTCTGGTCAGTGAATTAAGCCCTTATTTTGGCTTTGTCTTTAAGGGTTAATGGGAATGCCTTCAACTTCAACAAATCCATATCGGTTGCACCCTCCTTAAAAGTTATGCAAACTTCCTCAAAATCCCGGATGTGTGTGTATGGATTTTCATTTTCCATACCATGAAAAGTTGGGAGCAGGGGCACCAAATAAGGTCTCACTGCTACATCCTCAACAGGTGGTATGATGCAGGAAGGTGCACTCACTCTAAGACGGTGTATGTGGTCCCTCGTTTATACGTATCTTTGGTGGATTCAACTTTGGAGTACCTTGCGACTTTCTTGTTCCTCGGAGTAGAGGATCCATTTGCTCACTATGCCTGCTTGATTTCACAACCATGTTCAACCGGTGCACTAACTCTTTGTGGTCTACCTGATATATCTCTATCCCAGTGATGCATAAGCTTCCTGTGACACAAAAGAGACAAGCGAAGCGACAAGGCTTTCGAAAAGTTAGTGTTAGTTAAACAATAAAATGGCGCATTTGATGAAAACAGCCCAGTGGCTAGCGAGTAAAAAAAAAAAAGCGAGATTCTAAACAATGAAAATCAAAAGGGTTAAAGGTCACCCAGCACTTTGTAATGTAGATTACAAGTACATATCAACTCATCATCACATGGTTGGCACCATCCCAAACAACTGACGCCATTTGATTAAGTGCCACGGTAGGGTGATCGGGAATCAACAAAATTTTATTTCTATTTTCCTCCTCTTGCCCGTAGTCAAACTCTTTATGAGTATAGCCAGTCTAAGGGTCGAACATAGGGATGGGTTTTCATCTTACAAATGATTTGTATCATGGTTCAAAATGGTGAGGCTTTCATTTGGATTTTCGGATTTGCATTAAAAAGTGTGGGTGTTGTTGTCACTAGGTTAACTGACACAGTTTAAAATAAGGTGTGGAAAGGGAGACCTTGAAGGTTTGGGTCACTAGATTAGCATAATGAGGTTATATAGGTGTCCTCGGGTTATTTCCTCGCATTAGGGCAAAATGACATATAGTCATTGCCAAAACCAGATCTTTGTTTAGCTTTAAAAACCAACCCTTAAAAACATTCCCATTTGAACCTAAGCATTTACTGAGCATTTAATGTTCCATCAGTAGAAAACATAGCATTTATCCTAATTTGAGCGGCTCATAAATGACATCTAATGAATGTCAGTGTATCTACCATTAAGAATACACTGAACCCTAAAGCATTCCAAGTATTGACCAAAGAAAATACATTAAATAGCATTAAACCCTAGTTTGGAAAGTTTAAAACACATAAATGCAGTACCTGGTCCATTTAAGACAGAGGAACACCTGCAAACCACCATTAACCAACCTAGAAACCTCTTCATGTTTCGAGGCTTACAAACATCCTTTGAGTTGTCATCCTCAAAGGGGTGTGTTTGGTAGCCGAGAAAATGAGAGAAAGAAGATAGAGAAGAGAGAAAACTGTAAACCTAAAACAGGGGCTGTCAAAACTGTGTGGATCCAAAGTTAGCGTTACAAAATGTTATAAAGTGGATTATATAGCCTTACAAGAGATATGAAATACCAAAATAACCAAAATAAAAAGATTACATTGAGAGTAAAATGGGAATTACACAAAACAGGGTCGTTTGGATCACAAAAAGAGGGGCAGCATTTTCGCTATGCAGAGTGAATTTCGCTAACATAGCGAAAATTTCGCTATGATAGTAAAATTTCGCTATCATAGCGAAAATCTGAGGCATAGCGAAAATTCAAAATTTCGCTATGCACAGATTTGGCCATAGCGAAATTTTCGCTAGGATTGCAAAATTTTCGCTACCATTGCGAAATTTTCGCAATCCTTGTGAAATTTTCGCTATGCCATAGCAAAATTCCTGATCCTCCTGCATTGCTTCCTGCACCAATCAGCTTGCATTTCTTCCTTTCCAGCTTGACATTTCTTCATCCCGACTTGATGAAATCGTCGAGAATTCATACGAACTCAGCATAAAACATCACAATTACGATGCTAAGCTTGATATGATGGCGGAGGTTCCGAGACCTGCAAAACTACCAAAAACAACCTCGAAACAAAATCAGAAGTACTAATCGGACCTGCACATGTCATTCGGCTTAATTAATATGATTAGTATGCAAAAAGCACTCATCAGTAAGCCTATAGCAATGTGCCAATGTAGGAATACTACCCTACCAAAGACCACTGGGCCATGAGTACACCGTGAGGTCCTTCTAGAGGACAGATTGCTCCCCATTGCCCCCATTTCGAGAAATCATAGCAAATAGAATATTGAGACTTACAAAAAGCTCGTTTGATTTGCGGATCCAAAGAGCATAGAGCAAGAGATCGTTCTAGAGCTCGCTCATTTATAGCACCACATCAAGTACAAATTTTTAGTGTTACAAAAGGCACAAGAGTGTTGCATCACCGAGTGTTCCGAGACAAAGGACACTGACTTTGGGTAGGCAAGATGGTCATGTCTAGCCAGAGCATATGCAATGAAAGTAAGGGAAGATACTGACGTTTCCGTATGTGATAGCCGGTAATTTTACTATCTTTGATACTATTATGCATGCATTGATAGATCCTGGATCGACTCATTCATACATATGTACTGACATACCCAACTTAGGTAAATTGCCGAGAAGTGAAACTGAGTATGACATCTTGGTGACGAACCCGCCGCCATAGTGTTACTGCGGAACAGAGTCTATAGAGATTGTCCCATCAAAATACGAGAGTATGAATTTTTGGGAGATTTGATTGAGTTATCCTTCAGGGAGTTTGATGTGATATTGGGGATGGACTGGTTGTCCCGACATCAAGCAATAGTCGATTGTAGAATGAAAAGAGTAACCTTAAAGACAATCGAATGAAGATGAAGTAACCTCATCGTGAGGTCAAATCATCTAGCTAATGTGATATCCGCACCACCGCAACAATTGCATTTAGCCGACGCGTTTACCGCTTATGTGATTGATATGGCGGCGTAAGGCTAGTATCCGATATCCCTATCGGTGCAATGATCTGACAGTAGTTTGAAGAGTTGCAGATTTCCCACAATGAATGTTGATTGTCAGACATTGTCTGCAGTGATTCATTGCATCGTATCATTTATCACAGAGCTGGGTGAATTTGAAATTGCAAATGCAATCTATTTGTGGTGGGTAATATTAGACTGCATCACTGTTGGGAGATCTCCATTATTGCAGATGTTAAGACCCGCATGTGGTTGATTACAGATAAACCGGAATAACACAGCGAAAGAAGGTATCGCACCTAATTACGATTTGTCGACTGACGTGTCAGATTGACTCATCCGGTTCGTCACATCAAAGACGCGACGATTTGTGACGGCGGACACATGAATCTGCACAACGTTTGACTGGATCGTCCGCCGCCACAATCACGGAATCGTTTCATCGCATGTGATCACTTGTCGAGTGTTCATAGACTATTATCTCCGATGTATTAAAAAGATCGATACTATGACACACCTTAGAGTAGTGTTAGAGACTTTGAGAAAAGAACAAATTGTGATGCAAACCGATAAAGTGTGAGTTTTGGAAGAATGAAGGTCCTTCGGGCATATATCGAAAGAAGGAATCCGAGTAGATCCAAAGAAAATAGGAAGTGGTTGCTGAATGGAAGCCACCTAGAAATGTTATAGGCGCGTAGTTTCGGGACTAGCAGATACGCGTAAGATTCAAGGGGTTTTTTATGACCGCAACCCCGATGACTAGGATTGTCTTTAAAAAATGTAAAGTATGAATGGAGTGAAAATGTCAGCAGTTTCGATAAGTTGAAAGCATTCCTTAACCGAGGCTCGTTCTACTCAACCGAATCTAGCAGAGAGAATATGTGATTTTTAGTGATGCTGTCGCTAAATGGACTTAGGGATGTGTCCTAATGCAAGAGGGTAGTGGTAGCCTATGCTTCAAGACGCTTTGAAGCCGCATGAAAGGAACTACCCCATGCATGATTTGGAATTGGTCAATTGTATTTGCAATAAAATTGAGACATTATATATGGAGAGAAGTGTTTCATCTACACTGGATCATAAGAGTCTTAAGTATTCGTCACAACAGAGCTTAACTTGAGGCAAATCCGAGATGGATGGAACTCGACAAAGATTATGACTCAGAATTGATTATCACTGGAAAGGCCAAATGTAGTGGCCTAATGCTTTGAGTGTAAAAGTCAGTACGAACGCTTCGAACGTTGAATGCCCATTTGTCATTATATGACGATGGTACTGTAGTGGCAGAACTGATAGCGAGACTGAGTTTGTTGAATCAAGTGCTAGAGGCACAAAGGAAAGAAGAGAAAATTGTTGCCATAATAAATCAGATTAGAAATGGTAAGGAAACTGAGTTCACAGTGAACGAAAATGGAGTGTTGTATTATAAGAGATCGGCTCGTGTACCCGATCAGAATAGATTTGGAGGAAATCCATACTTGAAGAGGCACATAGTGGATCTTTTGCTATCCATCCCGGTAGCACAAAGATGTATCGAGATTTAAAAATGTCATTCTGGTGGTCCGGGATGAAAAGAGATGTGTTAGAATTTGTAGCCAAGTGTTAGAGTAAAGGCAGAGCATCAAGTTCCTTCGGGATTATTGCAAACTTATTAGAATACCGAGGGAAATGGGACAATCACCATGGATTTGTGGTCAGTTACCATTGACAGGAGAAGACATGACTGGCCATCGTAGTAGACCGATCGACTTAAGCTCGCCACTTTACTGCTGAGAACGGACTATTCACTTGACAAGCTAGCAGAGTTGTATATCAAGGAAATAGTTCGGTTACATGGGATTCCTATATCCATTATTTCAGACTCGAGATCCGAGGTTTACTTCGAGATTTTGGGAAAATTTGCAAGAGGCCTTGCACTGGGATCAATTTCGCACGTTTCCACCCACAAACTCCGATGGACAATCCGAGAGAGTGATCCGCATTCTGGAAGATATGTTAAGGAGTTAGTGGATCGACCTTGAGGGTAGTTGGGATCAACACATTGCTTTAGTTGAATTTGTACAACAACAGCTTCCAATCAAGTATTGGAATGGCGCCTTGCGTGCTTTTATATGGAGAAAATGTAGAACACCATCAGGTTTGACTTAACGAGCAAAAGAAAGTGATTAGCCCCGACTTGATACAAGAGATCAAGAAAAAGTGAAATGATTAGAGAGATTGAAGGTGGCCACTGACAGACGTAAAATCATATGCCAACATGAAAAGAAAAGATATTCGATATGAGATCTGGCCGAAAGCAGCTGAAAGCATCGCCTGGAAAGGTGATGAGATCTGGGGAAAAGGGCAAGTTGATTCTGGGATTTATTGGCCCCTATGAAGTGATTGGAGAAAGCGGACCAAAGTGGGCATGTATTGGCATTACCTCCGGACTTGAAAAAGATCCATGATGTGTTTCACGTGTCCATGCTACGGAGGTAATCGTATCAGACCGTCACATGTAGTCTCTTCTCGAGACAATTGAGCCGAGGCCGATTTGACGTGATGAAGAAGATTTTTCAAGAAAGATTTGGCTCGTGGAAGTGAAGGAATTACGGAATAAGAAGATTCGGTTAGTCAAGGTGCTGTGGAGAAACCATAAGACTGAAGAAGCCACTTGGGAAAGTATGAAACCCATGCGCCAGCATCCTCGCAACTGCCGACTAAGGTAATTTCGAGGACAAAATTTTATCAAGTGGGGGAGAATTGTAATGCCCCAAAAATACCCTAAAATTTTTATAATAAAATTTTAGTATATTCCGGTATAAGAGCTAACTCGGGTATTTTCCGGAATTTTTTAATATTCATTAGATGATCAAGTTGAATCCAAATGAACCCAAGAAAAAGAGAAAATATAGAAAATTGTAAATGGGGACCCAAGGGTCAATTGTAAATAAGTTTATATGTCTAAGTGATATTAGGAGAAATAAATGAGTAAAGGAAAAATCAAGGAAATGACATGTGGCATGTAGAAAAGAGGGAGGAAGCCTCTTTTTTTAAAAATACGATTAAGAGTGATCCATAAGAAAAGGGTGTTAGAGAGAGAGGCTCCACCTTCTCTCTAGATTTTCCGACGATCGGACCATAGGTCTCCGGCGAAGCACGAAGGGAAGTCCTTCCTAGTGACAAGAGCTACAAGTAGAGACCGGAACCGGGGACTTTCGACAAACTCCATGAGGTAGGTCTTCTCCTACTTGGTCTTCTTCTACCCTAAGGATTGTTGGGTAGTTATCTGGCCTTAGGGAAAGTTTGGTTGCATTTTAAACCATGGGAAGCTGCCACATTGTGGTAGTACGCAGCTAGCCGAACCTTAGAGCTGATTTTTAGGTACGAAGTGAAGGGGATTTGGTAGTGTGTCCTTCTAGTAAATTGTAGCCACATCAATTAACTTGATGTTAGGCTTTGAATCTTCTCAATTTGGACCTCTAGACTGTTATAGTCCTTTTTTCGAGGTCAGCCCAACTAACTGTCGGGTCATTTGTCCATCGGTCAACTAAATTGCACCTAGAACGGGGCTTTAGATCAAAATAAAGAGAATTTTGGCAGTACGCCCTGTGAAATTGTACCCACATTAATGAACTTGATGTTAGGCTTTTGAATTTCTTAATTTGGACTTCGGTAGACCAAGTTATGGTCTTTTTTACTCTGGAAATCAAATAAATGGGCCGGGTCACAAACAAGGGTCGCCAAACCGGAGGTCACAAACAGCTGGTCGCCAAACAAGGGTCGCCAAACCGAGGTCGCCAAACAAAGGGTCGCCAAAATGTTGGTCGCCAAACAAAGGTCGCTAAACAAAGGGTCGCCAAATGCTGGTCGCCCAACGCTGGGTCGTCCAACGCTGGTCGCCAAACAAAGGCTCGCCGGCCAGTCACCATCGTGCTGACTATGTATGACCTCCAACTTCAAGGTCATATCTCTTCTGCCAACTCCGATTGGGTGCGTTCTTGACTCATGGAAAGCCCATGAGCAGAATACATTGATGTTCCGAGGAGTGATGTTAGAGGTCAGGCTGAGGTGTTTGAATGAGCTCATCACTTCCGGCAGCTCGTCGCTTCAGCTCGCCTCGTCAAAAGCTGACTCACGCATGACCTCCAACTTCGGAAGGTCATATCTCCTTCGTTTGAACTCCGATTTGGGTGTTCTTTGACTCTATGGAAAGCCCATTGAGTCAAGAATACATTAATATGACTGAGGATGATAGAATACGTTTAACCAAGGTGATAGATCGAACTAGACCAGGTCAGGTCAGCTCGTCGGGGCCTCAGATTTGATCGTATGACCTCCAACTCTAAGGTCATAACTCCTTCGGGTCCGAACTCGATTCGGTGATCTTTGACTATATGAAAAGCCCATTGAATCAAGAATCCATCTATATATAGCTTGTTTAAATTGGAACTTATACTAACCTCTGAAAATCAATCATAACCAAAACTACTAGTACGCATGAATAATATTATTCTTTAATGGTTTTGGAATAGGAACCGACGATGTAGGAAAAGCCAACCGTGATCGAGATTCCAAGGATTGAACCCAAAGTGCAAAGATTTTTGGTTTGTTCTTCTTAAACTTATTCTCATTTCAAGTTTGAATGTTTGTTCTAATCTAATTCTATTCCTCGTTTCAAGTTTTGCATGTTTGTTTTAAAGCACATTGAATTGATTTTAATTGATCAGAAAAGTGATTGTGAAATGCTCAGACATAAAAGGTAATGATTATTGAAAATAAACTGTTTATACAAGGGTACATATTGTACTATATTTTGCTATAAAGATTTGAACGCCCTTAATAGAATGTTAACCGTTTATTTCAGACATGGGATAGATTGGTATACCAATAGGTCAAATAGCAAGCATCGCGAACTATTGATATATCACTCCGATCTTGCAGCTCCACAGACTCGTATTTGAAGTGTTCACTATTTGATTGTTTATAACCAAACAGCCCGGGACCGTGCATCAGGTTATAAACCATGTGATACCGGGCCCGCAGCCTCAAATGACCGTGCCGTGACTCGACATCCCGTATATCGAAGACATAGGTTAAATTCAAGTATGGCATAATCGAATTGGATTGGCATAACTGGATTGATCGGGCATAATCGAATTGATTTTCAAACCGACTGATTTTCAGAATTGAATTGAATGTCAGAACTGAATTGAATTTGTGAGCATGTTTGAATTGATTTGAGATTGTGAAATATTGGTTATGAAAATGTATTTATGGGATGACTCACGAACTATAATTTATTGTATATATATAAACAAAGTATATGTATTGTATTTATATCGATCATCTAAAGGATTGAAAGTTTTGAATTTTATTAAATTGCATGAATTGATTTAAGCCGGAATCGAGGAATGGATTTAGATAGGAAACCACTACATGAAAAATGCTTAGCGATTTACCAATGCGCAGTACCGAGTGATGATAGTGACTAGTTAGCACCCAAGATCGAGGGGAGCCGAGTCATAAAGAAGAAATCTCTGAGGTATGTTCGACATGTGCACTCATTTCATGTGTTCTTTTTTATATGGATATTTTGTATAAACAATTTGACTACTGAACATCTATTTTAGTAAATCATTTTGAAAAGGCTTGAATGCCTTCATTGTAAATGTATTTTGTTAAATATAAATGTTTATGAGCTTGCTCAAATTTTGAAATCGCTTCCGCAAATATATGATTTTGAATGATTTAGTGATTTTAGTGGCATCCCGGACTCGGTTCGATCCGCCCAAGCTGGTCGGGTCAGGAAAGGGGCGCCATAGGTATCATTTACCCCATTTCGGATAGCACTTGGGTGAGCCCAACTCAGGTGGTGCCTAAGAAGTCAGGAGTGACAACTGTGAAAAATGAAAAGGGTGAAGAATTGTCTACCCGACTTCACTACCCAGTTGAGAGTGTGTATAGATTATAGGAGGCTCAATGAGGTAACAAGAAAAGATTACTTCCCGTTGCCATTCATCGACAAATTCTTGAGAGGGTTTCCTGACACCCATTCTATTGCTTTGACGGTATTCAGGCTACTGTATAGACGTTTCTGTAGATTAGGAAAGACAACTTTCACTTGTCCATTCGTACATATGCTTCATAGGAGGATGCCTTTGGTCTTTGCAACGCCTTACCACTTTTCGCAGATGTGTATGCTTAGCATGTTCAGCGATATGGTGGAGCGCATAATGGAAGTATACATGGATGACATCACTGTATATGAGGGCGATTTTGAGGAATGTCTTACTAATCTGGAGGCCATCCTGAAAAGGTGCATAGAGAAGAACCTGGTGCTTAACTAGGAGAAGTGCCATTTTATGGTTAACCAAGGAATTGTATTGGGGCACATTATTTCCAACAGGGGAATAGAAGTTGATAAAGCAAAGATTGAACTTATTTCCAAATTGCCGTCCCCAACGAATGTAAAAACAGTTAGGCAATTCCTTGGTCATGTAGGCTTCTACAGAAGATTCATTAAAGACTTCTCGAAGATTGCCAAACCCATGTAAGAGAAGGAGATTTCAGAGCTGAACCCATTTTGACCTCATGTTCACAAACAGAATCTAACTGCGCCACTCAGTGAGCGTGATGCCGTTGATCTTATATCTGGCAAGGTTTCGGCCAAAGAGAAGATGGGAAACCTCATGTAGTCTATTATGCAAGCAAAACCTTGAATGAAGCACAAAGGAATTATATTACTACAGAGAAGGAATTGCTGCAATGGTCTATGCTTTGCATTAAATTTCGAGCATACTGGTCCTGGTCCGATATAGTCATTTCACGTGACTTCATTCCCTTCTGGGGCACATCTCCGACCAAGCAAAATGCGAAAGCAAGGCTCATCCGATGGGTTCTTTTACGTCGGAGCTTAACTTGCAAATTAAAGACAAGAAGGGAGTAGAGAATGTAGTGGCGTGATCATCTTTCAAGGTTAACAATAAATTTCATGACACTCAAATTTCCACCCATCAATGATGAATTCCCTAAGAATAACCCTAATGCAAATGGAAAGCCCCCGGTATGCTCACATTGCCAATTTCCGCATAGGGAATCCCATCGAGTGGAAAGAACAGATAGAAGGTACTTGCGAAGATCCATTCCTATTATTGGGAATAACCCTCTTGCTCAAATACCGTGCGCATCAACACACAAGGCGTGCCTCGATGTACAACAGCCAGGGAATTCTGAGCCACTACCATGAGAGTGCCTGTGGTGGTCATTATTTTGCTTCCCGTAAGACAAAGAATGAAGGTGTCAGTACTGGGTTTCTACCGGGCCTCTCACTCAAGGAAGGCCACCAACAAAGCCGGTATGTGATAGATGCCAAAGACCTGAAGTCAGCTCCCACCGCCACATGATGCCTCAACCCAAATTTAGTAGTCGAGCTATTCGATGTGGGGCATCGATTCTTTATGGGACCTTTTCCCACGTCAGGTCATACATAAGCATTTTAAGTGGGGTAGACTATGTGTCTAAGTGGGTCGAGGCAACCTCAGAAACCACCGACTACGAGAAGTAAATTCTCGAAAAGCAAACATCTTGTCTAGGTTCTGGTGCCAAAGTGCCATTATTAGCGATGGAGTTTCTACATTTCGCAACAAAACCTTTGAAAACCCTATGGCTAAATATGGTGTGAAACACATTAGCAGCCACCCCTACCATCCTCAAACAAGTGGTCAAGGAACTCTTGCTTACCAGAGAGATTAAGACCATTCACGAAGGTAGTAACAAGAACAAAGGACCCGGGTCCATCAAACTGACCATTCACAAGGGCCTGTGCACGCCTTTCAAGACAATCCTTGAATGTCCCCTTTCGGCCGGGGTCTATGGTGCTGTCACCTTCCAAAGGAGATCGAATATAAGGCATGGTAAAATAAAAATCAAACCTAGATCTAACTGGGGCCTAATCAAGAGATTTCTCGATCTCAATGAAGTCGAAGAAATAATGAACGATGCCTACTAATTACACGGTAAAAGGAAAATCAAAAAAATACGGACCAGATGATACTTGGGAAGAATTTCAACGAGGGGACCAAGTCCTCCTGTATGACTCCAAACTCCATCTATTTCCGGGCAAGCTCAAGTCGCGATGGATCGTCCATTCATTGTTCACAGACATACCCCAATGGTTCAGTGGACCTACTGATCCAAATGATGATAGGTGATCGAAATAATGGACGTGGTGAAGCCCTATATCGTTCAACAGACCGTCAGAGAGGAAATTCTCCGGACCCTCCTCGAGTCCTACACAAATTCACATGCCTAAGGGTGGCTAATGCTTGTCTCCGCTGAATTATCTGCTTCATTGTTTAGTTTCGATTAAATTTCCTTTTTTGTTTAAAATCAGGGTAGTAATCAGAGTTTGACATTTTGATTTCTTTTGGCAACTATAGCAGAATACCAACAAATGGAAATGCCCCTTTCCAGCCATCATAATCGAGGTGGTACAATTCCATCCATAGTTTTTCGTATTCCATGCTATACCGCTTAAAAGTAACTTTCATATTACTGAACAGCTGCTAGTGATGCAGATCCTGTAGTGGCCAACTTCATTTGTCTTTAACTTTTACGCACTTTTGTGTCTTTATTTTCAGGTATCTATTCTTTTTCTTTCAATCGACAATTGAATTGCTTTTAATTAACAATTGAATTGCCTTTAATTGGTAAATTGAAAC
This sequence comes from Tetrastigma voinierianum, assembly GCA_016808115.1. Lineage (NCBI taxonomy): Eukaryota > Viridiplantae > Streptophyta > Magnoliopsida > Vitales > Vitaceae > Tetrastigma > Tetrastigma voinierianum. The sequence goes on along the minus strand of JAEQBH010000686.1, from coordinate 283,429 downwards.
CCCGTTGTTACCTTAATGTTAGAACAATTCCATGTTTGATTCAGTTTTTGGTCAATTGAAGTTTCAACATATTCAACCTTGAACATTCTCCCTTGAGCTAATACACACACTGCACACCAGATTGTACCATTAGGCTGTGAAATTATATACCTCTTTTCGCCTTGCAAAGCCGGCCTTAGACATGTTGACAACCCGTAATAGGTTAGTATTACCCATATATGAAGGCCAATGTTGTCTTCCAAAAAGGAAAAGAAAAAGCAAAAAGAGAACGAAAAGAAGAAAAAGAAAAATAAAAGCCGTGACGCTTTGCCTTGAAACCCGAATACGGTCCGAGGGGTATATGGCGAAAGCCTGAAGCCCGACATGCCCTAAGCCTTAGTCAGGGTCAGAGTCATCGACTTAGTGTCTGCTACATGTGGGTGGACGGGTAGAGTTTGGCCAGATTGTAGGTGCTGAATTCTCGAAATCATTCGAGTCCGGTGAAGCTCAAGAGTTTGTGGTCACGTGATCCCTTGGCTTGATGCCCTAAACCTTAATCAATGGGAGTCATCTCCAGGACCCCCGCTACACCTGACTTCGTGAAGTCGAATTTTTAGCATTGCACCCTACAATGTAATCAAATAAAGAAATAAGTGTGTACCAACTTATTTAGGTTGTTCAATGGCTGAGGCCATGGAATTAGCTAGGTCAGGTGTGTGTGTGTAAATAATTTGCAATTTATTGGCTCAATCAGTTACATTAGGGAAATCATTAGATTTTGTGGAAATTCAGGTTGATTTCAGGATCCGATGTCGCCTAAAACTGTTCTTATATGGTTTATGTTCTCACATGCCTGCTTTTCTACAGGTGTAAATTGTTCATTTTAAAGGTAATGTTTATCTGTACATACATTTTTTGAACTATATATATATATATATACTTTTTGTAAAATCACAAGATGTATCTCATTTTGTTTTAGCATCAAGTAAGGACTAGCAACGTGCCTGGTCGGGGTGTGATTAAGGCCCAAAAAGTGCTATTTCGGTTTTATAATCCAAGATAGGTTTTGAGTGCTTTTTTGCACACCTCAATCATATCAATTAAGCCAATTGATGTGCGTGCAGGTCCACTTAGTTCCACCAATGCCGCTTCGGTTTGTTTTGCCATTGTGTTTTGAAAGAATTCTGGCCATTTAGTTCAAATCGACCAGAAAGATATGTACCAATGTCGAGGAATAATGGTATTTTCAGCCATCAAAAATATCAAAATTCAAGGTGGAATCAAGGCAGCCGATGAAGAAGAAGTGCAAAGAGGATGCAAGGGATGCGCACGTGGATCGTGAAGGTGAATTTCGCTATGGCTTAAAATTCGCCAGATTACAAAATTCTCAAGTATCATAGCCAAAATTCTCGCAATCTTAGCTGTTGAAATTCTCGGGCTAGGCTAGCGAAATTTCGCTATCTAGCGAAATTCACTGTGCCTAGCGAAATTAATCAATTTCGCTATCTCACATATTTTTCGCTAGGCTAGCGAAATTTCGCTAGCTAGCGAAATTAACTGTAGATAGCGAAATTTCTCAATTTCGCTATCTCTGTAGAATTTCGCTAGGCTAGCGAAATTTCGCTAGGCTAGCTAAATTTTCGCCATACTAAATAAACTCTCCCGCATACGGTAATTGTCGCCCGTGATTTTGTATATTTGATGCCAAATGACCGCGCTGTGTATACCACTCCTTGTCCTTTGTAAGCCAATATTTTAGCCATTCTCAGATTTTCACACTCAGTCAGACTATAAACTCCCCACAAACTTGTAACCCTAAGTAATTTTTTGCAGCTAGCCTTTTCATTTTTATAAAATTCCACATTTTCATTTTGTGGTTTCATTTCGCTTCTCTTCTCTCTCCTCTTCTTTCATTTTCAGCTGCCAAACACAACCCTCGAGGATGACAACTCAAGAGATGCTCAAGCCTCATAGCTTTGAAGAGTGAGGTGGCTAGCTTGGCTTGGGTCATTGCAGTGTTTGTCCTCATGCTTTAAACGATACAGTACCGCATTTATGGTTCCATACCTAAAACTAGGTTTAATGCCATTTAATGTTGTTCCTTTGGTCAATACTTGCCATGCTTTCTTAGGTTCAAGCATGCTTAATGCTAGATGCACTGATATCCTTTAGATGCCATTTACGAGCCACAATCGAAATGAGGTCAATGATGTATTTTAAACCGATGGGACTTCAATGCTTAGTACTCGCTCACTCAAATAGGAGTGGTTCTAGGGTTAGGTTTTATAGTTAAACAAAGACCCGGTTTTGGCTTTGACTATATGTCACTTGCCATAATACGAGGAAATAACCCGAGGACACTTCAATAGCCCCATGTTATCAAGCTAGCACCAAGCCTCAAGGTTACCGTTTACACTTCACTTTAACCATTTTGGCCGCCGGAACATACAACCTCCCCTGCTTTTAACCAAATCCAAAATCCAAACTAAAGCCTCACCAATTTTCAAACACTAATGCAACTCATCTGTGGGATGAAAACTCATCCCCGTGTTCGACTCCTAGGACCGCTTATATCAAGTAAAGAATGACTACCGCAAAGAGGAACACAGTGAAACAAATTTCATTTGATTCCGCCACCCTACCGTGGCACCGAATCACTTACTTTGTTTCAAATCAGTTTTTGAGTATTTACCACATTCACCCCTTGGCCATATTTTCACATATACATCATTCGGGCCTTTACAAGTTTTCGCGCCGTCGCCGGATCGGGCGCGATTCACTTTCTCCCCTAAATGGAAGTTGACATTTGAAGAACTGTAATTTGCTAATTTAGGCAATTTTATTTTTTTATTTTTATCTTTTTTGGTTGTGATTTGTTTCTTAGTTAATTTTTTTATTAGTATTTTGTACTTATTTTCTTTGTTTTTCTTCTTATTTGTCGGGTACTTATGGAGGAACATTCAATAGAAGATAGATTTGCTCTCCATGTAAGCCAAGCTTGAACTACTTCTTCATAAATTTGGACCAAAGAATTCACAATGACTCACCATGGAACAAGGAAGAATATTGCCTTATCAAGGGAGTTCAAATCCCACATTTCAAGAGGAAGAAGAGTTGTCTCTCGTTAAGGGAGCATATTTTTATCTACATGGAAGGGAACAAGAAGATGATTAATCTTTCTCATGAGCGTAAATTTCCGTGATTTAGATGCCTTCCAAGTCAACACTAGTGCTAGATTGAAAATGTAGAAGCTCAAATAGACACTCTGGGTCCAAGCATTCAAGGAAAATTCTCTAGGACCTCTCCGTAACACTTTACAAATCCCAATGAATGCATTGATACTTTCGAGCAATGTGCGAAATTTCCTATCCCGAAATCTATGGAAGCACAGGAAATGAGCTGAAATTGAGAACAAGGCACCCTAAACAACTTAGATGATGGTAGTCATTATTAGATAAACTGGAAATTTGAAGGAAGTAAGTCAAGTAATGGCATAAAAACATTTTGGTGAAGATTGACACATTTACCTTCCCATGGATTTTATGACTCGGGGCATCAAGGATCTACAAAATTCTCATACCAAGAAGACCACTTCTTTGCTCAAGTCGAGAATGGATTGACATCAACAAAGTGGGGAGCTCACTCTGCTTCGGTGAGGAGAAAGCAAAGTTCACCCTTCACCTCAACCATTACCTTTGACAGAGCAAGAGCCATGTGCAGAAAATCCCGCAGCTTCGCTTTCAATCAAAAGGGCACAAGTTTGAACAAATTCCCCTTACATAAATGTGTTTACATCTACACTACATAGAGGGGACTGTTTTGAAGAAATTGTGGCTGAAACCACCAGCCATACTCAAAGTTGGGGATTTTGAGTTTCTTTTCCCCTTCAAAGTCCTGAAAGAAAACATCCTTCAGGCTGAATGGTTATGAAGAGGAAGTTGCTTTCCAAGATGAATGATCGTCAAATGGAAGCACTAGTACTTTCCAATGAGTCTAGCTGACTCTAAAACTAGAGCAGCTTCTCGGGGAGGCAACCTAAGCTAAGTAATAAGGATTCTATCCATTCTCTTTTCTTTTTCTATTTTTTTTTTAGTTATTTTATTTGTGGCTGTTTTTCAAAAACTTATAAAGAGACCAAATGATGTATATGTGAAAATATGGCCAAGGGAGTGAATGTGCTAAATACTCAAAAACTGATTTGAAACAAAGTAAGTATACTAAAAAACTGAAAATGAAAAGTATTAATAACATCAACCTTTCCGCAAGCGTACCCGGTCATACTGGTAATAAAGTGGACTCTGCTATCCTGATATCGCACCCACTGAGGATCGAGGCCCTCTCTCTTAATTGAATTTGATCACCCCGATTACAAGTACTCTTCAATTATTTAGGCAAACTGCTAGATGTCGAATAAAATCAATTCAATCAAACAAAACTGATTTAAAACTAATCCTAAAATCTACCAAATAAACAACTACTTAATTCTAAAAGGTGATGAAGAGTCACCGACGTGGGATAATTATTTTGATGTCATTGCATTTCCTGAAAGTGCAACATTTGTGAGTTGAATGCTAGATTTGTCCAATACAATGTATAGTTCTGATTTCCATACACCCATGTACATTTCACTATCTAACACACCATATTCCTTTCGTGACAAATGGTCTAAATGGCTACTTGTAAAATTTGGCATTCTTTAAGATTTGATTGTTTTTTCTTTTCAATACTTCACAACCATTTCTTAGGATCAAGAATTTTTGCCCCTATAGACAGTGATAATGCAAGCCTTCTCCTAATGTAATTGGTATCTCGGGTCCCTTCAAATCTATACAAAATTTTCTATCTCCTTGATTAGATTCATAACACTTGATCAAGATCCTTTCATCGATCACATGAGAAAACCTCTGACAACTAAATTGATACATCATCTAATTAATCCTCACACCATGAGTAAATTAGTGATCTATCAAAGTAATTTTTCGTGAGTTCATTAGTTCCAAGATATTAGTCTAACATAAATTCCTAAGTTACCGCTTTACTCGTGAATCTCCATCTTCGTGGTCACTCCTGAGGGCCTCCTTGAAATCGTGAGCAAAGATACTCTTTGGGTATATAAGCTACTAATATTCCTGAACAATTCATTATATATAAACAGTACCACTATATAAATTCAGTTTTCAAACCCACAAAATAACTGAAAACTCGCAAATCAATGTTCACAATTAAACCCCAACCTACAGGTGTTTAATGTTCCATTACTGGATTTCAATCATCACTAATCAAACAAAAAGTAAGAAAATGAAGAAAGAAATCAAGAGAAAGAAGAGAAAAACCCAGATTTGAGCTTAAAACTTCGCCTCAACAGTAAATAAATTGAATATCTGAATACAACACCGAAATCTCTTCAATAGAAATAAAAATCTGCTCTAAAACTACTATAAGATCTATTAAAAATAAAAATCAATAAAAACTAAGAAATATGTTAGGAGAGAGAGAAAACCCATGAGAGAGAGAAAATCCAATTAGCTTCAATCTTTGTCCGAATCCTTAGTGAAATCGAATCTCTTTTATACAAAGGACCGAAATCTCTTCAATAGAAATAAAACTGCTAAAAATTACTCTAAGATCTAAAACAAATCAAAAATCCGCTGTAAAACTAGAAAACGCGCCTAGAGAGAGAAACCCCATGAGAGAGGCTGCCTGCAATCTTCCATACCCTCTTACCTAAAAACGAGTATATATATGGTGGTCTTAAGGTGAAATGGGCTGAAATTAGGTCAAATATCACTTTTCGCCTTTTTAAGTTTCTACAGCTTTTGTCACACTCAAGTTTTGAGGTCGCGACACAATTTTGATGTTGTGACACAACTTTGATGTCGCGACATAACAAGCTGGTCGCGACATAGTTTGATATCGCGACACAACAAGCTGGTCGCGACATAATTTGATGTCACGACACAACAAGCTGGTCGCGACATAGTTTCTGGTCACGACATAACATCCTAGTCACGTATTGTCACTTGTTGTCGCGACAATAATCGGTCGCATAGTTTCTCGACAAAGAATCGGTTTTTCTTCTCCAACTTGTCTGTGGCCATAACTTCTTCGCCTCAACTCGAATTTGGGCGTGAGTACTGCTAAAAGCTCTTGAATGTGAATGCAGCCATGAGGGAATTTGAACCATTTCATGTTCCAGATGGTACAGAAAATGTCTTCCTGGCGCGCCGTGAGATTCTCTATTGACACTCTCTTCTTGGAAATATATTGCTCATTTCTTGTCAAATCACTTGTTTTCATCAATAACTTACAAACCAAGCCGAGTAAATTTTATGAGTTTTAAATGAATATGGATATAAAATTCACAAAATAGCATGTGAAATGAACTTAAAATACATGAGTTTTGCCTCATCAAACACCCCCAAACTTGGAAGCTTTTTTTCTTGTCATCAAGCAAAGAAAAGAAAGAAGTTGTCATTCCTAAGCAAATGAAAGAGAAGAGTTAATTTCACCCTTCTTTTATTTAACCAAAACTGAGTAATCAAGTTTTTGCAAGGGTATGTGATATGTGTCTCAAGAATTACCCTTACAAGGAATATAGAGAATATGATCAAGATAATTTATTCATTTTAATAGTGAATTAATCTCATAATAGACAAATTTAGATCATGGTTCTCACTAGTGTGTGTGTGTGTGGTCTTCCCCTATCCAAACAATTGCAAGCTATATGAGTTTATGAGAATTGAGATAAGTAACGCGGATCTCCTAAGATAATTTATTTAGGTTCCATAGGCTTGTTGTTCTTATCACTTCCACTACCGTAGCACACAACTCTCAATATCAAGTAGGTCTTCATGTTTGTAAATGTAAGGCTTGCAAGTGGGTAGTCGGTAGTGTCATTTTAGGTTAAAACTTACCCAAACATACATATTTTTCTCTGCATTGACAAATATTCCTACTCCATCCCGATTCTACCATCGCATAAAGGACACTCTCAAACACCCCAAAATTTGTTTAGGTGCATCCTTCCATACTCCTCATATCACTTTTATACACAAATTCTGCATTCTTTCAACAAACACCAAGAAGCCTTTTTCTTTAAGACAAGGTTATTAGCGTGGTGCAATGTCTAAACCCCCTTAAGCTTTCTACCAACCCTTGTAAGGAGCTTTAAATCAATAGCCCTGCACTAATCGACCTTAGGTACTAGGTGCTGAGACACCCTCAGATTTCCATTTGCTCTAGTGGGAATGAAGGCTACGAGGCAAACTCACTCCTCCTCGACTTTTATCAGATTTTTGCTTCTTTACACTTTAAATTTTTCTCAAGGTTTATTTATTTATTTATTTTAACTTTACTCATTTCAACCAATTGGAGTTATTTTTCCTATGGAAAAATAACTCCCCCAAACTTGCTCCTCACCTAGGAAAAATAACTCCCCCAAACTTGCTCCTCACCACATTTCTCAATTATGTTCAAATCCTCATGTTATGGGTGAGTTTGGTTCTTTATTGAGGGATAGTGATGTATATGAAGGTTATTGGCTTCAAACTTGGTTTTTTTATAAACAGAATTTTGGCTCTCAACATTTTGGTACTAGAGGAATATGCATATGCATATTAATAGGGTTAGCTTGAAAGGCACAATCTTTCCAAGGATGGCCTATATCATTTCTCAATTGTTGTGTTGCCTAGGATTTTGCCTCAAGCAATAATAGAACAAGTTCTAGAACCTATGGAGATCAAAATTAGATGGATTCGCTAAACCTTCTAACCCATCGCAAAAACCTGCCAAGGGTACTTAGTGACCATGTGTGCATGGATTTTGAGAAACCAATGACTAAATAGTCATTAAAGAGATAACTCGCTAAGCATGAAGTCCTATTATCTCTAGTATTGTCCATATGCCAAGGGTTCATTTATGGTCCTATTGACATCACAACAACTCCAAGCAAAACTCAATTAACTTTAATAAACTCTAACTAAAAAAATATACCAAACTAGCGGTTAGAAGCATCAAACAAAGTCATTATCCGTAGTAAGCACCAGAAAATTTCATCCCCAGCTGCTATTTGCAACATGTGGGGTGTGACATGATAAACTAACAAAAAATAAACACCCCCAAACTTTGAGATGAACATTGTCCTAAATGTCTAGCAATGAGCAAAAGGAAGCAATAAAGTAAAAGGGTAATAAAGAGAGTTGGGAAAAGTGAACTCCTTTGTAGTCTCTCAGCTACTTGAATAGCAACCTTGAAGATTTTCTTGTGACATTGACACAGGGGCCACCTCTTTGATACACTCTCTTTGTTTTTGAGCCATGAAAGTGGCTTTGGTATTTTCTCAAACACTTGGTGTGCACCAACTTCCTTCACTTCAAATGAGTGAGTTTTGATTCTTCAAAACCTCATCATTAAAGCAAATCACTCCATAATCAACAATGTCTCATGTAGCCTAAAACAAACAACTAAGCACAAAAATTTTCTTCCATTGCACCCCTTTATGCTTGGAATGATGGATTGGAAAATTGGGGTTCAACAGCAAGTTTGTAGGTTTGTGATGGGTTTTGAAGCTCAAGATGATGAGCTGGATCAGAGGAATGTGATTTAGGATTTGAGTGGATGGGAGATGAATTTGAAAGTGGTTAGAAGTTGCAAGGGTTGGAGGGAAAGAGTATGGCAGGATAGAGTATAAAGTAGGAAGAAGAAAAATGGTTTTAAAGGGTTAAAGAGCCTCCGTTTTCGTGACTGTGGTGCTGGTCACGTCGCACCCTGCTCAAAGACCTCGTTTTTTTTATCCAACTTGTTATATCATATTCCCTTCATTTTAAATTTCGAAATTTGATGTGTAAGGGACTCGTTGAAAGCTCTTTCAATGTAGAATGTGCTCAGGGCTGAGGTGAACCATTTGGAGCTCTCAATCAATACAGAAAATCATAATGTTCAATGCGTCCAGCAGGATGCTTTCTTTGACTCCTTAGGGTTCTCCTTTGCTTTGTCTCTGTCTATATCACTTGCTATCCTTCAAAAGTCCTTCATGCTTATACTTTCAAAATCCCTCCTCCAATAGTAACCCTTAATGCTTTCATTCATGCTTAAACTAATCTCTCTTTGTCTTCACCTTAAGCATGATCATGAACCTTCCAACTTTATATATTTCAGCTCAATTTGGTTCATTTCATCTCAAACCTCGAAATTTGATGAACATCTCCACTCCATTTTTTTTTCACACTTCAAGCACTATAATTACATCAACCACTTTCAACTTTCGCGCTGCGAAACTAGTCATGACAACATGTTGAGCTTCAAACTCTATCTTATTCCTCAAAACACTAACAACAAAAGAAACACCGCTGAATTTTCATCCCAAATAGCAAAAAAATTAGCAACAAATAAAATAACTAAAAAATTTAGAAAAGAAAAGAGAATGGATAGAATCCTTATTACTTAGCTTAGGTTGCCTCCCAAGAAGCTACTCCAGCGTTTAGAGTCCAAATGAAGACTCAATGAAAAGTACTAGTGCTTCCATTTGACCAATCATTCATCTTGGAAAGCACTTCCTCTCTTTCATAACCATTCAAAGACAAGGATATTTTCTTCGACTTTGGAAGAGGGGAAAGAAACTCAAAATCCCCTCTTTAATTATGGCTGGTGGTTCAGCCACAATTTCTTCCAAAGCAATTCCTCTATGTGATGTAGATAAACACATTTATGCTTAAGGGGGGACTGCTCAAACTTCAGGCTCTTTTGATTGAAGCAAGTCGTTAATTTTCTACACATGGCTCTTTCGTCCGCCACAAAGGTAATGGCCGGGTGAAGATTGAACTTGCTTTCTCCTCACCCACAAGCAAGGTGAGCTCCCTTGTTGATGTCAACTATGCTATTTGAGGAAAGAAGTGGTCTTCAGCATATAGAATTTTGTAGATCCTCTCTTCAATGCCCCAAGTCATAAAATCCATAAAGGTAAATGTGTCAATCTTCACTAAAATGCTTTCAATAGTCATTATCAATTTGCTTCTTCAAATTTCGCTTATCCAATAATGACTCTTCATCATCTAAGTTGTTTAGAGTGCCTTGCTCTCAATTTCCAGCTCATTTTCACCTTCTTCCATAGATTTCGTGGATAGGAAATTTATGCACAATCGCTTCAAAGGAGTATCACTTCATCTAATGGGATTTGGCAAAGTGTTACTAGGAGAGTGAACCTGTAGAATTTTTCCTTGAATGCTTGGACCAAGGTCCTATTTGAGCTTCTACATTTTTCAATCTAGCACTAGTGTTGACTTGGAAGGCATCTAAACTGGAAATTTCGCTCATGAAGATTAATCATCTTCGTTCTTCCATGATAAAATATGCTCCATCAGAGACAACTCTCTTCTTCCTCTCAAATGTGGGATTGAACTCCCTTGATAAGGCAATACTCCTTGTTCCATGAGTGAGTCATTGTGAATTCGTCCAATTTATGAAGAAGTAGTCTCGCTTGGTTTATGGAGGCAAATCTATCTTCTATTGAATGTTCCTCCATAAGTACCAACAAATAAGAAGAAAACAAAAGAAAATAACGCATAAATACTAATAAAAAATTAACTAAGAACAAATCCCAACCAAAAGATAAAAATAAAATAAAATTGCCTAAATTAGCAAATTACCCGCTCTTCAAAATGTCAACTTCCAATGAGAGAAAGTGAACTCGTGCCAACCCTCAAGAACGCCAAAAACTCAGAAGAGACCAAATGATATATATATGTGAAAATACGGCTATGGAGTGAATGTGGTAAATACCAAAACCGATTTGAAACAAAAGTAAGTATACTCAAAAACTGAAATGAAAAGTATTACCAACACTCAACCCTTTTCCGCAAGTGCACTGGTCATACAAGTAATAAAGTGGACTCTAGAGCCCTGATATCGCACCCACGAGGATCGAGGTTCTCTAATTGGAATTTGATCACCCCGATTACAAGGGCTCTTCACCATTTAGGCGCACTCAAGTAGATGTCAATAAAATCAATTCAATTGAAAACAAAAACTGGATTTAAAACTAATCCAAAATCTACCAAATAAAACAACTACTTAATTTAAGGTTAAGATATCGGATGGGGATATTCATTAAAACAGTTGTATTTCTGTAAAATACTATATGGGAGGTTGAATGTTGATTTGTCCAAGAACAGAAGAGTTAGTCTTGATTTTATATATCTATATATTTGTCACCTAACTATATCTTTCGTGACAAATAATCATTACATTTAGATTTTCTTGTAAGATTTGATTCGTTTCTGTCACTCACAACATTAGACCGCAATTTCCCGCCTCATAGACAGGATAATGCAGCCTTCACGTAATCGTATCTCGTCTCTTCAAATCTAATAAAATTTTCTATCTCCTTGATTAGATTCGCTAACACGATCAAGATCCTTTCATCGACTAAGGGAGAAACCCTCTCGACAACTAAATTGATACATCATCTAATTAATCCTCACACCATGAGTAAAATTAGTAAGTGATCTATCAAAGTAATTCTTCGTGAGTTCATTAGTTCCAAGATATTAGTCTAACATACCCTAAGTTACTCGCTCTTACCTCAAGAATTTCCATCTCTGTCACCGTGAGGGCCTCCTTGAAATCGCAGCAAAGATACTTGGGTATAAGCTACTAATATTCGAACAATTCATTATATAAACAAGACTAATTATATAAATTCCGCTTTTCAAACCTAATAAAATAACTGAAAACTGCAAATCTGAATGTTCAACAATTAACCCCAACCTTACTGTGGTGTTTAATATTCCATTACCGGGATTTCAATCATCACTAATCAAACAAAGTAAGAAAATGAAGAAAGAAATCAAGAGAAAGAAGAGAAAACCCAGATTTGAGCTTAAAACTTCGCCAACAAGTAAATAAATTGAATATCTGAATACAAAGACCTAAATCTCTTCTCAATAGAAATAAAAATATGCTCTAAAACTACTCTAAGATCTATTAAAAATAAAAATATGCAAGAAAACTAAGAAAATCAAGGCTAGAGAGAAAACCTATGAGATAGAGAAAACTGCATTTTTTGCTTCAATCTTTGTCTGAACCTTAGTGAACCCAACTGCTATACATCACCGAAATCTCTTCAATAGAAATAAAATCATTTAAAAAATTACTCTAAGATCTAAAACAACAAAATCAAGGAAATTGGAAAAATGGGTAGCCTAGAGAGAACCCATGAGAGAGGCTCTCCTAATCATCTCACTACCTCTTTACCTAAAAACGAAGTATATAGGTCCTAGGAAATAGGCTTGAAATTGTCAAAATATCGCTACTTTAAGTTTCTCAGCTTTTTGGTCGCACTGCAAGTTTTTGAACACGTCGCGATTGAGCCATTTTGATGTCGCGACACAACTTTGATGTCGCGACATAACAAGCTGGTCGCGACATAGTTTGATGTCGCGACACAACAAGCTGGTCGCGACATAGTTTCTGGCCACGACATAACATCTTGGTCACGACACAACTTGATGTCGCTTCTCAAGTGGAAAGAGGTATATAGCTTCTCAACCTAATGATACAATCTGGTGTGCAGTGTGTGAATTAGCTAAAGGGGGATGTTCAAGGTTGAATACACTGGAACTTCAATTGACCAAAAACTAAATCATGCATGGAATTGTTATAACAATAAGGTAGCATACATGGCTTCACCTTCAACTAAAGGCAAGAGTAGAAATACCAAAATATAGGCACAAGAATGATTTGAAAAAGTGTAGAAAATGTAAGCCTGCATGGTATATTTCTATGTCGTATATCACAAAAATTATCAGCTTTTTCAAAAAAAGAAACTGTGGTACCTCCAATAGAAGATGAAACGAATCTAGTTTGAACTGGGGTGGAGGGAATGGTACTGTCGAACAAAGGCACTCAGACTACACTCCAGCAATACAGAGGAAAATGAGATTTTCCCCGCACCGCAACTCCTCGTAACATTTCAAACAAAAAATCAGGATAAGATAAGCTTGTAAATGCGAAAATATTTAGAAAAGAAAATAGGTAAAAGTAGTGGCACCACTATAAATCCAAATTAAGACTTAAAATAATATAAAGTAAAATTTCAACAAAATTTTGAGTTTGTTTCTGTGTTCATAGAACCACTCCCATTGTGTAGCCATTGGATCTCGTTGAGGGTCCAGAGGAGAGCTCCTCCCACGATGCAAATGTGTAGCTGCAGGTGCCTTCATGCTCAGCTCCATTGTTTTGGGCAATCTGGTCTCTGGTGGCAGTGGGCTGACTGTTGCAGGAGGAATGGTGGATTCTACATTAACTGCTTCATTGTTCTCCATCAATTCTTCCTGCTGTTTGTTAATATCATGCCTTCCTACCCGTGTACCACTCAGGCAAACTTCATCAGATTTGCTCCCCTCATCCTCAGCTGGTTTTTGCTTATTGCTCAAGTGGAAAATGTTGAGCTCCAGTGTCATGTTGCCAAATGTGAGCTGCATGACCCCATTCCGGCAATTGATAATGGCATTTGATGTGGCCAAAAATGGCCTCCCAAGTATGATGGGCACTTGATTAGTGCCCCCCGCTCCGCTCAGTGGTCGAACCACTAAATCCACCCATAGTAGAACTTATCTACTTTTACCAACACATCCTCCACTTCCCTTTTGGTATTTAAATGAACGACTCTGCAAGGATGTATGATGTCGTTGGTTTCAGCTCTCCCAAACCTAGCTGCTTATACACTGAGTATGGCATTAGGTTGACACTGGCACCCAAGTCTAAATGTTGCTTGTCACCTAGTTCCTCCAATGTTAACCGAGATAGTCAGGTCCCCGGATCCAGATTTCACCATTGTCTCTGCATTGGATGATCGAAGCTAACTTGCTCGGGCTTAAGAATGCCTTCAATGCCCAACCCCTTTTGATCGTACAGAGATCTTTCAAAACTTGCATAGGCAGGGACTTGCTCGATGATGTCCAAAAGGGGTATGTCGATCTTCACCCCGCCTCTTTTAGGACTTCTGTGATGCCCCGCCCCTGGCTGGATGCCTTCTTCTCTACTTCTTTAGTGCTTCGGGAAACGGAGGCATGCAAGGCTTCATTGAGTCCTCCTTCAAGAAAATGTGTTCTGGCTCCAATTCTTCCCTTTTTCTGGTTTCCTCAAGAGGCTCGAAAGTATCGCTGATCAACCCTTCCCACTTCTAAGGTAATGACAGCTTTGGACTTCATCCATTTTGGGAGGTTCACTGAATAGCCTGCTCATGGACTCCCCTTGGATTCGGGCAAAGGTCAGAAGTGAACCCGGCCGCTCTCATCGATTTGCCATTCTTGTTACAGTGGATGCTCGTAGTCATTGAATTTTTCTAAGCATGGTTACTTTCCAGCCCATCTATTCTCTTGTTCAAGGAGCTTTCTACATTTTCAATTTTTTTGTTCAACCGGAAAGACATGCCTTTTGCTCCTCCACAAAATTTCCCACCACCTTGCTCAAATTCGATGGCTTGCTCAACAGAGAACAGGGTGGTTGTCAAGCCAGGTTCTCGGGAACATATGCCGGAGGCCGAGGCTTCAGGAGGTTTGGCAATCTTCCATTGATTATATGTGCTGCCATATTGGCATCGGGCCAGCGGCTCTATTTCGCCCACAACATTTATGTTCATGCATCAATCCTTCACCGAGGAGCACCGACGCTGCTCTCCTAGTGACCGGGATCAAGTAATCAAGCATGGTTGGTCTCGTGGAGGGACTTCGGCCACGTCGACCTCATGTAGCCTTTTCCTTCCAGCTTCCACCCTCCCAGCTGCCGGATAACTTAGCTTTCATTTCCACATCCTCTCGCATGTGAATAGACGCCCTTTGGCTTGGTCGAGGGTCCTTCCGTCGCTCCCGATTTGGCTCGTCCCAAGCCTTGGATGTCTCAGCTACATAGTTGAGGAAATCCATGGCCTCATCCGGATTTTTGCTTAGGAAGTCCCCTCCACACATGGTCTCTAACAGTTGCTTCATGGTAGGGGACATTCCAACATAAAAATGATTCACCAGCATCCACGTATCAAATCCATGATGTGGGCATGCACTGAGGGTTTCCATGTATCTCTCCCAAAGATTGCAAAATTTTTCATTGTCTCTGAAAGGCAAAGGTGTGTAGATTGTCTCTTCAAATTATTGGTTTTGTAGTAATCACACTTTCAAGAACTCGCCTCGTAGCTCGCCCACCCCGATGGTTATTGGCCTCAATGACTAAGCCATATTTTGGCCTTATCTTGAGGGTCAACGGAATGCCTTCACTGAAAGCAAACTCCCCTGTCTGCTTATACCCTCCTTAAAAGTGCTATGCATACTCTCCTCAAAATCCCGATGTGTGAATATGGATTTTCATTTCAACACCATGAAATGTGGGAAGTGGGCACTAGGTAGGGTCCTCACCGCTACATCCTCGTTAGGAGGTATGATACGTAGAAGGAGCACTCACTAGAGGGTGTATGTGTTCTCATCGAATTCGTATGTTTGCTTGGATTCCATGTGGTGCTTGTTGACTTTGGTCGCTCCTCATGTAGGATCCATTGGTCACTGCGGCACACCGATTTCACAAATTGCTCAATTGGTGCACTCACTCTCAGCGCCCACTGATGTCCTCTCGTCCCAAGACGCATAAACACTGCTATTAATAAAATGAGATATAACAAAGAACACAAATAAAGCTTTCAAAGAAGTCGCAGTTAGTTAAAACAAAACTCGACTGCAAGAAAACAAAAACAGCGGCAAGAATCGCTAAGTGAAGAAAACTTGCGCCTCGTGACAATAAATTCAAAAGGACCGAAGTGTCACCAACACTTCTGTACCTGATTACAAGCATACTTCAACTCATCATACGTAGTTTCGCACCATCCTAAGAATCCGCCATTTGATTTCGCCACCTGGGTAGGTGATGCGAATCAACAAAATTTATATTCTAAGTTCCTCCTAACGTCGTAGTCAAGCTACCGCAGATAGCGGTCTGTGTGGTCGAACACTGGATGGGTTTTCATCCCATGAATGATTTGGTATTGTGTTTAAAATCAAGAGGCTTTAGTTCGATTTTCGGATTTTGTTAAAAAATGTAGTGGGATGTTTGCTGTTCACTAGTTAACCTGTAATGGCTTAAAATGAAAGTGTGAAACAGTAACCTTGAAGGCTCGGGTCACTAGCTTGATAACATGGGGTATTGCTGTCCTCTGTTATTTTTCGAGATTAGTGGCAATTGACATATAGTCAAAGCCAAAACCGGATCTTTGTTTAGCTATAAAACCTAACCCTAAAACCACTCCTATTCAGTCAACCCAAGTACTAAGCATTCAAAGCTCCATTCGCTTGAAACCCTAGCATTTAACCTAATTCCATGGCTCTAAATGACATTTCCAAAGAATGCCAAATGCATCTACCATTAAGAATGCACTGAACCCTACAACATGGAAAGTATTGACCAAAAGAAAGACATTAAATGGCATTAAACCCTAGTTTGGAAAGCTGGAAACCATAAATGCAGTACCTGTAACAATCAAAGCATGAGGACAACCTGCAGCTGTACCCCAAAACTGTGCTAGCAACCTCCTCTTCAAGGCTATGAGGTTTAGCCAAGCATCCCTGAGTCGGCCATCCCTCAAGGGGTGTGCTCAGCCGAGAAAATGAGAGAAGAGGAGAGAGAAGAGAGCAAAACAAACCCTAAAATGAAAGCTATGGGAAAACTTTTATAAAATGAAAAGTCAGATAGGGTTACAGTTGTGGGGGCTTATATAGTCAACCCTAAAGTGTGAAAATACAAACATGCCTAAAATATGAAATTACATATGGGACAAATGCAATATATCAAACGTGGTCGCTTGGGCATCAAGAATTCTAAAACACAAGACTAAGTATAAAGAAATTTTCGCTAGCATAGCTTAAAATTTTCAAGAGGTAGCGAAATTTCGCTAGCTTACGAAATTTAGTAAGATAGCGAAATCGAGAAATTTCGCTTAGGAATGCTGAATTCGCTAGCCTAGCGAATTTTCACATAGCCTAGTACTCGTCAGATCGCGAAACTCGCTATGATCGCGAAATCTCATCCCTGAAACTCGCAATCATAGCGAAAATCCCAGCTTTGATCCTGCTTCCTCTTTTGCTACTGCATCCCTTCCTGCACTTCTTATTCATCACTTTGCCTTCAATTCTTCATCGTATATTGACATTTCATCGCTCACTTCTGCAAGTGAAATCATCGAGGATTCTCGCATTGAAGACCAATAAGAAGCCAAGCTTGTCGGTTCCCAAGACCTCGGAAACTATCCAAAACAATCTCGAAACAAATCAAAAACACTAAGTGACATGCATATGACAATTGCTTATTCATATGATTATAACAGCACTCAAACCTATTCTGAATGTGGCCCAAAATAGCACCTTTGCACTAATCGCCGACTCGCAAGAGCACTGGGCCCCACAATTCTTACATTCTCACCAAAGAAAATATTTCGTCTTCTGACATCTCAGTCTCCCTCCCCTCTTTCTCTCGGTTGTTTATCTTCCGTGAGCATCGAGGTATGACCCCTTTGATTAGTCCCCAAAAGTGCTATTTTCGAGCCCTATTTTAGATAGGTTTTCAGTGCTTTTGTGCACTAATCATGTCAATAATGCCAATTGAAGTGTTCTCAGTCTTCTTAATATCACTTATGCCGTTTAGAGTGGTATTTTTGGTTGTTTTGCGTGTTTTGCATATTTTGAGAGTTCAATATCGATATGTGGCTTCGAACCATGAAGATCGAATCCCATTTATCAGCTCAAACATCTCTAAATTCAATGAAGGAATGAAGGCAAAGTGAGAAGAAATGATGCGCGAGGATGCAAGGTGCAAATAGTTGAAAATATGCAAACCTGTGGAATTTCGCTAAGATTACTTAAAATTTCACCGATTGGCGAATTTCACCTGATCATAGTGGCTCGCAACCCATAGCGAAATCGAAATCTCCCCACAGCTCAAAATTCTCGCTATGCATCCGCTCCCAGCTTAAATTCACACACTCGCTATCTTTGGGTAATTTTCGCTGCTAGCGAACCCGCTAGCTAGTGAAATTGCCGCGCCCAGCGAAATTCCTCCGATTTCGCTATCAGGCAATTGACTCAGCTAAAATTTCGCTATTGTAATAAATCTCGCTACTCCAGCGAAATCAAGGTTTCCGCCATCAAAACCCCGCATTGTCATCCTTTTGTAATTAATGCAAACCGACCCCATTTTGGTATTACTTCCTTGTCCCTTATTTTAGCCAAAATGTTAGGCTTTCTGTATTTACATCAGGAGCCTATATAAACCCCCATAGTTTTGTGAACCCTAAGCAACGGAGGCAATCTACACAATTTTTTCATTTTTATGTAAATATCTTCAAGTAATTTTTAGTTGTGGCTTGGCTTTCTCTCTTCTCTCTTCTTCCCTTTATTTTCTATAGGCTGGAATAAACAACCCCTTCGAGGATGACAACTCAAGAGATGTTTCTCAAGGTTTCCTCCCTTTTCTTTGAAGCAGGAAGGTAGCTAGCTTGGTCAGGGCAAGCCAAGTAGGTTGTCTTCATGTGTTAAATGCTACAGGTACTGTATTTCTGGCTCCCATCTTCTAAAATTAGGGTTGAATATCATTTAATGTTATTACTTTGGCCAATACTTACCATGCTTTAGGATACAGTGCATACTTATTGCTAGATGTATGTGGTTCTTTACGGCCTTTTTACGAGCCATTGAAATGATGTCAATGTTGTGGTTTCCAACCTAAAAGGGTCAGAGGATGCATGTTACCCGTGTTGACTCAAATAGGAGTGATTCTAGGTTAGGCTTGCTAGTTAAACAAAGATCCCAAGTAAGGCTTGACTATAGGTTGCTTGTCATAATGCGAGGATAAACCCGAGACACTTCATATTTGGCTCTATGTTATCAAGTTAGTGACTCAAATCTTCAAAGTTACTCTTTCACACTTCACTTTCAGTTTTTACGCTTAATCGCTTTTCAAACTACTTCACTGCTTTTGAAACAACCCAAAATCCAAACTAAAAGCCCCCACCATTTTCAACACTGATGCAAGTCATCCATGTGATGAAAACCCATCCTCGTGTTCGACCCTAGACCACTATGTCAGAGTAGTCAGATCACGGCAGTTAGGAGGAACTTAGGATATAAATTTTGTTGATTCCCGATCACCCTACCAAGCAAGACGAATCAAATGGCGCCTGTCGGGATGGTGCCAACCACGCTTGATAAGTTGAAGTGTAATTGTAATCCTCATTACAAGCGGAAGGTGACCTTTAATCCTTGTATTCCAAGATAGCTATAATCGCAAGTGTTCATCACTTTTGCAAAGAATCAGATCGTTTTTTTTTTTGTTTTTCATATAGTCAATTTTTATTTTAGTTAACCCTAACCTTTTTGCAAGTTGGTTTAGGCCGTTTGTTGTGTCCGCTTTGTGTGTAATCAAGTAAAGGTGTGACCGGGACGCAGGAATAATGTAGGATTACAAAGGATCAAGATACACAAGACACATAGTGAAAACATGGATCCCTACCCGAGGAACAAATAGAGTCGCCCAAAAATCCCAATGAATCCAACACCATAGGATCGACAGAGGGACCCTATTCACCCTCCTAGAGTTAGTGCCCCTTCCTGCATCGTACCTCCTGCTGAAGATGTAGCAGTAAGGCCCTATCTGGTACCTCTACTCCCCACATATCATGGTATGGAAAATGAAAATCCATACACTCACATAAAGGATTTTGAGGAGGTTTGCACAACCTTTAAGGAAGGTATGATTGACATGGATTTGCTTAAGCTAAAAGCATTTCCATTGACCCTAAAGGATAAGGCCAAGATTTGGCTTAACTCACTGAGGCCTAAAACCATAAGATAAATCAATGAGCTACAAGCGTAGTTTTTAAAAATTCTTCTTTTTCGTTCATACATCAACAATTTGAAGAGACAAATTTACACCTTGCAGCTCAAGACGGTGAAAGGTTTTACCAAGGCCGATAGATTTATTATGGAGACTACGCGCATGCCCTCATCAGCGGGTTTGATACACGGATGCTGGTAAACCACTTCTATGGTGGTATGTCTCCGCCATGAAACAGCTTATTGGAAACCATGTGTGGGGAGATTTTCCGAGTAAGCATCTTGATGAAGCCATGGATTTTCCCGAACTATGTGGCTGAAACTTAAGGGCTGGGATGAACCTCAAACCCGGTGAGAAATGGAAAGAAATGCCTTTAGCCAACCCTGGGGAGCCGGGATGTACGTGACCGTCGAGGATATAGAATGAAAGCTGTAATTTCAACCTTAGCTAGAAGGTGGAGGAGTCAAGGAAAAAAGGCTCCATGAAGTGCATGCAAGGATCGAAAAACACCGCACCAACCCATTCACTAGTTTCCAACCTACGTAATCCAGAGAACATTTATACGAGTGCTCCATCAATGAAGCTGATTTGACGACAGAGTAAGCAAATGTCAGAGTCAATACAAACCACCACCAACCTATCACCCAATATGGTAATACCTACACTCCAATTGGAGGAATCTAACCTTCCCGGAAACCCAATCCCCCGCCTATACTCCCTGTGTGCCAAACCACGCTGTTCCACCTATCAACCACAACCACCTCTATCCTCATCTACCAAGGGAACAAGCCATTTAAATTTGAGTAAGGTGGTGGGTAATTTTGTGAAGAACAAAGGGGATCAATGTGCAACCCGGCACAAAGGATTGAACCGAGAGAGTTAATCGAACAAGAGAATAGACTCGTTTGAGAGCACGAAACAAAGAACTGGCAACCTTTAACTCAATCACAAAGATCAACAATATTCCTGAGGTACATTTATAGGAAGGTCCCTCCCAAACATTGCCAAATCCAAAAGGAGTCCATGAGGTAGGTCTATCTAGCAATTCAGAATGGATGAGGTAAAGGCTATAATCAATTTTAGGGAGTGGAAAAGAGGCTGATCAACCAATGCCAAAACCTCGTTAAGGAAACCAAAGAATGAAGCAGGGAAATGGAGCCGTAACACATTTTCTTCTCGAAAGAGGATTCAATGAAACACTCAGATGCTACCTCCATTTCCACAAGCACTTAGGAGGCAAGAAGAAAGCATCTCACAAAGGTGCATCCTAGAAGTCCTAAGGTGTAAAAGTCAACATACTCTTGAATATAATCAAACAAGTCCCCGGCTCATGCAAAATTTTTTGAGATTCGCACAATTAAGAAGGGATTAGGGCGCAGAAGAAGGCATTTCTAATCAATGTCAGCGCTATAATCCAAAGCAAACCCTCAAATACAAGGATCCGTGATCTCCACAATTTCAAGTGACATTGTGGAATTGGTGATAGACAAGTCATTGCTTGATTTAGAGCCAAGGTGAACCTACCCGCGTATTCTCAGGCCGCGCTAGTTTGTGGTGAACTTAAAACCCACCAACATCACACTTCATCGCCGATAGATCGCTGAAATCCCTAAGGATAGCTTGAAGATGTCTTAGTAAAATAGACAAACTTACTACCCAATAGGATTTTGTGGTGCTCGACAATCGAACCAATTGCAAATGAACCCAATCAGGTGCTGAATTATCCTTAGGAAGACTATTTTCTAGTTGACGCCAATGCAATCTTCTAATTGCTTAAATGGAGTCATGCAACTTACGTTTGGTAACATGACATTGAATTGAACATATTCCACTTCAACAATAAACACAAGTTGGAAGAAATCGGTGCCGTGCCCGATGGAGTATGTTCTGTGTCGATGCGGGAAGCTAAATGTCCGTGAATTGCGTGATACACTCAACCAAGGCGGCGTGTTGTGGTACTGCCATCAGCCACCGAGTAATTGCTCAATTCAGAATCCACGCGAGAAACCGAACAACAAATGGAAATCCAACACCAAGGGATTCAAAATGTGCACTCATCGCTGTGCCTGAGGAGATCATCCTCCTCGAATTTCCTTGAGCAATTTGGTAAAATTGAGTTGATTTGGTGTTCTCACAAAACCAAATTGCTCAACAATTTTTGTTTTTTTTTTTTTGCTTTAGTTTACCGATTTCAATAATTCGCTATTTTTAGAAAGTTTCTTAAAGTAGCAAGCCATATTTAGTAACTTTGTAATTATACTATAGTACCTAATATTATTTTTTTATAGTATTATATATTAATTTTTTTATATAATTTTTTCATTTCTTATATTATTAATATTAAACTAAAAATTTGAAATGCAAGACGGTGATGCAGACAGGTTTCAAAATTGCCATACTAGCGAAATTATGAGGGAAGTGACTAATTCACCTCGATTAGGGCTTATAAGAAGAGGGGAGGGGCCTGGGCTTTCATTTACATTATCTCCTTCCTCCCCAGCCCCTTCCCGAGCCATCCCCGTCGAGCTCCCGTCGCACCTTTACCCTAGCCGCCAGAATGAGCCCTCAGGCTCACTACGCCCCCTCGCCTCGACCGCGCACACCACCACCGGCACGACTGCTCTCGGCGATCAGTCATACAAGACACCACGACCGAGTCACACGCGCCGTTGGTCATTGCCACCCGCACCTTAGGTCAAGACACCGCCGAGCCCCAGCCACCTATACACCGGTTTGTGCATCCACCGCCAGCTCGCAGCTCCGTGCCCCCGTCCCGCCTATGCCTTGCCCGCCCCGCCAGCTCATCCACTACCGAGCCTTGTGTGGCTATTACAGAGCCCGTGTGAGCCGAGCTGCCGAGCCTTAGGTCATCTGTCCTATTTCAGAGTGACTCAGTCGTCAACAGTGAGCCCCAGATCAGCTTTACAGTGCACTGGTTTCATTATCATCAGCGGACCCCTCTTCTGGTTTCTTATTTGGATTATAGTTATGGTGCGTACAAGAGGTGGGTCCCGCCTTCTGCCTCTGGGTCGATTAGCACCCTAAAGCGAGGTTCTCCAGCCTCGGAGGCGCCCCCGAGGAGCCTGGATTCCGACCATATCGGGGACTGACGGACCCCCGGCCCTGCCACCGTACCTCGGGCCAGCCAGGAGGGCCCGGCCCAAGCGGGCCCACATCAAAGCCCGGTGAGTCATCCTCATCTAAGCCCCAGTCATCGCCAGTCACATCAACAGCGGAGACGACATCTTCACCTCGCTTGTCGCCCGCCCAGGATTGGGGAGGTCAGTTGCTTCATCTGGGCACCCCATTCGAGGAATGTCAGACATACACTCCTCGGTGGACTTTCATCGTGAGTCTTACTACGATGTCCCGACTGGAGGCTGATCCCATTCAGTGGATTCTAAGGAGGTCGATTGAGGACTATTCTCACCGGCCTTCGACCCCAAAAGATTATTAATTCTAAAGGGCCAGAAGTTTCATCACTGATGACATCTCGTGGAGCAAACGGTCCGCCGAGCTTCGCCTCTATAGATGATCGTCCTGTACCTCGTAGAGCGGCGGATATTTCAAAGAGTTTTTAGCCCTGCTGTATACCGCCGCCAATTCGGGAGGGTTACCGAAGCCAGCCCTCCCAATCGCAAATGAGATGGTTCAGATAATCGGCCCGAGACATCACACAATGGCTGCTCTTTGTGAGGCAACTCTCCTCAAATGTCGATTGATCAGGACTCAAATTTTCCCACTCAGAGCACTACGTACACGGAGTGGGGCCATCCCGGAGGCTCTTACCCGGGATTCAGAGGGGATACCGGGGTTTAGTCCCTCCAGCCGGGTGATGACCTCCCGATGCATTTCGAAGAAAAGGTCCACCCATACCCGGTTCGAGCAAGAGAGTCCACTAACGCTGATGCCAACACACTATGCCGTCCTCGAAAGATTTAGGGTCTTTCTCCTGAGGATTCCTGGATGAGAGGAGGATCCGATGCCCCGGTTCTCGCTATTGGAGCGAAAGGATGACCATGTTCCGCATCTTTCTCCCTCCAGCAAAATGACCAGAAGAGGTTCCACTCCGTGAGGCAGAGCACTCCCACAAAGATGATATTCATGCCCCGTCCCGAGGGGTGTAGCTGAGTCCAGCTTCCGCATATGTCCTCTCCATCTCCTCATCCACATGCTATCCACAGCTGCAGCCGATACTCCTGCCCCATCATATACATCACATCATTCACCTGAGTACGTTCATGCCAGCCCGAGAGAGATAGCTGGTGTGATGGATGCTATTTGTTCTTCAACAGCCTACTGTGCAGCACAAGACCGAGTTTGGCCTGTCACTCCATGCCGCAAATTGACATGACTCACCCGGGTCTTCCTCGTGTTCCAGGCCTAGGAGCCCACCACGCCAGGCTGAAGATCTTTGATGTACTGTCGCAAAGCAGCTGAAGAAGCATAGCATTCACCACCACCACAAAGAGTGAGGTGGTTAGTTTCTTTTATGTTTTCAGATAGTTGGCCAAACTTATCAACTCGCTCTACTAATTTTGATTAGGATTTATGTTAGC
The DNA here is from genome assembly GCA_016808115.1 of Tetrastigma voinierianum. Taxonomy (NCBI): domain Eukaryota; kingdom Viridiplantae; phylum Streptophyta; class Magnoliopsida; order Vitales; family Vitaceae; genus Tetrastigma; species Tetrastigma voinierianum. The sequence goes on along the minus strand of JAEQBH010000686.1, from coordinate 259,028 downwards.
CATAGTAGTAAAGGATACTTTTGTATGTTTAGCTTCAGATCTACGTACTGTAAATTATTTCCGTCATATCAAAAGCTATTCGCATATGTTATACTGCATCTTTGCATATCATGTTTTGTGCCTCACCATGTGTAATCAAGTTTATCTTTCAATCGACAATTGAATTGCCAATTGAACACTGAATTGCCTAATTGAACAATTGAATTGCTTTTAACTGACAATTGAATCGCTTTTGATGGAAAATCAATCATTGTAAGTTACCTTTGTATAAAGAACAAATTCCATGTTTTGAAATAATTTTACCGATCAAGTTCCGTAACGTCAACTTGAACATTTCCTCCCTTAAGCTAATTCACACACCGTGACACCGTATTTGTGGCCAATAGGTTGTAATTTGTATGCCTCCTTTCACTTTGCATAGCCGCCCAGTACGCTCGGGCAACCCAGATAGGTTTCAGAAAGCACCATGCATTTAAGACCAATGTAATCTCCAAAAAGAAAAAGAAAAGAAAAAGCAAAAAGAAAAGAGAAAAAGAAGAGAAGAAAAAGAAAAATAAAGTCGTGACACTTTGCCTTGAAACCCGAACACCTGGCCTCACAAGTGTACGGCTAAAGCTCAGCTTCCTAAGGCCCTAAAACCTTCACTGTTAGAGTCGACTTAGTGTTCGTTACACGGGTGGATAGGTAGAGTTTAACGAATTGTTGGAGCTTGACTTTCGAAATCATTCGGAGTCCGGGGTGAAGCCCTGGAGTTTCAGGGTCGCGATCCTTTTCGTCGATGCCCTAAACCCACCTGGCCGGGAGTCACTCCATGGACCCTCACGCACTTTGGGTGAAGCTCCGATTTTAAGATTGCACCCTACAATGTAGTTGAATAAAGAAATGAGAGTGTAGCTATCCCTATCTAGGTTGTTCAACAACTTAAGGCCATGCCAGTGCTAGGTTGGGGGGAGGGGACAATTTTGCAATATATTGGCTCAATCTGGTTACATAAAGATCCATTAGACTTTGGTGGAAATTCAAGTTGAGAATCATGGAACCAATATTGACCTAAAAATTGTTCTTGTATGAATGGTTCTTCATGCTCGCTTTCCAAACTTGGTGTTAATTTTTCAGTTTAAAGGTAATGTCATTCATATACACCTTTTTGAATCATAAATTTTTCAAAATCACGCATGCATCTCCTTTCGCATCAAGTATGGGACTACATAACGCTCGTCAGTGTGATTAGTCCCCAAAAGTGCTATTTGAGCCTCTATTTTTAGATAGGTTTTGAGTGCTTTGCGCACTAATCATGCTTCATAATGCCAATTGAAGTGTTCATGGTCTTCTTAATATCACTTATGCCGCTGTGAGGGTATTTTTGGTCAAGCTTTGCAGGTTTTTTCATATTTCGAGTTCAATATCGAGATATGTGCTGAACCATGAAGATCGAATCTCATTTATCACCTCTAAACATTCAAAATTCAATGAAGGAAATGAAGGCAAAGTGAGAAGAAATGATGCAGTAGAGGATGCAAAGTAAAATAGTTGAAAAATATGCAAACCCAGGAATTTCGCTTAAGATTGCAAATTTCACTGGATTACAAAATTTTGCAATCATATTGTACTCGCAATCCACTGAAATTCGAGAAATTCCTCGCTTAGAAGCTTCAAAATTTCGCTATGCACTGCTTCCTAGCGAATACACACTGCTTATCTCTGTAAATTTCCTCTAAGCTAGCGAATTTCGTTAGCTAGCGAAATTGTTAAAGGTTTCAGCGAAATTCTCTGATTTCTCGCTATCTCGTACTCGCTACTCATTTAAAATTTCGCTTAGCTAGATTTAAATTTTCGCTACCTAGCGAAATCGTTTCTAGCCTAGCGAAATCTCCCCATTAGTCATCCTTTTCAGAATTACGCAAACCGACCTCATTTCGTGTATTACTCCTGTTCCTTATTTTTTGAATAAAATGTTAGGCTTTCTTGTATTTTATACATTGGGTGGTCTATATAAACTCTATAGTTTTTAAATTGAAGAATGAAGAATCTTGGCACACTTTTCATTTTTATGTAAATATTTTCGCAACTTTAGTTGTGGCTTGGCTTTTCTCTTCTCTCTTCTTTCCCTATTTTCTAGGCTACCAAAACAACCCTCTTGAGGATGACAACTCAAGAGATGCTTCGCTAAGCCTCCCTTTTCTTTCAAGAGGAAGGTATTGATGAGCTTAAAAGTCATCTCTTTTAGTCCATTTCGTTTGTTTTTCAGCTTAAAATTGAATATTTAATATACATAATTATGAAGAAACTCACCACTCACATTAGCAGGAAGGAAGCAAGAAAGAAGAAAAAGCAAGAAAATGCGTAAATAAGTGGATAAAAATGCGGTCGAATGGCGGAAGCGTAAACAAAACTGTTTGAGTCATTGTGCGATTGTGGTGCGCCTCAGTCGATTCACGAAGTCGTGACATCGGAAAGTGAAGGAATTTGATGCTGGCCGCGGCGAGGAACCTGCAGTCTAAGAGCGGTGAGAAGGCGAAATTAAAGGAATGATGTCGCTGACAGAAGCGAGGTGTGACATCAAAAAAAAAAAACAACCGGTCGCGGTCGGCTGGCATTAAGTGATGTCACGACAAGAAGGAAGCGTGCCGAGCACCAAGAACAACTGGTTATTCTGAGGCGAACTTAATGCTGAAATCCGTGACATCAAGAGAGATCAGCGAAACGAAACTGGGGTTGATGTCACGACATCAGTACACGTTCGAGGAAGCGATGCGGGAGCGGATGCCAGCGACAAGATATTGATGTGGCGACATCGCCAACAAGGGGAAGGTTGCGGGGGCTTGAGCGTAACCGCAGCAACATCGATGTGCGACATCGAGAACAACCATTGAAGGCGCAAAGTTGGTGGATGTCGCAACGAGGCCATGATGTCGCGGCGTACAAGCGATCAAATAAACTTGCAAGGGCATAAGATTGGTGTCGTGACAGCACAAGGCAGCCAGGTTTCATAGGAAGCGGGAACTTACTGGTCGATGTCGCGACATGAGTTCGTGTCGCGACAAGAGAGCGGGTCTAGGCGGAGGAAGCGATAACTGGGCTGGCTACTCTGGGAGTACAGACGGGTTATATTGGGATTAGGGTTATTTGGGAAAACCACCATAAATCTGTGACTACGAATAGTAAAGCAAGTCGGAGCGCATCAAAGGAGAGATACGGGTAGCTAGGCTTCCCTTTTATTTTCTTTTCTTTTTTCTTTTCTTTCTTTTCTTTTCTTTTCTTTATTTTTAGAGCGGATGTTTGTCGTTTTTCGTTTTATTATTTTTGGATCTGAATGTTATCGTTTTCTTTGGCTGAATACAAATTCAATTTCTTTTCAAAATTACTACAGAATGCATGAAGTTCGGACAAATTTAAGGATTCGATTATTTAGTTCAGTGCGATTATTGCTTTTGATCGGAAGGATCTTTGTCTCGTGTGATTTAGTAATTGGGAACCCGGCTTCCATTTAATAGCGTTGTAGTCGAGTGTTGCTATCTTTGTAGTAATTTGACATCTTGTTCATTTCGGTTTAATTGCCCGGATTATGGGTTTATTGATTTTGGATCTGAATATCGGTTTACTATACCCATTAAGAATTGCGTCATTACTCGATTTCAAAAGGGTCCTCACGAGTGACCTGGGAAGGCAATCACGGGAGTAATGTACATTTTCCTTTGGTATACTAACACACTATTAGGGATCCTTTGAGCTTTGTAAGTTCACTTAGATAAATCCTCTTCTCACTTGAAGTCAGAGCAGGTTGAGCGACTTATCTATTTAAACAGCGGAGATTTCACCTCAATTCGGATAGTGAGGCCAATCCAGGTGTTAGTGAGATCTAATCGAGGAAAGGTTGATCTATTTTGATTTGGAAGAGTAATTTGGAAGTTTAATATATCCTTGCTTGACCGATAACTTAGGAGCTATGGTGTGGAGTCCATAAAATGGGTATGAAGTATTGCAAAGAAAAATACTGACTTAAAAGAAGTTCTTGTTAAAGAGTAGTTATCTGTTCTTTGTAATTGAAGAATCGGGAAAGAAGGAGATCTTGAGTATGGAGAGCGTGGAGAGATCGGTGCACTACAAATGCCTTGGGCCAGTTTTGGAAACTTGAGATGAAATCAAGGGAGATTTATTCGGTAGGAACTACGGGAATTGATGGGTTCACTACATTTGTTTTCTCTTGATGTGTCTTCCTATGATAATTGTTCAGTATTCATTTCTTTTCGTAGGAATTTATTTTCCTTCATTTGTTTTATTTAAGTCTATTTGAATGTTCATTTCTCTTTGAACTAGTTAATTTCCAGCTTTCATCTGGACACCCATATCAATTTATGGTCCAAATAGTATTAATTTTCGAGTAGTCAGGGTAGTTGATGAAAATTTCTTGAGATCTACCATTGGGATCGATGTCCCAGACTTATGTCCGTTTATTGCTTGTCGACACATTGCACTTACGAAATTTCGAGGACCAAAACCAATAAATTAAATTGTTCTACTACAAGAGATTTTTGTTATGATAGTATGATGTCAACAAGTTGATGGCACCGTTCTTAGGGATTAGTTAATAGTCCTTGAAATAGTGTCATAGAATTTGCATATGTATTTGGTCCTGACAAGTTTTATAGCGATTTTTAAGGGAGTTAGATAGTAGTCCTTGAATTGATAACGTTATAATCTTGCATTCATAACTAATGTAAATGTGCAAACATGTTTGGTCCGGTCATCAAGTTTTATGGCGCTAGATTCTTGCAGTGTCGAAGGATTTAGTAATCAATATTCAGATGAAAGAAGGAAATACTAATTTGGACATTTTTAAAAGAAAAAGAACAAAAATAGCGTTTCAAGCAGTGACTCTTGTAGCCACTGACCTTTAACAAACCAAATTGAAAATATTTGTTGACCAGACTAATCTTGTTAATGTTAGTATGTTTTGTTTTCAGGAACAAAAGTTTAATGCATAGGAAACAGAATACGGATCTAATTCAGCGAATCTGAATTAGAAAACACTTGAAACGAGGAAGATAAGAAGAGTAGGAAAACTCCACCATGGCGGATGAAGGCCGAGGCAATTGTGAGCATGAAGCAATCGAGAAGACCTCCAATCACGAGATACAATGGAAGACTTACGGAGACCAATTGTCGGGATAGATACTCTGCGATCGAGACGACAACGAGTTGAGGCCAATAATTTTGAACTGAAGCCAGCACTAATCACAATGGTTCAGCAACATCAGTTTACTGGCCATCCCACTGAGGACCCAAACGAGCATCTGGGAAGATTTCTCAGGATGGCTAATACAGTAAAGTTAAATGGGGTTAGACCAGAAGTCATTAAACTGCATCTGTTCCCATTCTCTTTAAGGGATACATGACTACATGGTGCAGTCTTTACCGTATGGGTGCATTGAAAGTTGGGGAGGCGAGCCAGAGGCTTATGTAGATTCTTTCACCATCACTCACCTACGAGAGAGAGATCATAGTGTTCCAACAGGAGAAGATGAAAGCCTCTACGTGGCTTGGGAAAGGAATTCAAGACGGTTCTTCGAGAAGAGATGTCAATCATGGGATAGACTTGAAGACCCGAATGGACATTGTATATCATGCCTTAAATGATATATTAAAGATCGTGATGCTTCATCTTTGAACATTCAAGCGTAAAAGTCTTGAGGAGGCAAGGGAGGATGCGATCGAGGACACGGCCGTGCAATATGAAAACTCCTTCGAGTTTTCAGAGGAAACAACGAGGAGAAAGAGGATTGGGCCCGAAGCGAGATGTGACCATAGAGGCCAAGTTGGGCCTTCCATTATGCATCGAATGGACAAGCAGAAAGAAGACGCCTACTTTGCCCATGAGATAGGAGGCGGATGAAGAAATTATTAAAGGGAAGTCTTGAGAGAATGGCCGATGAACAATTTTTATGATCTTTGGAGGTTAAGTATTTGGGTGAGCCGAGCTACCATTTCAAACCAGTATAACCTACCAACACATTATCATTCGAGATTTGAGGAACCATGAGAACTTCTCATATGGTGGAGGGGCTTCACAAGGCCCAAGGCAAGTACAGAACCTCCCACAGGGTTATCAACAACTACCAAGATTTCAGACGGCGGCAAGGAAATGAACACGAGGAGCGAATACGAGTCGGAGGAGGGCTATCTTTTGAAGAACGGAGATCTTTGTGGATTCATGGGGATAATAAGAAATTGTTGAACCTCCATGAGCAGTTCGCGGGAGTGGGAACAGCGCTACCATTTCATGTTTCAAACACTGCAATGCAACCTTAAACACGGAGACACAAGTAAGGCGGCGCCCCCAACCTGTGAGCGGAGAAGAAAGATCACCTTCCCAGCTTGACACCCCAGAAAAAAATCCCAAAGGCGCATGCATTTTGTGCGAGGGCGAGGAGTGGGAAGGAGTTAGGATGATGAAGAAAAATGGCGACAACGAGGAAAAAGAATGACCCGGAAAAGGAAGGAGAGTTTGGAAAGAAGGAAGAGTGGAATGGGAAGGACATCAGGAAGCTCACAGACTGCGGTGCCTTTCCCACAGCGACTGCAGAAATCAAAAATAGAAGAGCAATTTGCTAAGTTTTAAAAACCTTCAGGCTAGAGATCGGTATGCCTTCTTGTATTGGCTAAGATGCCACTCTCACATAAAATTCCTTAAAGACATTACGGCGAAGAGAAAGATCGTAGAAGAGGGATTGTAGATCTCTTCTTTGCTTGCAGTGCCTTAATGAAAAAGAATTGCGAGAAAAAGATGAAAGATCGAGGGAGTTTACAATTCCTTGCATAATAGAAGGAGTTGAAATCGAAGCTCCTCTGACTCGGGAGCTAGTATCAACAGTGCCTCTTCTGTATTGCCAAACAATTAAAGTTTGGGGAGTTACTTCCTACCACCATTACTCTTGAATGGCGGGCAGATCGATGGTAAAACCGAAGAGGTCTTGGATGATGTCTTCAGTCCTTTGTTGGTAAGAATTTGTTTTCCGATTAGTTTCATCATTCTAGACATGGAAGGAAAGGTCATGATACCCCTTGTGGGAAGACCATTCTTAGCCTCTTGATTTGCTCGATCGATATCTGAGTTCTTACCTTGAGGTTGGGAGAAAGAAATTCTTGCTTTCAACTGATCAGGGCATACAGGGGAATATAGACATAGAGCAGAGAAAATTTCAATGTAGTTGATGAAGTCTATAACCTCGGTCTATAACCTCAACCCCGATGTTCAAAATGATCAGACGATCAAATTTTATCAATGAAAAAGAGATTAACGCAGATATCAAGATGATTACTCGCATTATTCATACAACCGTTTCTTCCCATAGAAACTGGTGATGAGCACATCTGCAGAAGAGATGAACAAGAGGGCTAATGAAAAGAGAAATTCCTAACAAGAAACCAAAGAAGAAGGCTTGTGTTGGAAAGAACCCTAAGTCATGATGTTTACTAGGAACCACCTCGTAGAAAACCAAAGATTTATCTCCATAACGAGCGATGAGAGATAATGCACTACTTCTTAGCTCAATCCATCAAGAAACATAAAAGAGTCTATAAATGTCCATTACACCAAGGGTAATAAACATCTATTTGCATGCACAAAATTTCCAGTTATGGAAGAAACTTCAAGGCCAATCAGAGAAACATCAGTATGAGACCGAACTCGTGAATGAAGGAAGTAGTCAAGAGAAAACAAATTGCTAAATGCCGGTTTCATCTATAATCGTGATACCTGGTAAGTCCATAAATTCATGGGTCTGTACAGGTGGATTTCATCAAGATCCAATGAGAAAATGAATGATCCCAACAAGAAATGTTGAGCTGTGGATGGAGGGTATGTATTGATTAAGGTAGTTGAATGCAAAGAACCAAAAAGATTCATTTCCTCGCTTTCATCGATCGATGTTGGCTGTGCTGAAGGTGACACTTCACTTTGTTGATGGGTACTCAGGATACAACTGATCGCACTGCACTCGAGGATCAAGAGAATCACATTCATGCCCCTATGGTACCTTGCCTCGTGAGATGCCATTTGGGCTGGTGTAATGCCTCCATTTACATTCCGAGGTGTGCGATGTCTAGATTTTCATAGATTTGGTTAAATATATTGTAATCTTTTATGGATGACTTCATCGCAAAGTGATCCAAATTGATCAATGTTTAAAACAACTGAAACAGATTTCAAAGATGCCACACAAACAGCTAGCATTGAATCTGGGAAAAATGCCATTTATGGCATTGAAGGTATTGCCTCGGGCATAAAATTTCTGCCATGTGATTAGAAGTGTACTCAATCCAAAGGCATCCATTATCAAACTCTCAGACAACCACTTCATGAAAATGGCGCAGAAGCCGGGGTACGCCGGATTTTACAGAGATTCATCAAAGACTTTCTATAAAAATAATACCACTGGTGACATCGAAAGATACGAGGTTCAATTTCGAAGACTTAAAGATGCTTTCAAGAAATCAAAATCAGATCGTACAAGCACTTGCGCAATGGTCGTACCGCAATGGACTGTGGATCGCAAATAATGCATGCCAAAGATTTGCCATGGAGCCGTGGTTAAAGCAAAGAACAGGTTATTCAAAATATATACTATGCTAGTAAAACCTTCAATGAAGCACAAGAGGAACTACTACAATCGGTATGAGATGCCAGCCATATATTTGCTTCGTGGAAAAATTTACTTAATACATTTTAGGATCCGTATGTGGTGTTCACACCGATCATACAAGAATCAAATACTTGAAGGGTCGAAAAGGTTACAGATTGATAAGGTGGGTGCCGGGCCATTGTAGGAGTTTGACGAAATCAAGGATAGAAGGAAGACAATGTGATAAATGATCACTGCCAAGAGTATGTTAGCTAATGTAAGAGAGAGAAAGTAATATTGTATAGAATTTCCTGGCATGATAACTGTTTATAGTTTCAACTTCCACAGGCATTTACATTGTGAACTATTTAGCTTTGTGGAGAAGTTCTTCAATCACTTCCCAAATGTAAGAGGAAACTCAGAACTGATGTTATATTATATTCGGGGATGGATCCACTTTATTTAAGAGAGGTGCTGATATGATAATAAGAAACAAAATAGAAATGAATACAGAAAATTCTCGATGAATGCCAGGCCACCTTACGGGGCACTTTTCAGAGAAAGAATAGCTCATAAAATACTCCAATCCGATTTTATCACGCACGCTTCAAAGATCAGGCTCAAACGCTGGTTATGTGACAGATGCTGAAGATTGGAAGATCAAATAGTTAAATGAAATGCCCTAAGAAGTATTATGGTGGTAAATTATTCTGATGTAATGGGGATGGATTTTATGGACCATTCCCACCATCATTTGGGAATTTGTGCATACCGCTGGTCATCACGCTTCCAACGTGGAGTAAATTATTTGTTCTAGAAAATGATGCTAATACGCTTATGAACTTCTTGCAAAAGAATATTTTGAGCGCATTTGAACACCTGTGACTATCATCAAGATGGGGAAGCCATTTTGCAAAACAAGATATTTGCAAACTACATGAGCAGGTATGGGATCAAACATGTAAATGAGTCTAGCGATCATCCTGCAATTGTAACGGGCAAGGTAAATTTCCAAATGTGAAGATTAAAAGAATACTTAAAAGGCGTTGAGTCCAAACAGAAGGATTGGTCTTTCCAAACTGATGAGTGCACCGTGGCCACAGGATCTGCAACAAGACTCCTGCATTGGAATGTCCCCATACAGAATTATTCGTAAACCATGTCACCTACCCTGTAATTAGAATACAGGCAATGGGTTTGCTATCAAGAAGGTTGAACTTCGATTTCAAACTGCAAAGGAAGAGATTAAGCAAATCAACAATTGGAAGAACTGAGAAAATGGAAGCCTGGTGATAATGCTACCATCTACAAGGATAAGACAAAGAAATGGCATGATCAAAGGATCCAAGGAAGGAGTTCAGAAAGGTGAAAAAGTTCTACTCGTTTAATTCTGGGATCGGCTGTTTCCAGGGAGTTAAAACTAAATGGTATCTATACAGTAGTAAGCCAAGCAATACATTTGGAGCAAAGACATTTATGCGTACACTTGAGAAGAATTCCAAGTAAATGGACAAAGACTTAAGCACTATTTAAGCAGAGAGGAATAATGAAAGAGTCATGTGGATCTCAGTTAAGAAGGAATAAAACAACAAGTCCAAATATGACTCAAATCCATAAAATGATGGAGGCAACCCAGGAAATCGAATTTCTAATTTTATATATGAATTTTAGTTAGAAGTCGTAAGATTTATTTAGCAATTAATACAGACTTTGTTTTAGTTTCATGTAATCACTCACAAGATGTGTTACGTGAGCAAAAAATGCAAGGAAGGAGGGAAGAGTTGGGGCTGTCGATAACTTCAACAACTCACATGGAGGGGAATACAGAAAAGGGAAGCATTTTTTCTCCCTACATAAATTCTGTAGAGAAAGTGAATTTAGTACATATGAATTGTCGTGGTGAAATTGATTCATTTGATGTTTAAGATGAGAAGGCAAGGAATGAAAGATTGTGGAACATTGAGCTTTAAGGCAGAAGTCGCATACAAGAGAACTTCCTTTAAAAAGAAGTTGTCACACATCATAAACACATAGAGGACATATATGCTTTCACAACTAAGGGATGGTCATTCTAACAAGGGTTGAGAAGGCCGCCATAATGAACTCGATGTCGCGATGCAAATTCAGGGAGCCATGCTGAAATTTTTAAGGTTTGGGTTCTAATGACAACATCTTGTTTTAGCGTGGCATTAAAGTCGAGACATGTGGAAATAAATGAAATAATAATTAGAGCTCATAAATTTTGATTGAATTGGCAACTGAGTAATTTTTTCCCAACTTCCACTTCATCTGTAAACCTGTTTCATTCTTCTCTCCTCCGATTTTAAACCTCAGAAACCCCAGGTCCCAAAATCTTTCGTAAACTTTCCTTCTTCTCAAATAGCCAACCATCAAACCTCAACCCTAACCAAGAAGAATTCATGTAGGAAAACGTGGCAACTAAGGAAGAGAATCGGCAGAAGAACAAAGAATGAAAGAACACCACAAAGCATCGTAGGGACCAATGCCTCGAGAAAGCATTAAAAGGACAAGAAAAAATAGTTAGTAAGAGGAAATCAAAGATTTTGTGTCAGAGGAAGCCTACTCAAACTGGAGGAAACATTGTTTCGAAGGGCTCAGGAGTTAAAGACGATTCAAAACCCTATCGCCCCTTTCAAGGAAATGATAAAGAAAAAGAGGTCGGGAAACCTCCAGACATCAAAGAGTGTGGCATGCAAGAAGAGGGGCTGAGTTCACTCAAATTTGGTAGGGAGAAAGGACACATCAGATAATGCCGAGGATCAAGGGTGGTGCCATACATGTGGAGCACAAAGAATCTGCTGAAATGGGCAGACACAAGGGTCAAAATTCAAAAAGCTCCTAGAAACCCATATTTGAAGAAGATTGCGTAAAATCAATCGACTGTGAAGGCTCTAGCCGAGGCATGAGAAAGGGAGGACCAAAACCTAATAGGGTTTCACCGAGGAGGCTAAGGTGGTGGTTCCCGGCTTCCAGCTCGTTTGTTCCAACCAAGACCCATGCCGTGAGGGAACAGGAGGCGGTCAGTGCTATACAACAGGCTCGTGAAGGCAGATCAACATAGGGACAATAATAGAAAATTCGATAATGAGGTACCACGGCGAAACAAAAGAGGGAGTGATCCTCAACGTGCCGCTTACACCCGTTCAAGGCTGAGCGAGAGGATCAAAGGTATAATAGTTCACTGAGCACTAATTACCTTATTGACAGGAGGAGTAAAGGACCAAGAAACCGTGGCTATATAAAACATGTAAAGCAGAGGAAGAAGTCTGAACCCAAGAGGAAGAAGAGACTGCTGCATTCTGATGTTAACACTTCCCATTTGCGCATATCAGAAAGGGTGGATGAAAGAAACTCCAAGATTTCTCTTCCCTTAGCTAAGCCTTCCCAAAAGTGCACATTCAAAGAAAAGGGAGAGTTCCAGGGGAACACAAGAACCAGTAATCATGGAAATGCTTCTCTCCATGCAAACAAGACGGAGGTAAGGAAAAGGAGTGGAAGGGTCGATAGCCAAGAGTTCTAGGATAGTCAGAAAAGAACTAAAAATAAGATCAAGAATAAGAAGAGAAACTATTATAGAGAAGAAAGGGTTTGAAGGTCGAGTTGCAAAAAGGAACAGAACTGAAGGAAGTCAGTGCATAAGAATAGATATGAGGTACTCCAAAGATAAAAGGAGAAACTTCTGTAAAGGAAATGGAAACAAGGGATAAAGATCCGTTGGGGGAAGCCGGGTTCACTACGAGGCATTCTGTACAACAATCAAGACAGATAAATCACTGGAATATCAAGGAAAGTGGATGCCAACAGAAGAATAAAGAAAGGAGAACATCAATGGATTTAATCTTTTACAGTATGTTCGTGAAAGATTTGACAAAGATGGAAGGAGACAAGGTGCGATGGAAACGATGCATTCAGAGGAAGATGTGGCTAGAGTAAACTGGACTTGATCAACAACAACTCACACAAAATTCTCGGGAGGTCATGAGCGTGAACGGAGAAAATATGAACACACTGGAATGAGATGTGATGAACTGAAGAAAAAGAGGACTCTCTAACACTCACACGCTAAGAAGAGCAGACCGACAAAGAGAAAGCCAAGGGAAAGAGGGTGAGACAGAAGTGGAAGATCTGCACCCAGCCTACACTGATAATACTTGATCCTGGATCCCCGACATCTATATCAAAATTAAAAGAAAACATCATCCATTCATTCTCAATATTACTTTATATCAGAGTTCTAAGCCATTGCAATTGGAATCATAAATAAAATGAGGAAATTAGAATTAAATCTATAGCTTGCTATTTTAAACTGATGTTGGTTCACATTGGGGTTGTCGGGAAGACATGATTAGATGGCAAAGAGAATATCATGTATCAAAACCGTCATGATGTAAATGGAACTCGAATCGAATGAAGCAATAGGATTAGAATGAGCCGAAATGCACATGACAAAATGAATACAGCTTTTAATTTGAAACACAAGGTGCAAGAAGTTACTTATATCTAACCTGGAGGTAAGTCCATAATTGAGTAAGTAATACAAAAGAGAGAACAAAGATATTTTTGATTTCAGGTATGAACAATAAGTCAAGGAACCTGTTGAATATATCAATTAATTTAAATACTCATTAACAAAAATATCAAGGTAATTCTTCATATCATTAATCGCTCAAACCAAATTCTGTAATTTGTTGACGGCTTGGTCGAGGTAAATCGTAGTGATACAAACGATGTGAGACGAGCAGCTATCCGATAGTTCGGTTTCATTTTAGCTTATCCCTACTTATATGTCGATGTATACCTTAGTTCCAAAATTGAACCAATGTTTATTTTCAAAATAACACGAAAACCCTAATGATTCTAAGAAATCAATCCTCTCCAAAGAAAGAACCTATGATTACCCAGAACTGGGCCGATGAAGTAAGAGTGAAGTTCGGGAGAGCATAAGGCGAGGAACTCAAAAAGGGAATGAAAGAAAAAGACAAGGAGCAAGTAAAATGCAATAGAAAAGGAACGCTTTATAGGTGGAGGAGTTTTATCTTGTACCTAACTCTCTAGAATCAATTAAGTCGCTAGTAGTGTTTCAACACCTAGTACCCTAATGCCATCTTGATGGGAGCTACTAACCCAAAGTTCAAGTAAGAGGCAGAAAGCCTAAAGTTAAAACATTGCACTATCCTTAAATGGTGACAATGCATGGAAAAAATTCCTCAGCGAAATTACATATGAAAATAGGGGGGCATATGTACTCTGAATTGGAAGAGTATCAAAGAGATGTCCCAAACATGAAGCTTAGTGGAAGCCTTATTAGAGAAACTAAGAAAGGAAAGGCAGAGGAGAGAAAAGGGTCGTGGTAATCTTGGACCTAAAATTCCTTCCATCCACGATTACCTAAGCCTAACAATATAAACCCAAAAGACTCGATTGATCTTTGGCATCAAATCACCTACATTGAGCGGAGATCATTATGAAAACACAAACTTATGGAATTTGGAAATATGGAGACAATCAAAATCTATGAAGGACTTTAGGAGTTAAATTGACTAAGATGAAATGAGAAAGGAAAATAATCTATTATTCAACAGATCTAATGATTATGTTGTTTGTAAAACGAATTTCAACAAATAGTTCTTTGTATACTATGAAAAGTGCAGAAACTAACCTTTGAACCTGATCACTAAGCCAGATATGTTTAAAATGATGTATACATTGTATTTCAAATTGCTAAATTATCATCACTCGCAGAATAAAACAGTAAAACAAAACAGAAAATGTCTCTTTTACTAGAGGACAAACAATCTTTCTTTTTTTCTTTACGAAAAAGGTCCAAGCTCGAGTTTGATGAGCTTAAAAGCTCCTTTAGTCCATTTTTCTGCTTTGTTTTTCATTAAAACGAATATTTGTATTATAATTATAAGAACTCACCAATTTGTCATTAGCAGAAGGAATAAGAGTTAAGAAAAGCAAAGAGAAAACTATAAATAAGTGGATAAAAAATGCAAATGAATGGCGTGAGCGTAAACGGAAGCAACCGTCAGCCACGATGCCAGGGTCCAGATAGTCCAAATTCCGGGCGTCACCGCAGACATCGTGAAAGTGAAGGAATTTGATACGCCAAGCGCAGGAAACATACCCAGTACTGGAAAAGCGATGTAAAATGAAGGAATGATGTCGCGATGTAAAACCGAGGTCGGCATAAAAAAATAAACTGCGCTGGGCAATAGCAAAGATTATGATGTCGCGACATAGACTGATGTCGCTGGCACCAAGAACAACCGTCAAGCATGGTGCAGACTTAATGTCAAGTCGTGACATCAAGAGGAGATCAATCGAAGGCTTAACTACGAGGTTGATGTCACGGTTATCGTGCAGGTACACCCGCTCAAGGAAACAGCATCAGAGCGGATGTCGCGACAAGATACTGGCGTCGCCGGCATCATAAATAAAGCCAAAGAGGAAGGCCGCAGGAGACTCCGAGCCCATGTCGCAATAAATATCCGATGTCGCTACATCGTGAAATGTCCAATAAGATCCAGCGATTGTGAACGGATGTCACGACAAGCGCCGCGATGTCGCGACATCGCTGCCGATCAATCAAAACCCGCAAGGGCATAAGATCGTGTCGCACAACCAATGACCGGCTCATAGAAGCGTAACTTTAGTCGATGTCGCGACATGGAGTTCGAAGGTCGCGACAAAGAGAACCGAGGCCACCTAAATCGAGCAAGACTGGGCTCGCTGTTTTGAAATTCACAAAGAAAGTTATATCGTGGGATTAGGGCCTAACTGAAAATCACAACATTGCAGCTTACCTGTATGTAATAGTGTAAAGCAAGCTTCTGAGGTGATCAAAGGAGAGATCCGGGGTAGCTCAGGCTTCACTTTTATTTTCTTTCTTTTCTTTTCTTTTCTTTTCTTTTCTTATTTTGTGGAGCGTATGTTTGTCCCGCTTTTTTTTTCGCTTATTATTTTGATCCGAATGTTATCATGGCTGGAGCCACAAATTCAATTCTTTCAAAATTACTACCAACAAATAAGTTCGCATAAATTCTCGATTCGATTATTTCGCCGAATTGCGCTATATTCTTTTGATCGAATATGCCTCAGATTCAAGAACTGAGGAAACTTAGCTCATTTAGTAAACGTTGTAGCCGAATTGACTCTTCCTGCTGAGGTAAGATCTTGTTCATTTCTGGCTACGAATTTACTTCCGTAGACATGGGTTTATTTGATTTTGATACCTAATGACGCCTTTACTTATACCTGCTTAAGAATCAAGGCGACATTCGATTTCAAGGAGGTCCTCTCGAAGTGATACAGTGGAAGACAACTCGAGAATGTACATTTCTTTGAAGGTATACTAACCCGCTATTATTAGGGATCCTTTTCAGAGTTTTGTAAGTTCACTTAGATAAATCCTCTCTCACTTGAAGTCGGGCAAACGAGTCGAACGGTTTATCTATTTAAATGCTTATAGATTTCACTCTTAATCTTGATAGGCGAGGCCAATCCTGCAAGAATGGTGATTCAATCAAGGAAAGGTTGGATCTATATTTTAATTTCAGAGGAAGAGTAATTTGAAGTTGTATATTTGTTGTTTCACCGATAACTTGGGAGCTAAGGTGCATGTACCCATAAATGGGTATGAAGTATTGCAAAAGAAAAATACCCAAATTATAAGGAAGTTTTTACAGTAAAAGTAGGTTATCTCTGCTCCCCTCAGAATTCGAGAGAATCGTGAAGAAGGATAACGAAATGGAGCGAGAGATCCACTGCACTACAAATGCCTTGGATGATTTTTGAAACTTGAGATAATTCAAGAAATTTATTCAGTGAGGAAACCACAGAATTGATCGCTCACTACGATCGCTTTCTCTGATGTGTCTTCCTATGATAATCGTTTCAAGATTCATTTCTTTTCGAGGAATTTATTTTCATTTGTTTTATTTTTACTATTCAATGTTCATTTCTCTTGAACTAGTTAATTTCCCTAAATTTTCATGCCGGGATACACCTATATATCAATTTATAGGTCCAAATAGTATTAATTTTCTCGAGCAGTCAGTAGTTGATGAAAATTCTCGAGATCTCTAATAGGATCGATATTTGACTTATGTCCATTTATTAGCATTTGTGTTTCTTCCACTGCACTTATGTCATCTCTGCATCAAAACCAATAAATTAAATTGTTCTACTCTAAGATTTTTGGTTATGATAGTATGATGTCAATGTCGAGCGGCACCACTGGCCAGGATTAGTTAATAAATTCCTTCTGAAATGAGTTATTATATAAATTTGTATATGTATTTTGGTCACAACAAGTTTGCGGCAATTTTTCTAGGATTAGATAGTAGTCCTTCGTTGATAATGCTTATAATCTTGGCATGCATAATTCACGCATAAATGTGCAAACATGTTTCGTCCTGGCCATCGTAGCTAGCTTGGTCAGGGCGCTGCAGTGGTTGTCTTCTATGTGTTAAATGCTATGTACTGTATTTATGGCCTCTATCTTCTCAAATTAGGTTGAATATCATTTAAATGTTATTACTTTGGCCAATACTTACCATGCTTTAGGGACACAAGCGTATACTTATTGCTAGATGTACTGGTGGTTCTTTAGATGGCCTTTACGAGCCATTTAAATGATGTCAATGTTGTGGTTTCAAACTAAAGTATTGTAGGATGCATGTTACCTGTGGCTGACTCAAATAGGAGTGATTCTAGGTTAGGTTTGCTAGTTAAACAAAGATCCTAAGTATGGCTTGACTATAGGTTGCTTGCTTCAATGCGAGGATAAAACCTGAGGACTTGTTTCATTCTATGTTATCAAGTTAGTGACCTAAATCTTCAAAGTTACCTTTCACACTTCACTTTCAGCTTTTACAGCTTAATCAAGGTTTTCAAACTACTTCACCGTTGCTAAACAAATCCAAAAATCCAAACTAAAAGCTCTTACCATTTTCTTGTAACATCGATGCAAGCTGGTCTTGATAGGATGAAACCCATCCCGTGTTCTGACCCTAGATAACTATGCCGCAAGAGTTTCGACTTCACTAAGAAGTAGGGGAGGAACTTAGGATATAAATTTTGTTGATTCCGGACGCCCATCAGGGCACGACCATCTCGCTACTACAAGATCGCTACCATAATTCCTAGCATTCTAAATCCAATAGAATGTTCTCACTCTTTACATCTCTCTTTACATCTCGTCCTTTCCCCCTCTTTGTCTCAAAGAGCTTCTCTTCCGCAAAGACGCTAGCCAGACTTCGACGCCGCTAAGAGCGGCAAGTTTACAATTCTTACTTTCACCCACATAATGTCTCGCTTTCTTATGATGATCTCTTCATCCTCCCCTCTTTTATTCAAGAGCTTCTTCTACAAAGATCGGCGGAAGGGCACTCTCGTCACTCAAGAACAAGAGCGCTAGTCCTTACGCTCCTATATTCCTCACCCGCACGTTTCATTCCTTGACATCTCGTCTCCTCCCCATCTTTCTCTCAGAGCTTCCGCATCATAAATGGCGGCGACCTTACGCCACCAAGAGCGACTGGGCCCCACAATTCTTACTGTAACCTACATAATGCTCTCATTCCTTTGACATCTCGCCTGGCTCCCTCTGTCTAAAGAGCTTCTCTTCCTCAGATCGGGCAAAGCGCGAATTTCACTTTGCAGCAGACAGCCACTAGCCTCAAAATTTCTACCTTCATACCATTGTGTTTATTTGTTGACATCTTTTGTCCTCCTCACTTTGTCTTAAAGAGCTTCTTCCGCAAGACGGCGAGGCACCTATACTGGCCTTTCAAGAGCGTCTGCCTCTGCTAAACGTTATGAGACTACCCATAGAATTTTTCTGCTTTCTCGACATCTCGCTCCCTCTCTCTCTTTGTCTCGAAGGAGCTTCTCAAGCAAAGACGGGCGGCGACTTCGCCGGTGTCAAGAGCGCCAATCTCACAATTCTACATTCTCACCCACATACGTTTCGGCTCTTCACATCTCGTCCCTCCCCTTTCTTTGCCTCGAAGAGCCTTTCCACAAAGATCGCGCGGGAGATCCTGCCGCCTCAAGAGGGGCTAGTCTCACAATCTTACACTACCACCACGGTCATGCGTGTCCCCAACTTCCTCATTCCTCCCTCTCTTGTCACGAAGATCTTCTCTTCCATAACATCCGGTGCATGCATACCCCCGCCAGCTTCTAAGAGTACAAATTCTCACACTCCTATTCTCACCAAAGATAATATTTTGTCTCAGACATCTCGTCCCTCCTTCTTTCTCTTCGGTATATCTCTTCCGCAAAGATCGATATGAGTGACTTCACAATGTGCCAAGAACGCTTAGCCTTGTGATAATTTTACATTCTCACCAATGTATCGTTTGTGGTTCTACATCTCGCCCTCTCCCCTTGTCTCGAAGAGCTTCTCTACGCAGCAAGATTTGCCAAGGCGAATTTCGATTTAGTACTAAGAGCTAAGTCTCAAAATTCTTATATTCTCAACCACATAATGTTTCATCTCTCGACATCTCGCCCCTCCCCTTTTTTGTCTCGACAATTTTCTTCTTTCGCAAAGATCGCGCCATACCGCCACCGTCACAGCGCTGAGCCTTTATAATTCCTACATTCTCACCGAGAATGTTATGTCTTTGACATCTCGCCCTCTTCGCTGTGAGAATGTTATGTCTCGACATCTCGCTCCTCCCTCTTCACTCAAGAGCTTCTTCCACAACATCGCGACGGCGACTTTTCATTGCCAAGAGCTACTACCACAATCTTAAGCATTCTAACTCCATAGAATATTTCTGCCTCTTTGACATCTCGTCCCTCCCCCACTTTGTCTCCAAGAGCTTCTCTTCCTCAAGACGTGCGGCGACCCCAGCCACTGGTCAAGAGCCGCTAGTCTCACCTACATTCTCACCCACATCGTTCAGCCTCCGACATTTCGTCCTCCTCTTGTCTCAGGAAGAGCTTCTCTTCCTGAAGACGGCGACGGTGACTTCTCCCACACAAGAGCTAGCAGGTCTCACAATTTACATTCTCACCACATAATGTTCTCATTAATCGACATCTGGGGCCCCTCCCCTCTTCTGCCTCGAAGAGCCTCCCAGCAAGATCGCCAATCTGCCAGATCCGCAAGTAGCGCAGAGCGGTCACCTCATAATTATGACATTCTCACCCACGTATCGTTTCGTCTCCGACATCTAGGTCCCCTCCTCTTTTGTCTCAAGAGCTTCTGCCCTCCGCAGCACAAGCATGCACACACTTCGCCTCCGCTGGCAAGAGCGGCCCATCTCACAATTCTAACATTCTCACCTACATACAAAGCGCCTCTTGGACATCTGGTCTCTCCCCTTTGTCTCAAAGAGCTTCTCTTCCGAGTACTGCTGGGCGAAATTCGTCGCGCTGCTGGCGAGGCGCCCCAAATTCTGGACATTCTCACCACGTAATATTTCAGCTCTACTAGATCTCGCCCCCACTTTGTCCCGAAGAGCCTCTCCGACACGCAGGGTGACCCCGCCGCCGCTGGCAAGACAGCCCGTCCTGGCACTCGAGATTCACCCACGCACGTTTTGATCTCGCATCTCGTCCCTCCTCTCTGTCTCGAAGAGCTTTTCTTCTACAAAGATCGCGGTGACTCTTCCACCGCAGAGCGCCGCCTCAAAATTTGGCATTCTCACCATGCACGTTTCAATTCCTGCATATCACGTCCACTCCTCTCTGCCCCGAAGAGAGTTTGATTCTGCACACGCGATTGACTGATTGCCAAGAGCGGCTAGTCTCACAATTTTTACATTCTCACCCACATAATGTTTTGTCTCTTGACATCTCGTCCCCTCCCCTATTTGTATCGAAGAGCTTCTCTTTCGCAGCATCGGAGGCGGTGACCCCTGCCACCATCAACAACTTCCATTTTCACAATTCTTACATTCTCACCCATTGCACGTTTCATGCCTTCTGGATATCTGCCCCCCACTTTATCCTAAGAGCTTCTCTTCAAAGAAGACTTTACGGCAGAGCACTCTACCGCCGCCAAGAGCGTCACCCCACAATTTAAATTCCTCACCCCATAGAATGTTTCGTTAATTGACATCTAATCCCCTCCCTCTCTTTGTCTCGTAGAGCTTCTCTCTCGCAGGATCGTCGGCGGCGACCCCTGCCGCCGTTAAGAGCTACCGATTCAGGCTACTTAGGTGATCCGAATCAACAATATTTGTTTCCAGAGTCTCCTCCTATCGCGAGTCAAGCTACCAAAGATAAATGTCTAGTATCGAACACGGGACGGAAGCCATCCCACGAACATTCAGATCATGATTGAAAATGGTAAGACTTTTATTTGGATTTTTGATTTGCATTAAAATAAGGAGTTGGCTGTTCAACGTTAACTCGAAATACGAATTAAGCCAGAAATGGTAATCTCGGGCGTTTAGTCACTAGTTTGATAAAACACATAAGATGTCCCCGGTTATTTCGTGACAGGCAATGACATATGGGCCAAAGCCAAAAACCGATCTTTGTTTAGCTATAAACCCAACTAAAAGTATTCCTATTTGAGTCCACATAATGAAAGAGCATTCAATGTCCTAATGCTTTGAAAACTTAGCATTTAAACTTTCATTTCAATGAGGCTCAGAAATGACATCTAGAAGAATGTCGCTGCATATGCCCATTAAGAATGCACTAAACCCTAAAGCATGATGCTATCGACTAAAGTAATGACATTAAATAGCATTAAACCCTAATTTGGAAAAAGTTTAACCATAATGCAAAGTGATTTTATAATTACTTGAAGAAGGCTTATTAATCGCCAAACCACCAACAACCAAGTTTGTAACCCTCCTCAAGGCTTTGAGGCTTAGCTACATCCTTGAGTTGTCATCCCCAAGGGGTGTGTTTCATGTACCAAGAAAATGAGAGAAAGAGGAGAGAGAAGAGAGAGCAAAATATAACCTAGAAAGCTAAAGCAAAGGAAAGTCAGACAAAAATGAAAAGCTATACATAAAGCAGGCGTGGCTTATATAGCCAACCCACCAGTGGAAATACCAAAAATGCCTAAAATATGTGGGATTACACAAGGACAAATGGTAATTAACAAACGAGGTCGTTTGGAATCAAAACATAAAAACACAGGCAATCTATTTTCATGGTAGTTGAATTCGCTTAACATAGCTTAAAATTTCACGCTATGATATAAATTTCACATTTAATAAATAAGGCATATGCGAATTCAAATTACAAGTTATGCACAGTGAATTTTCGCTTATGATAGCTAACCGCTTAGCTTAGCTTAAAAATGTGCATATTAAAAATTTCAAGTAGTGATTAAAATTTTAGCTATGGTATGGTTGCGAAATTTCCGCCCGATCAAATGCGAAACACAACAATGCGAAATCTGGTTTGCCTCTGCTTGCTCTGGCACGCCTTTGCATCTCCCTTTTCATCATTTCCACTTTACATTTCTTCATTTGTGGTTGATGAAGAATCACGGAGAATTCTCGCTTTTAGCCTCACGAAGCAGCTTGATGATTTGAAGTTCCCGATACTGTGAGAACTACGAAACCACCTCGAAACCAAATCAATAGCCTTAGAGTGGACACAGCCACATCCAATTGGCTCAATTCATATGATTAGTGCGCAAAGCACTCAAAACCTATCTTGAATAGGGCTCAAAATAGCACTTTTTGGGCCCCAATCACATCCCAACCGACCGTTGTAGTCCCTTAGCAATGCTAAAATAATAGGATGCATCTTTGTCTTTCTGGGTGTATGTGGTTCAAGAGTGTATATACGAATTAAGTTTTACCTTTAGCATGAATAATTTACACCACAATATGAAAACCTGGGTCATGAAGAACAAAAACAATATAAGAACAAGTTTAGGACAACATTGGTTCCAAAGGAAGTCGACTGAATTTCCACGAAATCTAATTGTTCCTAAGGTAGCAGTTGTGAGCCAATAAAATGCAGCTATTTACCCTAACCTAGCTACTACCATGGCCTTAAATTTGTTAACCAACCTAAATAGAACTGTGACAGCTCTTATTTCTTCCTTGGTGCTATGTGGTGCAATGCTAAAAACTTCGACTTCACCAAAGTCGGGTTTCTGCCGGTGCAGATGACTCCCAACCAATTAGGTTTAGGGCATCAAGCCAAAAGGATCACTTGACCCTGAGCTCGCGGGCTTCACCGGACTTGAATGGCCCGAGAGTGGGAGCCTACAACACGCTAAGCTTCACCCATCCACGTGTAGCGAACACAAAGTCGATGACTCGACGATTAAGGTTTAGGGCATCGAGCTTTAAAACTTCGCCATACCCCTCGGACCGGTCTTGCTCGGGTTTCAAAATGACGTCACGGCTTTATTTTCTTTCTTCTTTCTTTTCTTTTGCTTTTTCTTTTCCTTTTAGAAGACTATTTGGTCTTCAAACATGAGTAACACAAACCTATTATGGGTGTCCCGACAAATTTAAAGCGGCTTTGCAAAGTGGAAAGAGGTATAAAGCTTCGCAACCTATTGAGTGGTGGTGTACGTGTGTGAATTAGGCCCCAAGGGAATGTTCAAGGTTGACTATGCAGAAATTTCAATTGACGAAAACTAAATCATGCATAGAAATGTTATAACATTAAGGTAACATACGAGTGCTAATTTTCTACTAAAGGCAAAAGTAGAAACAAAAACGATTTGTAAAGTGTAGTAAAATGGAAAATAATACTATAAAGCTTTGATATAGCAAAATGAGCAAACATGGCAATATAGCTAAACATAGCAAATATCAGCGCCTACTATTATTTAATACATGAATCCTGTCTGAAAAATGAGTAGGAAGTTGATAAAGAAGTGAAAGCGTACAAAACATAATAGAAGACACTCTTAACTCTAACTTTTCCTCCCAGCCAAAGTAGAAACATGTCATAGGGGTAGGAAAGTTAGAGACAGAAGTGTGACCACCTCAATCTCGCGGTGGTGGTGGATCTGAGAAGGCATTCTTTGCTTGTGGCCGACATGTCCCAATGAGGCTGGTCTTTGTGGGCTCATCACGATGTGCAGGCTCGGGCGAGAGGCCGAGGTGACTCATGATCTAACAGAGCATGGTATGACAATGCTCTAAAGTGGTCTCGGCTCGGGCTAATCTCCGATCCATCGTGCACTATTCTTATTAGCCAATGCGCGAACAACATCCATAACACTGCTAGCTCGCCGAGTGACATAAACATGCTCGGAGAGTCTTGCGCCGAATATGAAGGGCGGGAGTGTCGGCTGAAGCTGGGGCCGAGAAGGAGGGTGGAGGAGGGAGATGGAGAGACAAAAATCGGCACTAGGCTCCTCGCTACCTCTACCTCCACCTAGGAACAGACAAGATCATCTCTCACTCGGGAGTCCTGCCACCTCATCCGGTACCTCCTCCACGAGAGTCCTGCTTCTTTGGAGGAGAAAAGAAATCGGCATCACCATAGCTCGCTCCATGGAGTCAGGACCTGAGGGCATCTGATCCTCCTCTCGTCTGAGGGCTCCTCTGGAAATCCCAAATGCTCCAGGACCTGACTCAGTAGTCGCGGCATCAACAATGGTAGACTCATTTCAGTCGGGCCTTGCGCGGTGGACCTTATCTTCAAAGTGCAGTAAGGCTGTCATGACTAACTCAGAGGGACTGAACCAGAATCTCACGAGATCCGGTCTGAACTCAGTATGGCTCCCCTGCGCTTGGACGTAGTCTTTATGCTGGGGAATAGGGTGGCTCCGAGGGCAATTGATCAGGAAGCATCGAGGCGGGGCGCCTCACGGAAGTCTTTTTAGTCTGCCGTGGTATCTCTAAGGCAGCGGACCATCTCCGCTGTGTCGGCCTTAATCTGGTCCACCCTCCCGAATTAGCTGCTCTGTGACGAGGCTTAATGCGGTGATATCGGCGCTGGGTATCTGGTTGATCATCGATAGTAAATCGGAGCTCCAGCGGACTAGGCGCTCCCCGGGAAGTCATGGAGTGGTAGGCGACACCACCGGGATAGTAGAGCTGTGATCGTGTGACGGCAACAGGGAGTAATGAGTATCGATCCTGTGAATCTGGCGGGGTGGCGGTCGGCGGTCAGTCTTGGCACGTTGTAATATGACTCTCCGTGAAAATCTCGGCGGTGGAGCCCTCGTTCCACCGGAATCGGGGGTCCAGACGATCAATGGCCGCGATTACGGGCGGGTGATAAGCGTGAGGCGATGAGCTCTCCTCTGCTTCTGTGGAAGGCGATGGCTCAGGCCTAGATGAAGAGGACTCCCCTGGGCTAGATGTTCGGGCCCGCTTGGAGGGTCGGGCCCTCCTGGATCGTCTCTAAGGCCCACTTAGGGGAAGGGCCGGGTCCCCGTGCGGTTGATCCTCCTAAACCCCTGAGGCTCCTCGGGGGTGGATCGGGGGCGTGGCTGGGGCTGCTCCTCCACCTTTCTAGAGTGCTAAACTGACTCGGGGCTGAAGCGGGACCCACCTGCAGTGCGTACCATATCGCGATTCGAAGAGTGTCTGAGAGCGGGGGCGGGGCTCACGGGTGGGAGGCCGGTCACGGGAGTGTCTACACAGGATTTGGACCGGGACTCGGCCCCGAACCACGTGAGCACGGCTAGGCGGGGGCACGAGGCGTGGCCATTTATGGACACGGCAGCCCGAGGCGGTTGTGGGGGCTACGAATCTTCTTCGAACCGGGCTCGGTATTGGCGGTGGAGGGCTCAATCTACATGCTCCACAGTGGTGGCTAAGGGGACCTTTGCAATGGAGGCAGTCTTTGGGCGAGGGCACGGGGCGCCTTCGGCGCGGTAGGGCGCGGTGGCCGGGCCAGCGGCGGCGGTGGCTGGGGGAGACGGGGCACGACGACGAAGCCCGAGGAGGGAGGGAAAGGCTTTTGGGCCAGCCAGCCAGAAGATGGGCTTCCCCCTCCCTTTAAATAAAGCCTTGAAGGGTAGTTGAAGAGCCATTGGGCTGATTTCGCTATAATAGCGAAATTCAGCAAAAAATTGGGTTCACCTGCATTAAATTTTTTTTTTTATTTAGGCTAAATAAGAACAATCACAAAAAAAATAATAATAAAATAAAAATAAAAAATAATTATTTTTTTTTTTACAAAAACCTAAAAAAAAAATAAATAAATAAAATTAATTTTAGGTTACTTAAAAAGGAAAGTTGCTAAAAGCAGGGAAGTTACTAAAATAGAAAATTAGCAAATTTAAAAGCCAAGGCAAAAATTTTGAGCTGCAATTTGGTTTAATTTGACACCAAACCAGCTCAATGTTACCAATCTTCATTTATGGGGGGTCAAGGAGGAGGAGCTCCTTAACCCCGACAGTGGCTTGTGTTGCAGCCTTCATGCTTGGTCCATTCTTGTTGATTTCCTTCCTACAGGGTGATTTTGGGTTGACCATTTTGCTGCGCATTGGTGGTGATGGCAGTTCCCGATCAAGCGCTTCATCTTGGTTGCTTGATTCTTGCGATTTATGGATCTTTGGCTTCCACGCATTCTAACGATTGAGCGGACTTCATTTCTTCCTTCTCGTCGCCCTCCGTTGGTATGTGCTTGTGGCTCAGTGAAAAATGTTAAAGCTCCGATGTCATGTTGCCAAATGTAGGTTGCATGACTCCATTTCGACCAATTGATAATTGCGTGGCGTGGCAATGGTCTTCGGGATAATCGGCACATGATTGGGCGCGCAATTGGCTCGTGCTCCGAGCACTACAAAGTCACCCAGGTAGTAGAATTTGTCTACCTTTACCAACACATCTCAACTATTCCCGCCAGGAATCTTCAGCGATCGTTGTGACAGAGTGATGTTGGTAGGTTTAGCTCCCCCAAGCCTAGCTGCATACTGTGAGTGGCGGTGGGTTTCTAGCGGCCCCTAAGTGCAGCGATTAGCTATTCTATGCAATTCCACTCCGATGTTATTTGAAATTGTAGGGGATCACCGGATCCTTGTATTTGGTAGGGTCTTACTTTCTACGAATTATAGCGACTTTCGGTTATGAAGGCTTCCTTTTCAATGCCTAACCCTTTCTTGACTGTGCATAGGTCCTTTAAGAACTTAGCATAAGTTGGGACCTGCTTAATCATGTTGAGCAGTGGGATGTTCACCTTCACTTGCCTTAGAACCTCCCGAATTTCAAGCTTGGTTTTTGGGATTTTTCTTGCCTCGTAGTGCTTGGGGAAATGGAGGGGGCATGCTTCTCTTCACTACGTCTTCACTGATGATTACCCTCTCAGGCTCAGCTTCTTTTTCCTTGCATGTTTCTTCAGTAGTCATGGGCACTGGTTGCTCTATTTCTCTTCCACTCCTCAGAGTGATTATAGATTTTACCTCATCCATCCTTGAATTCTTTGGATTAGACCTACCTCATGCACCCCTTTGGTTGGAAATGTTGGAAGGTAAGCAGCTACTCCTCGGTATCTCGAAGCGGTGTTGATCTTTGTGATTGAATCTGCGGGTTGTCAATTTTAAGTTAAGATTGCTCTTAAGCCCATCTATTCTTTTGTTCGTGTACTTTCTACAATTATCAATTCTTTGTGCCAATTGTGCATTCAGTCCCTTTTGTTCCTTCCCGCAATTGCCTACCACCTTGCTCAGGTCGATGGCTTGTTCGACGGTGAAGAGGGATGATGGCCAATTTGTGGATTGAGATGAGGAACCAAACTGTTGTTTGGCACCAAGGGGCACATAGGCAGGGGGATTAGGTTTCCAGGAGAGATTGGGGTGATTCTTCCAATTGGGATTGTATGTGTTACCGTATAGGGCATTAGGTTGTGGCTTGTATTGACCTATGGCATTGGCATGTTCTGACATCAAATCCTTCACTGATGGGGCACTCGGATAGTTTTCTCCTGGATGGACAGTGGGGCGATAATTGTTCATGGGGTTGGCACATGCGGTGTTTTCGATCCTTTATGCACTTCATGGAGCCTCTTTCCTTCTAACTCCTCCACCTTCCTAGCTAGGGTTGAGATTTTTGCTTTCATTTCCATGTCCTCCGAAAGTGTAAAAATTCCTCCCCTTTGGTGTGCTGAGGGCCTCATTTTCTCCACCTCTCTCGGGTTTGGCTCGTCCCAACCCTTGGAAGTTTCAGCCACATAACTCAAGAAATCCATAGCTTCATCTGGATTCTTACTTAAAAAATCACCTCCACACATGGTTTCTAGCAGCTGCTTCATGGCAGGGGACATACCATTATAGAAATGATTCACTAGCATCCATGTATCAAAACCATGGTGTGGGCATGCATTGATGGTATCCACAAATCCCGGCATTGGTAGAATTTTCATTGTCATGAAATGCAGAGTAGGTGTAGATCACATGCTCTTATTTGTTAGTCTTGGTTGCGAAGAATTTCTTTAAAGCTACGACGAGCTCATTGATTTCTGAATTGTTCTCGGCCTCAGTGAATTAAGCCATTTTTGGCTTTGTCCTTGACGGTCAAAGGAAATGCCTTAAACTTTAACAATTCCATATCGGTTATACCCTCCTTAAAAGTTATGCATACTTCCTCAAAATCCCGTATGTGTGAATATGGATTTTCATTCTCCATACCATGAAATGTGGGAAGCAGGGGCACTAGGTAGGGTCTCACTACTACATCCTCAGCATGAGGTATTATGCAGGAAGGAGCACTAACTATAGGAGGGTGTATGTGATCCCTCATTGATCTATATGTTGTTGGATTCAGCAGGGTACCTGTGACTCTATTTGTTCCTCGAGGTAGAGGATGTTTGAGTCCTTTGTGCTGCTGATCTCACAACTTTTGCTCAATGGTGCACTTACTCTTTGCGATCTACACGATATCCCTCTTGTCGATCTTGCATAAACACTGTTACACAAAATGAGACACAACCAAAGAACACAAACAAGGCTTGCCAAAGTCGGTGTTAGTTAAAGCAGCGAAACGTAGAAACAAAACGGTCACGATGGCATAAGTGAAACTTGCAGTTCCTGCACTGAAAATAAAGGGTGAAAGGTCACCCAACACTTGTAATGTAGTTACAAATACCACATCAACTCATCATACATAGTTGCTTCCATCCCGGCAACGGCGTATCTGGTCGTGCCACGAGTAGGGTGATCGGAATCAACAAAATTATACCTAAGGACCTCCTACCACACGTGGTCAAGCTGCTATGATATAGCGGTCTTGGAGTCGAACCACGGGGATGGGTTTCATCCTGAATGACTTTGTCCCTGAGTGTGAAAATGGTGAGACTTTCATTTGGATTTTTGGATTTTAGTTAAAAACATGGGAGGTTGGTTGTTCAGTTAAGCTGTAATGGCAAATGAAAGTGTGAAATGGCCCAACCTCGAAGGCTTGGAGTACAAACGTGTAACATGGGGGGTATTACGAGTGTCCTCGGGTTATTTCCTCGCATTAGGGCAATTGGCATATAGTCAAAGCCAAAGCTTTGGATCTTTGTTTAGCTATAAGAGCTAACCAAAACCACTCTCTTGAGTCAAGCAGTATTAAGCATTTCAAGTCCCATTTTAGTTTCGAAACCTAACATTTTAACCTCATTCTCATGGCTCGTAAATGCCATCTAAAGGAGCTCATAGTGCATCTACCATTAAAAATTCACTTTGAACCCTAAAGCATGACAAGTATAGGCCAAAGAAAAGACATTAAATGGCATTAAACCCTAGTTTGAAGTTGGGAACCATAAATACGTACACACGTAACATTCAAAGCATGAGGACAACTGCCAGTGGCCTCAAAACCAAGCTAGCAGCCCTCCTCTTCAAGGCTATGAGGCTTAGCCAAGCATCCCATAGATTGTCATCCTCCAAGGGGGTGTTTGGCCGCCGAGAAAATGAGAAGAAAGAGGAGAGAAACGAAAATGGGACTAAAATGAAAATCTGCGGAAAAGCTTTATAAAATGAAAAGTTGCTTAGGGTTACAAAGTTGTGGGGGCTTATATAGTCAGCACAAAATGTGAGAAAATACAAAAATGCCTAAAATGAAATTACATAAGGGACAAAATGGTA
Organism: Tetrastigma voinierianum; assembly: GCA_016808115.1. Classification (NCBI taxonomy): domain Eukaryota; kingdom Viridiplantae; phylum Streptophyta; class Magnoliopsida; order Vitales; family Vitaceae; genus Tetrastigma; species Tetrastigma voinierianum. The sequence goes on along the minus strand of JAEQBH010000686.1, from coordinate 229,409 downwards.
ATATGTCAAAGCGTAATTGGGTTTAGAACCAAAAATACAAAACACGAGGCGGCAATTTCGCTATCGACAAATTTAGCTAGCTATGAAATTCGCTAACATATGATTACAATGAATAGCGAAGTGGAAATTTTAAGCTAAGACGATGAATTTCACTAGCTAGCGAAATTTCGCTAGCCTAGCGAAATTTTCCACATAGCGAAAATTTCGCTAGGATTGCGAAATTTTCGCAATCCTAGCTAAAATCCTGGTCTTCTCTGTTTAGCTATTGCATCCCCCCTTCTTCAAATCCACCATACATTTCTTCATTTTGTAAATGATGAACACATTGTGAATCCTGATGTCCAGCCACAATATCTTGACATCAAACTTAAACTAAATGGATGAGGCACGCAAAGCACGCAAAATTACGAAAAAACAAACTGAAAGCGGAATCAGGTGGTACTAAGTGGACACCTTTTTACATCAATTGGCTTAATTGATATGATTAGTGTAAAGCACTCAAAACCTATCTTAAATAGGAGGGCTCAAAATAGCACTTTTAGGCACTAATCATAGCGACCCTGCATCCGTCAGAACTGCCAATCTCAAATTCTTTTTCCACCCGGAGATGTTTCGTCTCTTGAAATCGTCCCTCCCCTCTCTTTGTCTTGAAGGCTGTCTTCCACGACATGTCAGTGGCGCGACCCCTCTAGTCAAGGCGTGGATCTCACAATTCTTGTTTCTTATAATATTTCGTCTCTCAACATCTCGTCCCTCCCACTTTGTCTTGAAGGCTTCTCTTTCGCGACATCGGTGGCGCGACCAGTATGTCGAAGCGACTAATCTCACATTCTTACATTCTCACCCACATAATGTTTCGCCTCTTGACATCTCGTCCCCTCCCCCTCTCTTTCTCGAAGAGCTTCTCTTCCGCAGCATCGGCAATGACCTTCCGCCGTGAAGCGTGAGTCTCCACCGATTCTTATTCTATCACGGAATGTTTCGTCTCTTGACATCTAGCCCTCCCCTCTTTGTCAGGAAGAGCTTCTCTTCCATAGAATCGATGGCGCGACCCACATGCCGTAGTCAAAACGACCCATGTCTTACAATTCTTACATTCTCACCTGAATCTTTCGTCTCTTTGACATCTCGTTCCCTCCTCTTTGTCTCGAAGAGCTTCTCTTTGCGGCATCATGAGCGGTGACCCTTGCTCTTAGTGAAAACGACCAAATCTCAATATTCTTACATTTTAATACACATAATTTTTCATCTCTTGACATCTCGTCCCCTCCCCCTCTTTCTCTCGAAAAGCTTCGCTTCCGTAACATTGGCGGTACTGCGACCCAGCCACAGCCGTCGAGAAAGAGGCCGGTCTCGAATTCCTACATTCTCACTGACATAATGTTTAGTCTTTTTTCCGGCTCAAGCTGCGGCGGCGACCCTGACGGCGTCGAGAAACAGAATCTCTGGTGTCTTATATTCTCACCCACAGAATGTTTCATCTCTTGAAATCTTGTCACCTCCCCCTTTTTATCTCGAATAGCTTTCTTACGCAGCATCGCGTGGCGACCATTTGTCAGCGAGCTAGTCTCATGATTCCTATTTCTCACCGTGAATGTTTTGTCTCATGACATCTCGTCTCCTCCCTCTCTTTGTCTCGAAGAGCTTCTCTTCCCATGACATCAACGGTGAAACCCCTACGCCGTCAAGCGGTCAATCCCACCAATTCTTACATTCTCTCCCTTTGGAGATATTTCGTCACATTTTATATCTCGTCCTCTCCCCCTCTTTGTCTCAAAAAGCTTCTCTTCCACGGCAGTGGCGCGACTACAGCGCGAATCCAAGAAGCGACATGTCTCAAAATCATCATATTCTCACCCACATAATGTTTCATCTCTTGACATGTCCCACCCTTTTGTCTCGAACTAACTTTTCTTGACAAACATCGGCGACGGCCCTTCACCGTCAAGGCAGGCTGAGTCTCCCACCCAGTTCCTTTATTCTCACCCGCAGAATGTTTTGTCTCTTGACATTACGTCCCCTCCATCTCTTTGTCTCGAAGAGCTTCTCTTCCAGAGCATCGGCGGTGGCGACCCTGTAGATCTAGGTGGCAGATCTCCTGATTCTTGCTACAACCCACGGAGATTTTCGTCTCTTGACATCTAGGTCCCCTCCTCTTTGTCTCGGGGAGCTTACATTCCTCTTTGTATCGGCTGGCGGTGAACCCTGCCACGATCAAGTGCAGCGTCTCAAATTCTAACATTCACACCCACGGAGATGTTTCGTCTCTTGAGCATCTTGTCCCTCCCCACTTTGTCTCTAAGGATTATAGCCATGACATCGCGACGGTGACCCTAGCTCTTAGTCAAGGCCGATTACGTCTCCTGGTCTTACATTTTCACCCTCAGAAAGTTTCGTCTCTTGACATCTCGTCCCCTCCCTCTCTTTGTCTCGAAGAGCTTCTCTTGAAGCATCGTGAAGAAAGCTGACCCACAGCCTTCTAGGCGACCGGTCTCTGATTCTTAGTTCTCTTACATAATGTCTAGATCTCTACATCTAGTCCCTCCCTTTTTGTCTCGAAGAGCTTCTCTTCCGCAGCATCGGAGGTGGAGACCCTTGCCACCTTCAAGAGGGGCTAGTCTCACAATTCTGACGCTCTCACCCATAGAATGTTCGTCTCTTGACATCTCGTCCCCTCCCTCTCTTTGTCTCGAAGAGCTTCTCGCTCAGCATTGGTGTGGCGACCCACACCACATAGTTAAGTGCGGCTGTCACATAATTCTTACATTTCTAACCCGCGGAATGTTTGTGATTATATGACATCTGGGCCCTCCCCACTTTGTCTTCGAGTTTCTCTGCGGCATTGGCGGTGGAGACCCCCGCCTCCGTCGAGCTGACCGGTCCTGATTCTTACATTCTCACCCACAGAATGTTTTGTCACTTGACTTCTCGTCCCCTCCCTCTCTTTCTCTTGAAGTGATTCTCTTCCGCATCATCATCGTGGCGACCACCCTGCCTGCCGTCAGACGGCGACTCTCTGGTCCTAACATTCTCACCCGTAGAATGTTTCGTCTCTTGACATCTTGTCCCCTCCCCCTTTTTTTTTTTCTCGAATCAGCGACACCTGCGGCATCGCGGCGCGGCCTCTGCCGTCGAAGCTGACAGGCTCACACAATTCTTACATTCCTTGCCCCGCGAGTCGTTTAGGTCTCTTAACATCTCGTCGTATCTTTGTCTCGAAGAAACTACTCTTAAGCGACATCGGAGGTATCCTATTGTAGTCAAGACGGCCGGAGTCTCCGCGATTCTTACATTCTCACCCACATAATGTTTCGTCTCTTGACATCTAGTCCTCTCCCCCTCTTTTTCTCTAAGAGCTTTTCTACCGCATCATCGGCGGCGGCGACCCCTGCCGCCGTCAAGAGCGGCCAGTCTCACAATTCTTACCTTGAACTTTTGTCCCCTCCCTCTCTTTGTCTCGAAGAGTTTCTCTTCCGCGGCATCGGCGGCGGCGACCCCTACCGCCGTCAAGAGCGGCTAGTCTCACAATTCTTACATTCTCACCCACATAATGTTTCATCTCTTGACATCTCGTCCCCTCCCTCTTTGTCTCGAAGAACACTCTTCGCATCATGCGGCAGTGACCCTCTGCATTTGTCGAGAGCGTGATCTCTAATTCTTATTTCTCACCCATAGAATGTTTCGTCCCTTGACATCTAGTCCACTCCCCCTCTTTGTCTCGAAGAGATTCTCTTAAGCGGCATCGACAGCGGCGACCCCTTCCGCCGTCAAGAGCAGCTAGTCTCACAATTCTTACATTCTAATCCACATAATGTTTCATCTATTGACATCTCGTCCCCTCCCCCTCTTTGTCTCGTATAGCTTCTCTTCTGCAGCATCGGCGGCCGCGACCTCAGCCGTTGTCAAGGTCGGTTAGTCTCACAATTCTGACCTTCTCACACACAGAATGTTTCGTCTCTTGACATAACGTCCCCTCCCCCTCTTTGTCTCTAAGAGCTTCTCTTCCGAATCATCGGCGACGGCGGCACACACTTGTGCGTCGAGGCGGCAGGTCTCCCGATTCCATTCTCACCTGGAATGTTTTCTTCTTTGACATCTCGTCCCCTCCCCCTCTTTGTCCAGAAGAGCTTTTCTTCCACAGTGTCGGCGGCGGCGACCCCGACCGCCGTCAAGAGCGGTCAGTCTCACAATTCTTTCATTCTCACCCATAGAATTTTTCTTCTCTTGACATCTGGTCCCCTCCCCCACTTTGTCTCAAAGAGCTTCTCTTTATGACATCACTTAGCGGTGACCCTGCCCTGATTAAGAAGCGACCCGTCTCAATATTCTTACATTCTAACTACGTAATGTTTAGATCTCTTGACATCCGTCGCCTCCCCCTCTTTCTCTCGAGTTTCTCTTCAGCGACATCGGTGGCGACCGCCACCGTCGAGGGCTACCGACCTCTAATTCTTTCATTCTCACCCACAGGAATGTTTAGTCTCTTGACATCACGTCCCTCCCCTCTTTGTCTCGAAGAGCTTCTCTTTTCTTGGCATCACTTAGGTGGTGACCTCTGCCACTAAAAGCGATCCGTCTCAATATTCTTACATTCTCACCCACAGAATGTTTCGTCTCATTACATCTCGTCTTCTTCCCCTCTTTATCTCGAAGAGCTTCTTTTCCGCAGCATCGGCGGCGGCGACCCCTGACGCCGTCAAGAGAGGCAAGTCTCACAATTCTTATATTCTCACCCACATAATGTTTCGTCTCTTGACATCTCGTCCCGTCCCCCTCTTTATCTCGAAGAGCTTCTCTTTCGCAGCATCGGGGTAGCGACCCCTGCCACCGTTAAGAGCGGCCAGTCTCACAATTCCTACATTCTCACCGAGCCACAGGTGTTTTAGTCTCTTTACATCTCGGTATCTCCCCCTCTTTTGTGTCTCGAAGAGCTTCTGCTTCCCGCGACATCGGCGATGGCAGCCCACTGGCAGCATTCGAGCGGCAAGTCTCACAATTACGACATTTCTCACCGCAGAATGTTTCGTCACATGACATCTGTCCTCCTCCCCTCCTTTTCAAGAGTGATGACTTCTCATGACATAGGCGGCGGCGGCCCCTTTGTGGGTCGAGGCGACAGTCTCAAATTCTTACATTCTCACCCACAGAATGTTTCGTCTCTTGAACTCTTGTCCCCTCCCCCTCCTTGTCAAGAAGTGATATTCTCCCGCAACATCGGCGGCGGCGACCCCTACCGCCGTCAAAAGCGGCCAGTCTCCCAATTCTTACATTCTCACTCACATAATGTTTCTTCTCTTGAAATCTCGTCCCCTCCCCCTCTTTGTCTCGAAGAGCTTTTCTTCCGCATCATCGGCGGCGACCCTACCCATTGTCAAGTGGCGGTTCACAAATTCTTACATTCTCACCCACATAATGTTTCGGTCATGACATCCGGTCCCCTCCCTCTTTGTCTCGAAAAGGCTTCTCTTCGCGACATTGGCGCGGCCCGCCTCTGCCGTCAGGCGACCTAGAATCTCTAGTTCTTACATTCTAATCCTGGAATGTTTCATCTCTTGACATCTCGTCCCCTCCCCCTCTTTGTCTCATATAGCTATAATAGCCACGGCATCGGCGGCGGCGACAGTAGTTGTCGAAGCAGTCAAGTCTCAATATTCTTACATTCTAACCAACATAATGTTCGATCTGAATTTACATCTCATCCTCTTCCCCTCTTTGTCGAAAGAAGCTGCTCTTTTCGCGACATCGGCGCTCCATTGCCGTCGAGCGACAAGTCTCGGAATTCTTATATTCTCACCCACGAGGAATGTTTAGATCTCTCTTGACATCTCGTCGAGTCCCCTCTTTGTCTCGATGAAATACCTCTTCTGTAACATCGGCGACGGTGTGCCGTTGTCGAGGCGGCCGATCCTCCTGATCTTATATTCGCTCATAATGTTTCGTCTCTTCACATCTACGTCCCTCCCTCTCTTTGTGCCGAAGAGCTTCTCTTCCATGACATCGCGACGGCGGCCTGCCTTCAAGAGCTACAGGTCTCGAATCCTTACTTTCACACCCACGGAATGTTTTGTACGTGACATCTGATCCCCTCCCCACTTTGTCTCAAGAGCTTCTCTTCATAACATGCGGCCAGTGACCCCATTAGTTAAGGCGTCGTCTCAAAGTGCCCACATTCTCCCACCCGCGAGAATGTTTCGTCTCTTGACATCTCGTCCCCTCCTCCGCTTTGTCTCGAAGAGCTTCTCTTATGCATCATCGACGGGGCAACACACACTTACAGTCGAGGCGGATAGTCTGTGATTCTTACATTCTCACCAGCTCCAGATGTTTCGTCTCTTGACATCTCGTCCCCTCCCTCTCTTTGTCTCGAAGAGCTTCTCTTCCACAACATCGGCGGCGGCGACCCCTGCAGCCTTCAAGAGCAGCCAGTCTCACAATTCTTACATTCTAACCCACAGAATGTTTTGTCTCTTGACATCTCGTCCCCTCCCCTCTTTGTCTCGAAGAGCTTCTCACACTTGACATTGGCGGGAGCGACCTATGCCGTCGGGGCGTGAGCCTGTCTTATATTCTCACCCACAGATGTTTAGGTCTCTTGACATCTCGTCCCCTCCCCATTTTTACTCAGTCGCTTTTCTTTCTCATCATGTTGTGACGACCCCTCCCAGTATCCAAGGCGGCCAGTCTCTAATTCTTGTTCTCACCCCAAAATGTTTGGAGTCTCTTGACATCTAGTCCTCCCCTCTTTGTCTCGAGCTTCTCTTAAACATGTCTGTGGCGCGACCCCTTCCGCCGTTAAGAGCAGCTAGTCTCACAATTCTTACTTTCAAATCCATAAATGTTCATCTCTTGACATCGTCCACCCTCTCTTTTGTATGTTAGAGCTTCTCTTCTGCCGATGCTCAGCGTGGTGACCAGGCCCTCTGTCCAAGGCGGCAAGTCTCTGGTCGAGCATTCTCACCCCACGAATGTTTTGTCTCTTTACATCTCGTCCCCTCCCCCTCTTTGTCAAGAAGAGCTTCTCTCCTTGACATCGGCGGCGCGGCCCTATCGCCGTCGAGGCGACCGAGTCTCGAAATTCTTATTTCTCACCTGAGGAATGTTTCGTGTCTTGAACTCTTGTCCCATCCCTCTCTTTGTCTCGAAGAGTTTCTCTTAGCAACATCGATTTGTGTGACCCTGCCGCCAGTCGGGCGGCTGGAGTCTCACCAATTCTACGTTCTCACCGGAGATGTTTATTCTCTTGACATCTCGTCCCCTTCCCTTTTTTGTCTCGAAGAGCTTTTTTATTCCCGCATCCATCGGCGGTGGCGGCCCTCTGCGTCAAGCGACCAGATTTAACAGATTCTTACATTTCTCACCCACGAGGAATGTTTTGTCTCTTGACATCTAGTCCCTCCCCTCTTTGTCTCGAAGAGCTTCTCTTAAGCAGCATCGGCGACGCGACCCTTACACCGTCGAAGCGACTAGTCTCATAGTTCTTACATTAATCCGCGGAATGTTTCATCTCTTGACATCTCGTCCCCTCCCTCTTTGTCTAGAGTATAGCTTCTCTTTAGCGACATCGGCGGCGTTGACAAGTATCAAGCGGTCCGTCTCAATATTCTTACATTCTAACCAATAGAATGTTTCGTCTCTTTACATCTCGTCCTCTCCTCCTCTTTGTCTCGAGAAAAGAACCTGATGTGACATCGGTGGCGCGGCCTTATTGTGGTCGAAAGTCTTTCAAGTCTCCTGAATTCACCATATTCTCCTTACGGAATGTTTCGGTCCTCTTGACATCTACGTCCCCTCCTCTTTGTCTAGGAAGCCAAGCTTGTTTGACTGGGAGTTCCCAAGACTGCTGAAACTACCCGAAACAATCTCGAAGCTCGTCATTAGCACTAAGTGGACATGCACATGACAATTGGCTTAATTTATGTAATTAGTGCCCAAAAAGTGCTATTTTGAGCCCTATTCAAGTTAGGTTTTGAGTGCTTTTTGCGCACTAATCATATGAATTAAGGCAATTGTCATGTGCATGTCCACTTAGTGCTCTTGATTTGTTTCGAGATTGTTTTGGAGTAGTTTCGCAAGTCTTAGAGACCGGTCAAACTTGGCTTCTTATTGGTCTTGAGGAATGTGAGAATCCTCGGTGATTTCCTGAAAGTGAGGCGATGTAATATCAAAGATGAAGTGAAGAAATTGAAGGCAAAATGATGAAGAAACCATGCGGAAATGTCTGAGGCAATGCTTTGGAGGAAATGGTGGAATGCAGAATTTTCGCTATGCATTGCGAGAATTTCGCAATCCTAGCGAAATTTTTGCTATGACCAAATTTTCGCTAAGCTAGCTAAATTTTGCTAGCTTAGCGAAAATTACTGTTCATAGCGAAAATGGCTGCCCTGTGTTTTTGATGTTTTTGATTCCAAATGACCACGTTTTGATTAATTACCATTTTGTCCCTATTGTAATCTCATATTTTAGGCATTTTTGCCATTTCACACATTTGGGTTGGCTATATAAGCCACCTTATAACTTTGTAACCCTAACTTTCCATTTTATAAAAGCTTTCCCGCAGCTTTTCATTTTAGGTTTTATTTTGCTCTCTTCTCTCTCCTCTTTCTCTCATTTTCTAGGTTGCAAACACACCCCTTGGATGAAAACTCGAGGATGCTTAGGCCAAGCCTCAAGCGCCAGTGAGGAGGAGGTTGCTAGCTTAGTTTAGAGACTCTTTGCACAGGTTGTCCTCATGCTTTAAATGATCTAGATGCTGCATTTTATGGTTAAACTTTCCAAACTAGGGTTTAATGCAGTAATGTTTGCTTTGGTCGATCTTGCCGTCTTTAGGGTTAGTGCATTCTTGTGGTAGATGCACTGACATTCTTTGAATGTCATTTGGAACATTGAATTGAGGTTAAATCCTAGGGTTTCAAACTGACTAGGACATTGAATGCTTAGTATTTGATTTGACTCAAATAGGAGTGGTTCTAGGGTTAGGTTTATAGCTAAAACAAAAAGATAGGTTTTGGCTTTGGTATGTCATTATGCAAATAGAGGAAATAACCGAGGACACTTTAATACCCCGTGTTATCAGCTAGTGACCCGAGCCTTCAAGGTTAACATTTCACACTTTAGTTTAAGCTATTTCAGTTATCAGTGAACAACCAACTCCCTTTGTTTTTAACCAAATCGAAAATCCAAGCAAAAATTACCATTTTCCAAGCATTATCACGAATCATTAGTGGGATGAAAACCCCATCCCGTGTTACGACCCCTAGACCGCTATCTTTGCGGTAGCTTGACTACGGCGATGGGAGACAGGATACAAATTTTGTTGATTCCGGATCACCCTACCGAGGCACGAATCAAATGGCGCCGTTGCCAAGGATGGTGCCAAACTATGAATGATGAGTTGAGATGTACTTGTAATCCACATTACAAGTGTTGTGACCTTCGGTCACTTTTGAATTTAGTGTGTGCGGGAGCGCAGGATTTTCTTTACTTAGCGATTCTTTGCCTTTATTTTATTACGATCAGTTTGATGCACTAGTCAGTTTCATTGGAGCGTTAAAACACTCATCTTACACTCGCGTCGGTTCGTCATTTTCACATTTATTTTATAATAATTTCATAGTTTTTGTGGTTAGATCCCTGATTTTGTGTCTGGTGTGGTTACAGGTTCATTGGAGCGTTAAGAGCAGCTTTTGGAAGCAGTTTTGGAACAATGAGGAAGCGACGAAGTAGCGCCGTCGCGGCGTCACCCACGTCGGCGGCGTCAGCTCAATCGCACCTCATCATTAAAATCTGAATAGCTCGAAATTAGGGCATCGGGAGCGTGCGAAGCGAGGCACGGAGTTTGACGGTAACACTAGCCGAGCGCGGGAATTATAGCGGCTTTTTCATTTTCCGGATATTAGAACAATGTTTTCTTTATTCGCAGTTTCATCTTTTCTTTGTTATGTTCTAGATCTCTTTCACAAGGGTTACATCAAACCATGTCACATACAATGGATTAAAGCTTGATCTTTCGTATTTATTCGATTGTTGTCATCTGTCGCATCTACTATATGCATTTCAATTATATGATAATGTCGCCAATGTTAGCATGTCGCCTTTGGAGATCAGAGATTCGAGGAGTAGTGTGAGGGGATCGGTAGAGTGGCCTTTAGCCGGTCGGTTAATAGAGATATTCGAACCTGAAGGTGGCATTTGGGGTTAGAACATTTAAGCATTTGAGGAATGCAGTCGAGATAGAGGATATACTCGATTCTATTCACGAGATGAGGCGGATATACCTCGAGAGAGAGGATATCACCGTAGAGCGAATCACCTCGCCATTGACATATTACAAATATATTGAATATGATATCTTTAGAAAAGTAATCCATTGAATGTGATAGGGAGATTTAACCTAGGCAGCCAGCACCATTAATTCACTAGGGTAATGGCTTAGTTCTTGAGTTTCCTTACTTAAATTTTACCTAGAATCTGTTTTATTGGATATTGTCTGTAAGCGAGAGACCTCTGCTAGTCGATTCCACCCTTTCTCTGTGGATCGATATCCGTACTTTAAGTACATATTACTTGGGGCTACGGCGTGCACTTGCGCACATAGGCATTCATTTGCCAGCGTTTCGGCTGTCAAGTTTAGAAGCATTAGGAAGGTTTAATTGATATAGAGAAGTGAGCACATAGATAGTATTACGAGATTTTTTTAGATACTTTTGTTATTTTTACAAGTCTTGGTAATTTGGTTTTGTTAGTTAGGTGTGTTGTGCGATGCGAGTTTGGTGAGTACATCACGTGAGAGAAATCGAATTAATCAACACGTGATCTGACGAAAGACTTACGCACGGATTACTTGCGAACGAAGAAGCGAGCAGACTAGAATTCCGGTAGTCATGGAAAACAACTGAAACGAGATTTTGGCATTGAACAAAAGCCCGGAACCACGGAGAAGCGAAATGGGAATACGGAAGGAATCAAAGCGCCTGACCATTTATACGGCGAGCGATCCTTACATGCGCATTAGATGAGTTCGTTTGCCTGGCGATTGTTCGAGGCAGATCGGGCGATAGATTCAAAGCGAGCAATTTCGAATTGAAATTCGATCCGCGATGCGGATGCGAATATCTTGTTCCATGGACTGCCGCGAGAACCGAACGCATTTGACTAACTTCCTCGGTTTGCGATACTATCAAGTACAGCGGGTGACTGGAAAAACTCTAAGGTTCTGGTTGTTCCCACTTTCCTTCGAGGATAGAGCGAGCATTGGCTAACCGATTGACCACAGATTCCATTACTACATGGAACGATTTGGTACAAAAGTTTATGACCAAATTCTTTCCACCTTTGAAAATTGCACAACTTGTGCAAGAGATCAATACGTTTGGTCAACTAGAGGGGGAGAACCTGCCAGAAGCATGGGACAGGTTTCATGAATTGTGCGAGTGTCCTGCTTGGTAACGGATGGATGCAAGTCCATATACCTTCTACAATGATGCAAATGCAGCGAACAATAGTGATGCTCGTTTGGAGGATCCTTGATGAAGAAAACCACAGACGAGTATGAGATATTGGAAGATCTTTGCCAACCAACGCGCTGTCGATGCTTTAGAGAAGGCTACACGGTAAACGATTAGGTGGCACGAGATAATGAGGTCTAAACAATCTAGTGAATCATGTAGCGCAGTATTCATGATTCGTAAACGGCGAGGAAGCGGCGCCATCGAGACCACTCCATAGGAGTTGTGAATTACGTAGAGGGCGGCATAGTAGTGTGGAATGCCGATTCGAAACCCTACGATTAGAGCCGAAGCCCGATATGTCCGGGTTGATTAGTCTGACCGGCAAGGACCGTATGGAATGCCGGCTACGAGAATCGAATCGGGGGACAAGGGTGATAACAATCGAGTGAATAGTGGAACAATTAAAGGATATGGATGGCAAAATAGCAGGGAACAATATGCCCTCAAACCGGCGAATAGACCACCCTGCGAGAAAAAGTTGGATTTAGGGAACAAGCTCTTTGCAGTGTTAACCACTACGCACGGAATGAGACTAAGGCGAACATGCAGCAGCAAGCAACCCAGTTGAATAATCAAGCAGCACAATTGAGGGTAAGGTGGATGGGTCAAATGGCAATTTATTGATGAAAGGCAACGGGTTCACTACGAGCAGATTCGGAGGCAAACCAGAGGAGAAGAAAGAATACTGCAAGGCCATCACTCTAAGGAGTGGAAGAGAATTGGAGAACTTGGGGCCACAACCATTGATACGAGAACTAGAAAATAAAGGACATGATCAGGTCATTTCCAAAGACCAGATACAAAGCGGCTTGAGGCCGAATCGTGACCAAGGATAATAAAGCGGGGAAGAGCGAAGCAGGGGCCAACGGATGAACTTTGTCATACCAATCCCGTTCCCTCGAGAGGTTGAAGAGCGAGTTTGCAAAGTTTCTTGACATCTTAAAGGCTTACATATAATATACCATTTTGGAGGCATTGGAGAACATGCCTAGTTCGTGAAATTCATGAAAAGATCTTAGCGAGAGTAAGAAGAAGTTAGAAGAATAATATGGGACCATCGCCTTAGCGGGAATGCGAGTGCCATCTTGCAAAAACTTCCCCAAAACTTCAAGACGGAAATTTGCTATACCGTTCTCTATAGGGAATGGGAGTAGCATAAGGAAAAGCCTTATGTGACTTGGGACGACATCAACTTGATGCCACTCGATCTTTTAAGAAATTAAGTTGGGAGAAGCGAAATCAACACAATTAGTCTACAACTTGGATGGAGTCATACCAACACCTCGAGGTATAGTCGAAAATGTGCTAGTAAAGAAGGATTGAGTAAGTTCGTCCTTCGGCGGACTTTGTCATTCTGGACATGGAGGAAGATGATTCGGTCCCCATCATACTTGGTAGACCTTTCCTAGCCACGGGAAAAGCTCAAATCAATGTGCAAGAAGGTGAACTCATTAAGAGTCCAAGGAGACGAGTAACTTTCCATGTCTTCCAACCCATGGAAGCACCCGGATGTGATCAAATGAAGATCTTGCCCCTTCATTACGAGAGAATTTGAGCGATGCGAAAAACTTAGGGGATAAACTGTAGGCGCACGAGAAAGACGAGAAGGAAGCGAGGGCATGTACGAGGAAGAGTATTTCATCCACCTTAGGCATTGGGTGTGAGCAATATAAGGATGCGCATAAGCATTTCTGGGTTTATCCTAAGTGCCTTGCGGTGAGATCGAGTGTCGGAGCTAACGACATTCGGCATAAGCGCTTCTTGGGAAGCTGACCCAGTGTTCTTGAACTTACTTTGCTTGACTCCAGAGTTCTATTGTTTATTTTCTGCGATTTTAGGTTTCTGGCTTTATTTGTGATTGGTATTTCGGTTTGTTTGTTTACTTTCAGGATGCGCGGATGCAGGTCAGGGGGAGAATTCATTCCAACTACGCATTACAAGCTCATAGTGTCCTAAGTACGAGAGAGGGGGTTCATGTTCATGAAATATGCAATCAGCTCGATTTTTTTTCTCTGTCACGTCGCGACGTGGATTTCCCACGTCGCGACGTCAAATTAGCACCCTGCATTGCGTGCGGCGTGGATTTTAGCGTCGCGGCGTCAATTCGCGCACTCCTGCGTCGCGTCGTGGCGTAGTTTTCCGTCCGCGGCGTCAAATTAATACCCCTGCGTCGCGTCGCGGCGTGGTTACGCAAGCCTCGCATCCGCGTCGCGACGTCATCCTCCCCGTCGCGACGTCATTTTAATATGACTCTGTCACGTCGCGACGTGGACTTCCACGTCGCGACGTTGCCTAGTGAAGCTCTACGTCGCGTCAGCGACGCTGACCCGCCGCGTCACGGCGTTGCCGCATTTAAGCCCAAGAACGGTTCATTTTTGGCTCTTCACCTCACACACCACAAATCGCAACCCTAGCTGTCCTGAGCACCAGCCCTCACCGAACACATCGGGTAACGCTGATCTGGCAGTGGGGTGCGACATTGTTCTGGGAGCCACCATTGTGTCCCTACAAACCACCCTTTTCCCCTGGTTCCGAGTCATTGTGGCATTCCCACCACACTGTGCTCGGTTCTAGCCTTTGGGTCGTCTTCTAGGGTCCCTTTATACTCAAGGGTGGTTTCGGGGTCTAGTAGGTGCTCGTTTCGGGGTCTAGTAGGTGCTCGTTTAGGGGTCTATTAGGTTTAGAGTAGGGTCTTGAGTCTTGAGTTAGGAATTTGAGTCTTGAGTCTTAGTTAGTTTTTCTAGCACATTAGGTGTTTGTGTTTTGTCCAAGTCAACACACGTGTTCTGGAATCACTATGTCTGGCAAGAGCGAAGTTGCACGGCAATAGTGTTGTGAGGACCCAACTCCATTCGATGCCTCGCGGTTTGCAAATATGAGTGCCGGCGAGCGGTTGGCACCATTTAAAAGCCGCTCGTTCATTAAAGAGAAGGGTTTCATCACACAGGAGTGATTTCTTGAAAGACTATCGAGGCTAAGGGTGGCGTGCTTTATGCCAGCCCCCCTCGTCAGCGCGATGAGCGTAGTGCGCGAATTTTACGCCAACCTCGCTTCTATGTCCTCGAGATTAGGGTGCGGGGGTGTATTGGTCGGCTTGGTGCGGTCGTCGATAGCCCATGGCCCTAGAGCATGTCCCAGTATTTTCCTTTGATCAGCTCCGCGAGCATCCCGACTACCATGAGGTCATCCGCGTATTGACCAAAGGCCGGGGTGAGTGGAGGATCAACAGTGCGGGCCATGCGGTCAATTTCAAGGCCAAGCATTTGGCTTACATTCCCAAGGTTTGGCATCACTTTATCAGCCGCGTCTTATCAAACCGGCCAGATGTGTGTGAAATTGTGACCAGCGTTCCCTGCTCAACTACACCGTCATCCAGGATATATTCGATGTTGGGCAGGTTATAGAGGATGCTATCCTCTATAGCAGGGCAGATGAACACAGGGCACCCACTCGATTTTTGGCTTGTGCAAACAAGCGGGGTGCCTGGCTGACAATGAGGCTGGCTTCATCGATCAAGGCCATATCGGTCAAGCGGGACACAGTCCATAACTGAGAGTCTACGACTCGGGCCACGAGCCCTCGAGACGAGGGACCCAGGCTTCCGGTTTGCTCCGGGCTCAGCTTTGGATTCTGGCGATACCCGGGATGAAATAGGCAGTCCCGTCTGCCGCCTCCGCCGCCACCCAATGGCCTCGGGCGGCGGTTCTCCTCCCTCCTTCACGAGATCTTGAGGTTGGTGTCTCACTCCTTTGGCGTTTTGGCGCGTGCGGGATGAGACCCGAGAACCGCAGAGTCCTCGTTACCCAGGATATGGAGGCGTTGCGTGCTGACATGCGGACAGTCGTAGCGTCAGGCCATCATTCTCTGGCTTGGCGTGATGTATGCAGGCCCGGCTCACCCGGCTCTGCAGCTTTTGGCCTCACCACCTCCACCGCGGTGATCTTGGAGTCCCCTTCCTCTCTATTAACATATCTTTTGGTGGGGACCAACTGGATATTTTGTTTGGGGGGGGATGTGTTGATAGGGTACTATGTTTTTTGTTTTGTTTAGGGTACTATGTTTTTTGTTCTTGTTTATTGTTGTTTTGATTTCCGTGTATGATATTTTTAGTTGTTCCGCATATTAGTTGTGGTTTGTTTGATGTGCATGCGAGTTATTAGTGAGTGTTTAGGTTTAGTTTTAGTTTGTTTTACATCACACTTTCATGTTAATGAGTCATGTGTTAGTTGTTTGCGTGTGTTTTAGGACATTTGTGCATGTAGTGATCGCACACATGTGTGCCATTTTGGATATTGAGGATCAATTCTGGATTGAGTTCACTATAAATTTGTTCAAATGCATACATTTACTTGATGCTCGGTAATTAGGTTGAATAGTTGAAAAGGGCTAGTGAATCAATCCGGGTGGTCGAGAAACCAGTTCTAAAAGAAACCATCACACTCACGCACTAGTGACTTTCGGAGTATGCATAGGTCAGAACCAACTGCGTTAAAGTTCGATCAGCCTGAGGAGGTCGAACCATTTGAGTGATGGGACACCTAATCGAGAGGATTGCCATCGAGCCTCGGCAGAAAAATACAAAAACAATAGAAAGAAAAAGAAAAGAAATATGACAAAAATAGGTATATGCATAGGAATAAGCGGGGTCATCAATGAATCCAGACACGGTCACGAGGGGCCTATCAAAGCCTAATGCCACTACAAACTTGACGGCCGGGAGTCATTGACTTCAGCACTTGTACATGGAATGAAGATGGATCATTCCGCAGCCTAGGGCCTTTGAGTTTGGTTGAGTGTTAGAATTGGTTGAAGGAATTGAATACGGTGCCTTAACCCCAGGCGGTGGGGAGTCTGATGGATCCCGCTACGGGAACACTGGTTAAAAACTTCTTGGCACTGAGTCTTTTTCCATTTTGTTTTAGATGCATTAGGAGATTTCTAAGTATGAGGACATGGAATAAATGGAATTGCGTTCTATCCTTTCCTAGTTACGTCTTCCTAATAGGCGAGTTGAGATTAAGTTTGGGGGGTATGGAACCTAGGCATGATACGGAGGTCATTCACTATAAGCACATAGGGTTTTTGGGAAAGGCTATTGAACACCATGGGGTTTGATACTAGTCGATTTCACCTATCTGTTCGAATTCACGAAAGTCAAATATCTGTATGCCTTCCTTTGAACATGAGCAAAAGCGGTGGGTATGAGTCAGTCAATTTGATCCTATTTTTTTCATGTACACCCTTTGTCTTAATGTTAAGTTGCATGGTGGGTGTGTCTGTCTAGAGTCGAGTTCTTGCTTGGGGCAAACAGAAGCTAGGATTTAGAGTGTGATGAGTGCCTAAAACACTCATCTTACACTCGCGTCGGTTCGATTTTCACATTTATTTTATAATAATTTTATAGTTTTTGTGGTTAGATCCTTTGATTTTTATTATGCGGTGTGATTCACGGGTTCATTGGGCGTTAGGCGACTTTTGGAAGCGGAGTTTGGAACAATGAGGGCGAGGTAAAGTGATTGCCATGTCAGCGGCGTCCTGCGTCGCGATGTCATCCTGCGTCATCGGCGATCACCGCGTCGCGGCGTCACCCCTCAGCGGCGTCACCCGCGTCGCGGCGTCGGCTCGAAAATGCGCACCTCGTCATTTAAAGTGCGAATGGCTCGAAGTGGGGCATCGGGGGCGTACGAGCGGAGGCCGCGAGTTTGAGCGGTGACAGCCGAGCGCCCGAGAGTGGCAGCTTTTTCATTTTTCGGATATTAGAACAATGTTTTCTTTATTATGATTTCTCTCTCTTTCATTATGTTCTAGATCTCTTTCTAGGGTTACATCAAACCACTGTCACATCTGATAGTTAAAGCGATCTTTCGTATTATTGATTGTTATTAATCTTAGCATCTCTCTATACGCATTTCAATTATATGATAATGTCGACCGATGTTAACATAATCGCCTTTGGAGATCAGAGATTCGAGAGATGAGGGTATTCGGGGATGCAGGTAGAGTAGCCTTTAAGCCAGGTCGGTTAATAGAGATATTCGAACCTGAAGGTGGCATTTGGGGTTAGAACATTTAAGCATTTCGAATACAGTCGAGATAAGTATACTGATTCTATTCTGCGAGATAGGCGGATATACCTCGAAGAGTATCTCAAATTAAGCGAATCACCTACATGCATTGACATATTACAAATATATTGAATAACAATATCTTTAGAAAAGTAATCCATTGAATGATAGGGGAGATTTAACCACAAATAACACCATTAATTCACTAGAATCAATAGCTTAGTTTGCGTTTCCTTACTTAAATTTTACCACAGAATCATTTATTCGAGATATTAATACGTAAAAGCAGGAGACCTCTGTAGTAAATTCTGCTACTTTGTGGATTGATATGTCCAGGTACTTTAAGTACACTATATTACTTGGGGCTACGCGTGCACTTGCGCACATAGGCATTCATTTTATACACCGCGTTTTCGGCCTGTCACTTGCAATGCTCCATTTTTTCTTCACTTTTTGCTCTTCTTTCCTTCTTGTCATTGATCTGCAATGCTGAGTTTGACTTGAATTCTTCGTGCTTGGATCGACTCAACAATTTCGGCATAATTAGCTAAAACTGCAAAATTTGCCACAAAATGTGATCATTAAAATAGTAGGGACCTTAATGTGTAAATTTGATTAATTAGAATGATTAGTATACAAAAAGCACTCAAAACCTACAATAAATAGGGTTCAAATAGCACTTTTTTGGGCATTAATCAAATTCCAATTAAGAAGAATACTGATCTCTCCACAGAGAAGCAATCCCTACACTTTATGTACTTGGTGCAAGCAAGCGGTTGGTTCCTCATCTGACCAAGCTATCATCATCCTCTTCTCCTATTGAACAAGCTATATTGAATTTGAGCAAGGTGGTAGGAAATTTTGTGGAATAACAAAAAGGGATCAACATACAATTGGCTCCAAAGAACAAATCTTGTAAGCACCCTTGGCGAGAGAATAGATGGCCTTGAAAGCGGCACTTAATCGAAGATTGATAACTACGATGCTACATCACGGGATTAATAATTTCTTTGGGGTACAAGAGAAAGGAAGATTCTGCTACAGGCATTGCCAAATCGAGAGGAGTCCATGGTGGGTTCATCCGGCCTTCGAGGATATGGATGAAGTGAAAATTTATCATCACTTTGAGAGTGGAAAAGAAATAGAGCAACCGGTGTACATCTTCTTTGAAGAAACATGCAAAGGAAAAGGAAAATTTGAGCTTTGAAAGGGTAATAATCAGTGAAGACTCAGTGAAGAAAAATATGCCCCCTCCATTTCCTCAAGCACTAAGAAGCAAGAAAAAAATCCCAAACCAAGCTGAAATTTGGGAGGTGCTAAGGCAAGTGAAGGTAAATATTCCACTACTTTACATGATTAAGCAGGTCCCAACCTATGCAAAGTTCTTAAAGGACCTGTGCACAGTTAAGAAAGGGTTAGGCATTGAAAAGAAAGCCTTCCCTAGCCAGGCAAGTCAGTGCTATAATCGAGTAAGACCCCGGTCACATCTGAGGATCCGAAGTCCCCACGATTTCGATTAACATTGGTAGGGACTTGTATAAATAAACCTTTATTAGATTTGGGGGCCAATGTAAACTCTTTGCCATCCTAGGTGTATAAGCAATTAGGTTTAGGAGCTAAAACCTACCAACATCCTTTGTCATTGGTGATCGATCAGTGAAAATTCTAAGAAGTGGTTGAGATATGTTGGTAAAGGTGGACAACAAATTCTACTACCCGGTGGATTTGTAGTATGACCACAGAACCAATAGCAAGTGGGCCCAATCATGTACCCAATTATCTTGGGAAGACCATTTTGGCCAACGCCAGCGATAATCAATTCTTAGGAAATGGAGTTATGCAGCTCACATTGGCAACATGACATTGGAGCTCGATATTTTCACTTTAGTAACAAGCACAAGCTAGTGGAGATGACAAGCAAGGAGGCGTGAAGTGCGCTCGATTGGTCAAATGTAGGGAAACCAAAAGCCCCCAAATTGCAAGCAGAATTGATAAACCAAGATGAAGCAGTTGAGTGGGAATTGTCCGCATCAGTCACCCCTGCAGAGCCTTTGGTAAGCCTAAAATCAACGAGTGAGAAGAGAGTCAACAAGAAGGAACCAAGCATGAGGGCTATAGCACAGGCCACTGCCGGGGTCAAGGAGCTCCTCCTCCTTGACCCTCCATAAATGAATCAGTGAAATTGAGCTGGTTTGGTGTCCACTGAAACCAAACTGCAGCTCACAAATTTTTTATTTTTGTTAGAATTGTTCAATTTTCATACTATGCTATTTTTAGTAATTTTTTTTAGTAATCTTATTTTAATTTTATTTTATTTTTATTCTTAGGTTTAATTTTAAATATTTATTTTTGATTTTTGTTTTTAATTTAGTTAAATTTACCTAAATCAACTTTGTGTGATTGTACAGGATGGAAATTGGAGCGGCGGGGGCCCCCGCGTAATGGCGAAGTGACCACCCGGTTGCCACTGGACCCTTCAGGCTCCCCTCACGGCCCTGCCAAGGGGGGGGGCTAATTTTTCGATCACATTTCCCACCAGACCAGCGCCCGGCCAGTGAGCCGCCGAGTTGAGTCCAGTTCCGTGCCTGCTCTCCTGGCGTGATCTGCCGGTCTTTGTGAGCCCCTCTGTGCCTGGACTAGCCACTGCTTGATACGCATAAGCCAGGAGCCCTTGACTAGCCTGCCGCGCCATCGGTAGAGCACATGATCAGTGTATTCTTTGAGTTTCCTTGGCACGACCGCGGCGAGCCAGCTGCGGAATGCCGCCATTGCACCGTACCACCGTCCCGAACCCATTGCCCACATTTGTGAGCCACAGTCGACGTTCTTGCGGCGCCTTGGTGCCACCTAGTCGTGCCACTGCTTGAGCCTACTACGCTGCGGTATTCTTTGACCATATATGGTCCGTACGGTGGTTCTCGTATAGGCGGGGAATTGGTCGGTGCCCGGAGATGGAGATGAGAGACTTCGGGGAGCTGCCCGTGTCCATTCTCCGGACCTACATACAGATACACAGCCTGTAGTGGCCCCATTTGTCGTCCTTGAGGAGCCTTAGGGATTCCGGAGATATCAGACGAGGATGGGACCTCGAGCCCCTTCCCCGGTGCCTTAGAGGCGGCGGGAGGCGGCCCTCGGCGGGCTCGGACATCGGGCGGGGAATACCGACATCTCGGCCAAGCCATCACCTTCCCGGTGAGGAGAGCTCATGCGGCTTTCACCAGCCTCGGATCGGGCGTCCATTGTTCACGGATGATTCCGGGGAATGTAGATGCAGCGGGGGCTTCCATGGGAGGCGTGTGCAGTGTGCCCGACATTGACCGGCGACCGATGTTCGAAGACTCGATGAGGCTGATCACCTGATACTCCTGCTACCATTTGTGACCGCGGCGGTTTATTATCCCGGTGGTGCCGGTTTTACCACTCCATGACTTCGAGGAGTGCCAGTCAGCTGGGCTCAGATTCACCATTGACGATCGTCGGGGGTACTCAGAGCTGCGAACATTTCGGTTGCATTGGGCTGCCCGGTATTTGTGGTCCTGGGATATCGGGATTGGCCCACGATACATCCTGAGGAGATGGTCCGATAAGCTAGAGATGTCTCTGGCGGGACCCGTGCTCTTCGGGGTAGCTACACACCGAGATGCTTCTTATGGACCACACCTTTCAGGACCTTCTTGTTCCGCTGCGGCATTCACGTTCGGCGCGGGGAGCCATGCTCGAGGCCACTGTCTGGATCTCAGAGGATTACGGTTGATCCCTCTGACTTGATATGGCTTCTTTTTACTTTAAGGATAAGGTCATCCTTGAGGCTTTGGTTCGGCGAGGGTTTACATTGCTGATGCGCGATTCTTGAGCCGGGGTCTGGAGCATCTGGGGTTCCCAGGAGCCACGCGTCGAGAAGGAGGATCGGATGCACTTGGGTCCTATCTTCGGAGAGGTCCTTGACCATCTTAGATCTCTTGTTCTCCGGCCGACGGGATCGGGAGAGACTACCAGATGAGGTGCGAGAGGACCCAGGGGAGAGGATCTGTTCTGAGGTGGAGGTAGAGGTGGAGAGGCCCGGAGTTCACATCTCCTCGGCTCCACTTCCACCTCCTTACGCTGACCCCTGCGGCCTCCCAGGCCCTTCATGCACGGCGCAGCGATCACGGAGCATGTTCATGTCAGTTCGAGGAGCTTGCTCTTTGTTAGGGATCTTTATTATGTTAAACATACTACAGGCATCTTTGGACCCGTGATTGCCCCGTAGAGCTACTATAGAGCACAATCACGCCATGCTTCTTAGGTATCATGAGCCACCTCGGTCTCCCGCCTGAGCCTTCACGCCGGGATCAGTCACAGGCTGACCTCCTTGGACAGCACTGACGTGGCGCGCAGCTTCAAATCCACGGCACATATCACTACCACCCACGAGTGAGGTGGTCTCGCTCTTTCTCTGGCTTTCCTATCCGGTGGGGCATGTTTATACTTCATTGGGAGGAAGAGTTAGGATGGGAATGTCTTCTATCATGTTTTTGTATCTTGTTTTCCATTTATCATTTGCTACTCATTTGTATAGGATTCATGTTAGCACGATGGTAGGCGGTGATGCTATGAACCTTGATTTTGTATCAAACACTTGCGTTTATCTTATGGGTGTCACCGCACCCATCGTTCTCATATAACACCATGAGGCTTGCCAGAGCAGTACGTCTCTACGAGCCTCGGGTGGGCTTGTATGTGGTCCGTTAAGTGCGTATGTAGTTCACTTTAGAGTGTCATCATGGCTTATTTTTTTTTTAGTTATTGGCATCATGCTATAGTAAGCAAGTGGGGCCCCTCGAGGTTTTAGCTCAATCAAAGTTTATTAGAGTATGTCAAATTCAGAGCACTTGAACTTGTTTCGATCGTATCTCCTTGGTCCAAATTCAGAATCGTTCACTGTTTGTTATGTTAGATTCCTTATTCACTAAGGAGGTTTATGTTAAAAATTCATAATTTTTTTCAACCATTTATTGTCGGTTGGCGGTTCATCGGTAATCGTATACAACATTGTTTTTAGGTGATTTTGGTGAGCACTCCTCCTTGTTGATCATATCTCCCTCATCGGACTTGGAATGGTGCAGTTTTTTGGTCTCCTTATTCTTCAAGGAGACATTACATAAAAAAAGAAAGTTTCATAATTTTCCTCAGCCGGATGGACTGGTTGGCATGCAGTTCAATCGGTTCGTCAGACCAGCTTGTGGGGGCGTGTTTTTAATGATTTTGGAGCCCAAGCCTGTTTGGTCGGGCCATAAGCTCCGACTCGACCATGGGCAGTATTGGGTCCATTTTGGGCCTTGTCTTAGGATACATGCAGCCCACCATGGATCCGTATGGATCTTGGTGGTGAAGCAAATTTGAAAATGAAGATGTCGACTTGCATGGAAAATGAGGGAGAAGAGTTAATGGGAAGCTATTTAGAGACTGATTGGGCTCTTTCCAAGCTTGAGTGAAAAAACAGGTAGGCTCGAGAGGCTGAGGTGGGAATGAGTACAAAGGAGAAAGATCAAAGTGGAAGGACCTTTTGCAGACATTTTTAGGGCTCAAGCGCGTTCTTGGTCATTGTTCTTGGTTTGTTTCTTTTAACGTTTTTGTGGAAGAGGTAAGAAATAAACCCTGCCAATCTATTCTTTAAAGACATTCAGTCAAATTTGAGGGTTTCTCTCAGCCGGCGAGCTGGTTTTCACGCTGCCACATGAAAGCGGTTTCAACTTGATTTATGCTAGGCGGGTTTGCGTAGTTTGGTTGGTTTGGTTGGTTCTCACTCATCCAAGCTGGTCGATCATAGTTTGTTTTTTAAGATTTCTGAATCTTTTATAAAAGTTCTGGAAAATTTTGAGAGCCTCTCTCAACGATATGGACTGGTTTGAAAACCAGATCAGTCGGTTCATTTAGGTTAGGTTTGCAGGAACAGCAGTTTGGGTAGTTTGGTTTGTTTTGGTTGGTTCTCACTCATCCTAGCTGAGAATCGATCACAGTTTGTTTTGTTAGATTCCTGACTCTTTTAGGAAGGTTTTGACAAATTTTGAGAGCCTCTCTCAATGGGGTGGACTGATTGGGAAACCGAACCAGCCGGTTCATTAGGTTCGGTTTGCAGCAACGTCAGTTTGGGTAGTTTGCGTTATTTGTGTTGATTCTTGGTCATTCGGAGTCGGAATTGCACTCTGTTTGTCTTTTTGAATTCCTGAATTTGTAAGGAAGGTTATGAATTTTTGAAGTCACTATAAATCATCTGGACTGGTTGAGGAAGCAGGCCCATCACGGTTGATGGTTGGATTTTCCGGAATGATAGTTGGGTACTTTTCTTTTGTTTGGGTTAGTTCTTGGCGTTCAGTGATCGCATTCCGTTTGTCTTGTTAGATTCCTGAGTCTGTGAGGGATTTTCTGACAAAGTTTCAGAATTTTTATCAATTTTTTGGACTTGTTGAGAACCGATTCAACCGGTTGTTGCAAGGCAAGCTCATAGGCGACCTATTTTAGCATGTCTAGGTCGAATCCATTATGGGTGTTCTTAGTTGCCAAGGAACACGTGGTTTGCCTTTAGGGTTTGAGTTCAGTTTCGGTTTGAACAAAGTGGGGTAGTGGGCAATGTGGGATTGGTATGTATGGTTTGGTTTGTGGGATTTTAAAGGGAATGTGTGCTAAAGTAAGAGCCACTTTACTTCGGCTGCTTCCCTTTCTTTTGGTATGGGATCCAATATTTGGTTTTAAATGCATGATGTATGATGTATTATTACCCTACCTATTCCTGTTGTGCATGAATAGGGACCTCGAGTACATGCTTAGGCGTTGGTATTTGTATTCATATGCTCACATGGTGTTTGGATTTTGACATTTGTGATGCATTTGAGCCTTTTGACTGACCTCTTATGCGGCTTGGCTGGGGACCACACGTATGTACCTTTAATGTTGGGTAATGAATTTCACATGGATGCTTTGTGTTTGGGTGTCATGCATGCTTGCTATGTTTTTGGCTAACCTTTGATGTAGCGTATGGCCGAGGACCCGCAGTCTGTGACTATTTGCCCTTTTGGTTGTAGTGTTTTTAAGCATGCTAGATACAGTGGTTTAATTCACGATCTAAGTTGTATGTTTAGCCTAGAGCTATCGATTTGTGGCCCATAATGCTCCCTGCATACTTGATTCACTAGTAGGGCAGGAGTTCCGGGCCTAGAGAGTTTCTCATATGAGGCACCTTCCCGATAGTGTCGACCCGGACCCAAAAATCTAGTTTTTCGCGGTAGCTTTTTCCATACTGAGTCATTGGGGTTTTTTGTTTCTTACTTGGTTTTTCCCCTTTATAAATAACAACAAAAGTAAGTGGCGACTCGAAGAAAAGCGTCTCTACTCGAGACGGATTTTCTAAGGTCGAAAATCAACCCACATTTTCCTTTCATATAAAAGCGAGTCGCGCCGACCCGTGGATCGGGTAGGGTCCACAAATTTGTGACTCCACTGGGGACCGAACCCAGAATCTCTGGTTTCATAAGAGGATCAAACTTGAACTTTAATGGGGTCTATTGAAGCACATGGTTCTCTAATTAGGAGGCTCTTGGGTTACATAGATAATTGATGATCATACACTTGATTGGTATTTGGCTTGCATTTGTGATTTGTTCATGCTTGTGTGTTCACCTGTCGAATTATAGCATGCTTTCTCATTATTGATTGGTATCTAGCTATAACATTTGAGATTAGGCTTAGAGGATTAGAATGTGTGTAGATTTTTTGATAGGCTTACTCTTTGTGCATGATTGTTTGTTGCATGACTGCTCTTTCCCTTGCATGACTGCTTGCCGCTTGTGTTTGTGGGGCATGTGTGTATCCCCTTACTTCCGAATCACGAGTCTTGGTCAACCATTCTTCGTGGATAGCTTATGTTTCTTGGGAGTCATTCCCAGCTGTCTACCTTCGACCAAGCTAGGGGTTTGGAATAGGGTCTAGCATAAGGGCTATATCGATGTATGGGAGCACTATGGAGATGACGGATGTTCAAGCAATGAAGACTGTACAATACATTGCAGATTTAATGGACTCCCTGCGTGGCGAGTGTGTCGCTTTGATTGTTGATTAGGATCTCGGGTTGTGTATCCTCGTGGAATGCAGTCATTTAGCCTTTTAGGACATGCCTCTTCTCTTTGTTAGCTTCTGAGCCATCTTACCCCTAAGGTATTACCATGTCAGAATCTCGCTCCTGCATGTGGAGCCATTTATCAGATTAGATGTGTATCCTGTAGTTTGATGAGCTTAAAAGTCATCTATTTTTAGTCCATTTTTCTGTTTGATTTTAATGTAAAAAGGAATAATTAAGATGCAGAAATATTAAGAAACTCACCAAATTCGTTATTGCGAGGAGTATAAAGAAAGAAGAAAATGCAGTGGAAAAATACAGCGAATGTTGGAATAAAAAAATGCAAAGAAATTATTGGGCATAAATGAAACAAATGGTTGATTCATTGATGCGGAGTTTGAGCTTGCAGTTAGGATTATGAGAATCGCGACATCAGGATAAGTGAAGGAAATAAGCAACTGGTCGCGACAGGAATCACCAGATAAGCAGCTGAGGATTAACCAGAAGCTAAGGGAATGATGTCGCGACAACATCGTGATGTCGCGACAAGGGATGTCGCGACTCGGGATGGAAAGTCGCGACAAAGAGAATCGCCTTTAAGCTATGAAAGGTTTGGAAGGATGAAATTTGAGTTAAGCGATTTGTTGTCCTGACAGAGGACTGAAATTTCAGCGACACGGCAACCAGGTAAAGCCTCCGAACGCTAAGATGATGTCGCGGCCGAGAGATTTAGGTCGGCGACATCATGAACGACGATGAAGCCTCCAAAGACATAAAACATTTGTCGCGGCGAGAGGGGCCAAAGTCGCGACACGAAAGCAACCAGTGAAGCCTCCAAAAACATAAGTTGATGTCGCGACGTGAGATTGAAATTCGCGACATCGCTGAGCGATCAGTTGAAGGCTGCATGAAGCGGCGTGTCGCGGCGTGAGATCGATGTGGCGACATCGAAAGACCAATTGAAACTGCAAAGGCATAAAGTGATGTGGCGACAAAGGGACCGGTGTCGGCGACATGGCGAAGACTTATCGATTGAAGCTGCCGGTTCATTTTAGTTGATGTAGCGACAAAGAGATTTGATGTCGCGACGCCGAGAGCAACCATTTGAAGCACTGCGAAGAGCGTGAGGCGATTTACGCGCGGCGAAAGATATTGATGCCGCGACATCATAACATTGATTCAAGAGCATAGACTTAGTTGATGCCGCGGCGATGAGGTCGATATGCGTGAGCATGGATGATGTCGCGACAAAGTTAGTCGCGACTTGAGCGATGGCAGGCGATCCGCGAAATCCTGGCCGATCGCGTTGGGATTAGGGCCCAAGCGAAACCTATCATCTGTGACTACCCGGAAAGAGAGGAGCATCTTGGCGGTGACCGCAGCGAGGAAGGAGGGTACTGGGTAGGCGAAGAGCTCATTTTCTTTATTTTCCTTTTAGTTTTCTTTTCTTTTCTTTTCTTGAATGTTGATAGTTAGAGATTAGATTAGATTTATCGTTTTATTTTTCGTTTATTTTACTGGATAAGGTATTATGATTTTGGCGGAAAGGTGATCTTGAGAATTCTATTCTTCAAATTACTACGGAATGTTTGAAGTTGAGGACAAATTTAAGATTCGACTCTTCAGTTTTGGTGCGATTATTCTTATGATCAGAGGAATGATGTAGCGTGTAATTCAGTAATTGAGGAATCCAGCTTCCATTAGAGTAGATGCTATAGTCGAAATTATCTTTCACATGGTCGTTTCAGTGACTTTGAATTTCAGTTTATGAATTTACTTCTGGTGTTGGGTTTACTGTTTTTGATCTGAATATTAGTTTCTTATACCCGTTATAAGATTTGTCTCATTGCTCTGATTTCAAGGAGGCCCTCTGAGTGACACGGAGAAGGCATTCCTGAGAGTTATGAACAATTGTTAAAGGTATATTAACTTTGTTATTTGAGATCTGGCAGGCTCGCAAGTTTACTTGATAAATCTCTTCTCACTTGAAATCAAAAAGAGTTGAGATGAGTTATCAATTTAAACAGCGGAGAGTTCACCTCGGTCGAATAGTGGGGAGGCCCGATCAGGTGTTAAATTTGAGATCTAATCAAAGGAGGTGATCTATTCTAATTTTTGAGAAGAGCATCACTGGAAGTTGTATATCCTTGCTTGTAGATAACTTGGGAGCTAAGTTTACGATCATAAATGGGTATGAAGTATTCTTGAAAAATACGATTAAGGAAATCCTTTTAAAAGTAGTTATTTAATTTGCGTCTTGATCGGGAAAATTAGATAATGAAATGTGGAGTTGGAGAGATCAGTTTATGCTTGCTAAACACCTTGGACAGATTTTAAAACCTGAAATATTCAAGAAGTTTTATCGGTATTAACTACAAGAATTGGTACTTCACTATAGTAGTATACTTGATGTGTCCTCTGAAAGATAATTATTCAGTGTCCATTTATTTTCTTGTATTCTTTATTCTTTATTCTTTTTATTCCGAGTTTATTTTATTGTTCATTTATTTTACTCGTGCTAGTATATAATTTCCCGACTGTACATTGGACCACTAATATCGCATGGTCGAATAGTGCGAGCTTGAGTGGTCGGGTAGTTGATTTAAAATTCACTTGAGATCTACATTTGAGATGGATATACGGACTTATATCCATTTATTACCCAGCCGACCTGTGCATACGATATATCGAGGCCAAAACCAAAATTGAAAATGATTAACTCTAGGAGACTTTTGAATTATAACAAGTTTTATGGTGCGATTTAGGGATTAGATAATAGTCATTTGGTAATTGTGCAACTAAATTTGTATATGTGTTTTGGTCTGAGGTTATCAAGTTTTATGGCGCCGTTGCTGGGGATCGAAAGAATTTAGTAAATCAATATTCAGACGAAAGAATGAAATGCTAATTTGGACATTTAGAAGAAAAGAACAAAAATAGCTTTTCAGCGGTGGTTATTTTAACATTAACCTTTAACAAACCATATTGAATATATTTGTTGTTTTGACTAATCCTATTAATGGGAGTGTGTTTGCTTTGAGAAAACTTTGATGCATAGGAAACGGAGAAGCGTCACGATTCCGGTGATTCGAATTAGAGAAAACACTTGGCGACTTGAGAAAAGACAAGGAAAGCGAAAACACCACCATGGCGGATGGAAAAACGAGGA
Source organism: Tetrastigma voinierianum (assembly GCA_016808115.1). Classification (NCBI taxonomy): domain Eukaryota; kingdom Viridiplantae; phylum Streptophyta; class Magnoliopsida; order Vitales; family Vitaceae; genus Tetrastigma; species Tetrastigma voinierianum. The sequence continues at coordinate 200,576 of JAEQBH010000686.1, read as the reverse complement.
TCAAGCGGGGACACGGGACATAAGCAGAAGACCTCCAATCAGCGATACCATGGAGAATTTTGGAGCCTATCATTCGAGGATGAATACTCGGCAATCGGGGCATTTGCCGATGCAACAACTTTGAACTAAAACCCGGCACTAGTACGTGGTGCGGCAACACCCGATTCTTAGTGTACGAAGTCCTAATGAACACACAGGAGATTTCGGGATGGCAAACCTGATTAATTTGAATGGGGGTGAGACCGAGGAAGGTTATCAAGTTACATCTATTCATTCTCTCTAAGGAAATTCTGATGACCATGGTATGAATATTTACCATATGGTTACATTGATACTTGGGGCCCGGTAGAGAGCCTATTTAGGCCCGATTCTTCCCCCGTCACTCACCTCGAGAAGGAGGAGGGAAATCATTGTGTTTCGGCCCGGGAAGATGAGGCACAATATGTAGCAGGAAAGATTCAAGCAGTTCTTTGAGAAGATGTCGATGCATGGGATAGATCACGAAGACTGGATGGACGTATATATGATGCCCCAGCCAGATGATATATCAAGGGGATCATTGATGCTTCATGTTGTGGAGCATTCAAGCGAAAAAGTGTTTGAAGAGGCAAGAGAGGCGATTGAAGACACGGCTAAATGCAATATGAAAACTCATGCGAGTTTTTCAAGAGGAAACGACGAGAGAAGGGATCATGGGGCTGAAGCGAGATAGCGACCATGGGGCGAGTTGGATGCCATTATGCCTGGTGGACAAGCGAGAAAGGAAGACACACAACGCCCATGAAATAGGGCAGTTGAAGAGAGTTATTGAAGAAGTGCTGAGAGTGCTGGCGAAGAACAATTATGATCTTGAAGAGGTTAAGTATACGGGGTGAGCGAGCTTACCATTTCAAACCCAATACTAACACCGGCACATTATCCTGTGGCACGAGGAACCATGAGAACTTCTCATAGGTGGAGGGCTTCACAGGCCCAAGGCATGAGCAAACCCTCAGCGGGGTTATCAGCGCCAGAGTTCCAGCAGCGGCGGCAAGAAATGAACAGTAGATATCGGTCGAGAGGAAGGCCCAATCTTTTGAAACAGTCTTTGCATTTCATGGGGATAATAAGAAAGCATTGAACCTCCATGAACAAAGTTTGCAGAGTTGGGAAGCAGCGCTGCAATTCTCAAATTTTCAGAACACCTGATACATCACACGAAGAACTTGGAGACACAAGTAGAGCGGTAGCCCCAACCGCAAAGCGAGAGGAAAGATACCTTCCCAAGTGACACAAAGAGAAAAATCAAAGGAATTTGCATGGGCGTGCGACTTAGAAGTGGGAAGGGGAAATAGAAAGATGAAGAAAAGATGATACTTGACAAAGAAGGAGCAGAACCCGGAAAGTGATTCGGTGCCACGTGGGCTGAAATTTGAATCAGCAATGATATATACCTAAGTTCATCCTATTCGCGTAGTCAAACTCTCTTTGCTGATATAGTGGTCTAGGGTCGAACACGGGGATGGGTTTTCATCCTAAGAATGATTTGCATAAGTGCAAGAAGATAAGGCTTTTTGTTTGGACTTTTTGGATTTTTGTTTCAAAAACAGTGTGATGAGTTTGAAAATTTAACAACTGTAAAGACTGAAAGTGATGTGTGAAAAGGTAACTTTGAAGATTTAGGTCACTAACTTGATAACTTAGAGACGAACAAATGTCCTCGGGTTTTATCCTCGCGTTATGACAAACAGCCTATAGTCAAGCCACAGCCGGACCTATGTTTAACTAGCAAACCTCACCTAAAATCAGCTCCTATTTGAGTCAGCACAAGAGCATGCATCTATAACCCCTTTTAGTTTTGAAACCCTAACATTAAACATCATTTCGGTGGCTCATTAAAAGACCATCTAAAAAACCACACCAGTGCATCGCTTAATAGTATACCTTTGTATCCTAAAGCATGGTAAGTATTGGCGAATTAATGACATTAAATGATATTCAACCCCTAGTTTGAGAAGATGAGGGTCATAAACACAGTACTGTAACTTTTAACACAAGAGGACAACATGCGCCTGCCTCACCACCAAGCTAGCTTCCTTCCTCTTTACCAAAGAAAAGGAAACAGCCAAGCATCTCTTGAGTTATCATCCTCAGAGAGGGTGTTTAGCGGCAGAAAATAAGAGAAGAGGAGAAGAAAAGCAAAACCCTATCTAAAGCTACGAAAGATATTTACAAAAATAAAAACTTACTTAAAAAATTGCTTCCTCGATTTATTTGCTTAGAGATTCTGAATGGGAGGGGGCTATATAGGCCTGATGTATGAAAATACCATAAAGCCTAACATTTTGGCTAAACTTAGGGACAGGAGTAATACACACCAAAATTTCAGTCGGTTTGCATTAATTACAAAAGTGTGACAAAGCTGATGAATTTCGCTAAGGCACTCCCTGAATTTCGCTAGTGAAAATTTAGCTAAATGCGAAATCACCAAGAATAGTGAAATCAAAATTTTCGCTAGAGCGTGCTTTATTCGCTAGCTAAGCGAGAATTTCGCTAACAAATTCTTACCAATGATAAGCAATGCAAATTTTGCTAGGAATAGTGCTTAGCGAAAATCACGGAGTCTGACGAAATTCACGAATTTAAGCTAAGATTGCGGAAATTTTCGCAAGGCTGCGAAAATTTTCGCAATCCAGTGAAAATTACCCGCAATCTTAGCAAATTCCACAGAGTGGCGATTCTTCGCTTGCATTGCCTCTGTCTCTCCTCTTGCATTGATTTTTCTTCACTTTGCCTTCATTCTCTCTTTGATTTATGGTTTGCTTGATGGCTGATGAATGGGTTCAATCTTCATGATTCATCTTATATCTCGATATTGAACTCCCAAAGTACGCAAAAACCTGCAAAACAACCAAAAATAACCTCTAAACGGCATAAGTGAAACTAAGAAGACTTGAACACTTCAATTGGTATAAATGACATGATTAGTGCGCAAAAAGCACTCAAAACCTATCTAATATAGGGTTCAAAATAGCACTTTTTGGGCACTAATCAGAAAGGGAAGAGGTATTGGAGAAAGAAAAAGAAGGAGTAGAAGGGAAGAACATCCAAGGATCTAGACCTGCAGTCCCATTTCCACAGAGACTGCAGAAATCCAAGATAGAGGAGCAGTTTGCAAGGTTTTTGAAAACTTTCCAGAAGCTGGAGATCAGTATGCCTTTTACTGAAGTGGTAACTCAGATGCCACTCTATGCAAAATTTCTGAAGGACATATTGAGCAAGAAAAGAAAAATAGTAGAGGAAGGAATAGTGAATCTCACTGCCACTTGCAGTGCAGTAATTAGAAAAGAACTACCAGTAAAGATGAAAGACCCAGGGAGCTTCACGATTCCTTGTATTGTTGGAGGAATTGAATTCCAGGAAGCTCTTTGTGACTCAGGAGCTAGTATCAATTTGATGCCTCTTTCTATTGCCAAGAAACTAAGTTTGGGGGAGGTTATTCCCTGCTTGTTACTCTTCAAATGGCCGGACAGATCGATGGGTAGAGCACGGAAGGAGTCTTAGAAGATGTGCTGGTCACTATTGGGAAATTTGTTTTTCCAGTAGACTTCATCGTTCTGGACATGGAAGAAGATTCACAGAAATACCCACAACTCTTGGGAAGACCATTACCTTTGGGCTGCCTCGATTGACATGCAAAAAGGAGTTCTTACCTTGAGGGTTGGAGAAGAAGCTGCTGTGCTTTTAACTTGATCAAAGTATGCAAAATATAGACGAGGAGCAAGGAAAGTTGCAATGTAAGCGGGTTTTGTCTATGCTTCAACCCTGATGTTAACAATAGATATAATACTCCGAGTTTTTATCAATGAAAAGAGATGAATTCCCGGTATCTAGAAGATGTTTATTATGAATTTCCATACGGTTTTCATTCTTTACAGAAACTATGATGAGCTTGAAGCAAAAGCGAAATGACAGGAAAATATTGAAAAGAGGAAATTCATCCAAGAAACCCGGTGCGAAGGACTAGTTTTGAAAGAGTTGCCCGTCATTTAAAGTATGCTTACTTAGAATTGCAAAGAAAAAACCGGTGATCATTTCGGCCCGGACTGGTGATCTTTGAGGAACAAAGATTACTGAAAATATTAAGGAAGCATAAGGAATCGCTAGCTTGGTCCATTGAAGAGCTTTGAAGGGTATCAGTCCATCAATTTTCATGCATAAGATTTTGCTAGAAGAGACTTCAAAACCATCTGTAGAACACCAAAGGAGGATGAATCCAGTGATGAAGGAAGTAGTCAGAAAGGAAGTACTCAAATTGCTGAATGCTGGTTTTATCTATCTTTATTTCAGGCGGTACTTAGTGAGCCCGATCCATGCGGTTCGAAAGAAAGGGTTCTTGTGATCGAAATGAAAAAAATGAATTGATTCAGCGAGAACATTGACGAGGATGGAAGTATGTATTGATTCTGAAATTTGGTCCAGCTGACGAGAAAAGATCCCATTTCCCTTGCCTTTCATTGATCGGATGTTGGAATGGAGTTAATGGACACCCTCACTTTTGTTTTTTACGGATGGAGTATTCGAGGATACAGTCAGATTGCTATTGCACCTGAGGACGAGAAGACCACCTTCACATGCCCCTATATGGTACCTTTGCCTTGAAGGATGCCATTTGGGGGCATGTAATACTCTACTACATTCCAAAGGTGTATGATGTCAATATTCTCGGACGTTGGTTGAAGAAGTTGTAAAATTTTATGGATGACTTCACTTTGTATATGGATCAGTTTTGATCGGTGTTTGAAGAATGGAAATAGTACTTCAAGATGCAGAGACAAGCGGCTAACTTTGAATTGGGAAAAATGCCATTTTATGGTGACGGAAGGTATTGTTCTTGGGCATAAAATTTACGCTCTTCCGGACTGAAGTGGACCCGATCAAGGTATCCCATTATCAAAACTCTTACCACTACCTGATAAAAAAGTAAGAAGCTTCTTAGGTCGTACTGGATTTTCACGGAGATTCATCAAAGACTTTTCAAAAATAGCCGGACCACTATGCGGTCTTGGAAAAGATACAAGGGTTCAATTTTGATGACTCTATGAAAGTGCTTTTGAAAAGAAATCAAAATCAGATTGGTACAAGCACCTATATTCCATTTTGCACGAGAATGGGATCGGGGATTTGAAATAATGTGTGATGCGGTGATTTTGCCATGGGAGGCGTATTTGGGGGCAAAGAAAAGAAAGTATTCGAGGGCCATATACTATCTTAGTAAGACCTTCAATGAAGCCTGAGATAACTACTCAACAAGCGGAGATGCTAGCCATAGTATTTGCTTGGCCAAAGAAAATTTAAGATACATTTTAGGATCCCATGTGGTAATTCTGCTTGATCATGCGGCCCGATCAAAATACTTGATGTCAAAAAGGCTAAGCGAGATTGATAAGGTGGAGTGTGGCACATTTGCGGGAGTTTGATTTGGAAATCAAGGATAAAAAGGGATGTGACAATGTGATAGCTGATCACTTGTCAATAGTAGAAAGAAGCAGTGATGAAGAAGAAAATGTGATGTTAACAGAGAACTTCCAAGATGAGCAATTGTTTAAGGTTTCCTTCAGCTCCATGGTATCTTTTGATATTGTGAATTACTGGCTTGTGGAGCTCATGCCTTCATAATTCGGTGCCATGGAAGAGGAAACTTCAGGCCCGACAGCGGGTATTATATTTGGGATGACCCATTATTATTCAAAAGAAGTCTTGCGACATGATAATAAGAAGATGTGTGCGGAAAGTGAAACAAGGCAACATTTAAATGAATGCCATGCATCACCATATGGGGGACATTTTTTCTAGAGAAAAACGACTCACAAGATACTCAATAAAGTTTTATTGGCCCGCTATCTTCGAGGGTGTGCTGAGTGGGTTAAATTGTGTGATAGATGCCAAAAGATTAAATATCGGCGACGAGGAATGAAATGCCTCGGAGGTATTATGGTGATACAAATTTTTGATGTATGGGGAATAGATTTTATGGGACCTTTCCCGCCCATCATTTGAAACCTATACATCTTGCTAGCCGGTGAATTACGTTTCCAAATGGGTGGAAGCGATGGCTTGTCAAGGAATGATCTTGTGCTCAGTTGTGAGTTTCTTGCAAAGAATATTTTGAAGCCGATTTGGAACACACAGAACTATCATTAGTGATGGGAACCCCTTTGCAAACAAAATGTTGCAAACTCATTCATGAGAGCAGGCCATGGGATCAAGCGTAATGAGTTTAGCTTATCATCCCGAACCGGACAAGCGAAATTTCCAACAGGGAGATCAAAAGAATACTTGAAAAGACGGTGAGCTCAAGCAGGAAGGATTGGTCTTCCAAACTTGATGATGCACTTTGGGCTTACAGGACTGCCTATAAAACCCCCATTGGAATGTCCCCATACAGAGTTGTTTTTGGCAAACCATGTCATCTACCTCTTGAATTGGAATACAAGGCAATGTGGGCCCGTGAAGTTAAACTTCGATTTTAAAGTCTGCGAGGAAGAAAGATTGCTCAGTATGCGAGCTGGAAGAATTGAGAAATGAAGCCTATGAAGTAATGCTAGAATATACAAAGACAAGACAAAAAAAATGGCAAGTCAAGAATTTTGAAAGAGTTCGAAGCTTGAGGAACGAGGTTACGTTGTTTAATTACAGGCCCGAAAAATTGTTTCGGGGAAATTAAAATCAAATGGAGTGGGCCATACGGTGGTGTAAGTACTACATTTGGAGCAGTGACTTGGACTGATAATGGGAGAATTCAAGGTCTAATGGACAGAGGTTAAAGCATTATCTAAACGGGAAGAGAGCCAAGAACTCAAGCTGTGCTTAAGGAAAAGAAGAAGTACCCGCAGCGGCAAAGTCGACTAAGGACTGGCGACGACTAATGGGAGCGACCCATAGAGTGAATCTACGATTTTAAGTTTTGAAATATTTTTTCTTTTAGTTGATGAAAATTAGATCAGATTTGTTTTTATATAAAGATAGATTTAATTTTAGAAATTAATGGTAGTTTAATTAGATTTTCTTGAATATTGCGGTGAGCTTGCGGTTTAAAGACATGAATGGCAAGGCAACTACGGGGAACAATTCCGGCCCAACTGCGGAGAAGTCCATGACATGAAGGAAAAGGGGGTAAGCATCTCCCTAGCAGATGCGTAGATATACTTGAATTGATTGTTAAATCTTTGCTCGGAGATGCACGAAGAGATGTCTAAAAGGGTTAAGACAATAAGAGGGAATTCAAGGTTCTTGAGATCATTAAGTTAAGGGCTTAGATCACGGCCAAGGAAAGGGTTATGTCATGACATAAAGTGATGTCGCGACAAAACATTGATGTCGTGACTTGTTTTGAAAGGGCAACTTGAGATTATTGAAGGAAGAAGGTATATGTCGCGACACCACTTTGTGAAGTCGCGGCCAGAGAATAAATTTCAAAATGAAAAAAATGATGTCATATGCTTAAACAAGGTGGAAATACATTTGGGAATAAAAGCGGGAATAAAAGGATGTCGCAACATGATAATCAAGCGATTCCTAAAAATCATGGCGATGTCAGCGACAAACTTAGCATCGTGACATAAAGGAGTTTTAATGCCATTAACTCACTTCAAAAAAGCTGTTCAATGATCTCGAATAAAAGGCGAAATTGAGTCGCGACGTGTTTTTAATGGCTTGATAATTAACCGCAGACATTGATTGAATTCTGTTGTTGGAAACTTTATCATTCCTCGAGCCATAAGTTATTCACCTTCTTCCATCATACGAGATCAACCCCTGAAACCCTAGCTTTCCAAACCTTTTGAAAAGCTTTCTTAGTTTCCAATGCATTTGAAATTCCACCACTAGTCCACTAACCTAAACGAGATTATGAGGGAACATGAGCAGCGGAAGAAGAAACTCTCCTTCGAAGAACACTTAGGCGGTCGTCTGAAAAATTATCGGGAGAGGTACCAGTACAAAAACCCGAAACCGACGAGCTCGAAGAAAGAACGAAAAGAAGGAAAGGTGAGAGAAGAAGAAGTAGAAGATTTCGTGTCGGGCCAAGCATACTCAGTGAAAAAATATTATGCTAACAAGGGTTTTACATCACGAGAGAGGAGATTCAAAATCTTGTTACTCCTTTCAAGGAGATGATAGACGGAGAGAGAGGGTGGGAGAGTCTCTGCGCACACCAAAATCGGGGTATCAGCCTTTTGGTAAGATGATATTAGTTTTATTCAAACTTCGTTTGGTAGGAAGGAAGGATGACGGTTTTTGTTAGAGGAGTACAGGTTTCATATGAAATTGGAGCCATCAGCGAGGCCTATGGCATGCGAGTGCACAAATATAGTTTCCAAATTCAAGAAACTTTTGGAAAAACTAGATTTGGAAAGATTGCCAGCTCACTAATGGTAGGTGCAGCTAAACCAAGGAGAAGGAAGGCAGAGGCGACAACGAGGGAAGCCTCGCGAGAGAGCGAAGGTATGGTTTACTTCGGCTTGTTTTGGATTCCAACTAAAACACGTGTGCTGATGTGAGAGGCGAAGTTGTGTTCTTTGTTTGCCATCCTAAAGGATACAAGATCAATGTAGGAGTTGTCATTGAGAATTCTATCATGAGGTATCATGAAGGGAATAAAGAAGGTTTATTCCTCACTGACAACAATCAACGATCTATGTTTGAATTTGAGGTGAAGAGGAGTATAGAATCGAGAAGAAGAAGTACCCAAGCTTCTACTTTGCTTGTGGGAGTGTAGCAAAGGACCAAGAAACCGGAAAGAGAAAGGGGTCTTTGGTAGAAAAGAGATGAAGCCTCAGCTGAAAGACCAGAAAAGGAGACTCGGAGGAGTTCTCTTTGATCAAGAGTGAAACTAGAAAACTCACCTGACCATGTGATTTCATTTTGCGAGACAATGAAGAGGCGGGATGAAGCGATGACCAGAACCTCCATTCCCTTAGCGGTTCTCCTCACGTACCAAAACGAGAAATTTCCAACATGGAGAAAGCAAAGGGAGCACAAGAGAGCAGTTCGATCTTTTGGAGCTCTTAATGCCGTACAAAAAGAGAATGGATGAAAGGGAAGGAGTGGAACCTCTGAGGAGTCGAGGCATTTATGAAAAAGAATTGAAAAGAAGAGACCAGCAGTGGGAGGAAGAGCTAAACAGGAAGGAAAAGGAGCATGAGATGGAGCTACAAAGAAGAGACCAGCAGTGGGGAGAAGAGCTGAACAGAAGAGAGGAACATATGAGAAAAATTTTGAAGCTTGTGAGGAAGAGTGTAAGAAGAAATGAAGGAAAGAGATCACAATCACATTCTGAAACTCAAACTAAGTCATGAAGCTTTTTATAACAATCGAGTTTAGGCGTGATTCTCGAAAACCCTAACATTGATAAAGAAAGAGATACAGAGCAGAAGCCAAATTTGGGAGCAAATCAAGGGCTTCAAGTTCCTACTGATCTGAAGTTTTGAAAACAAAGTGGATGATAAGAAAAGCAAGGATGTTGAATCCTACGGGCGAGAAAGAATGGCTAGAAAATTTGGATCGATTAACGTAATCTCTCCCAGAATTTTTAGGGTCATGACTGAAATGGAGAATCTGATGAATGGCTTGGGGAAGGCGGATGAGTTGAACAAAAGGTTGATCTCTCAGTAAGGATCTTCATTGAATCAAGTTGAGAAGGAAAACTAAGAAGAGAAAGGAAAGAAGGGAAATGAGAGTTTCCTCCATTCCGGCTGTTTGAATCTGTAGACCTGGATCCCTAAATATCTCTTTGTTGCCTCTTCCAAAGAAAAAGATGAGACTTCTTCCCTGAGCTGGCTTCCTTACCCTCCTTATCAGTTGGATTGTATCAGTATTGCAATTGAATCAGAAATAAAATGAGAAATTTGAATTGAATTGTTGTGTGCTATTATGAATCTGTTTGTTCAATGTTGTGTTGCTTTGTGATGCATAGTTGGGAAAATAAAAGTAGGAATTAGTTCCAGAATAAAAACTGTTGAGATGTCATAGAGAGCTAAAGTTAGATGAAACGATTAAGATTAGAAATAAAAATTTGAAATGTAGAGATAGACCCATTTGAATACAATTTCATTGAAACACAAGGTCAAAGTGATTTGAAATTAAATTTGTTAAGTCGAATAGAGGAAAGTAATGAAATTGAAGGAACAAAACATATTTTGAGATTGTGGTATGAACAATGGTCGAGGAAACCTGTTGGATACAAAAGAGTTTAACTACTCATCAACAAAAATTAATCAAGGAACTCCTAATGGTCAATAACAGTAGCTAACCCAGATTCTAGAACTTGTTAGATTATTGATTGAGGCGAAATCCTAGGTGATACAGCTGACAAGAAATGATGCAGGCCATTCTTGGAAAGTTTGAGCCATTCAAGCCATCCCTATCTATATGCTAAAGCATATACCTTAGTTCCAGAAATTGAGCCAATCAAGCCTTATTTCTAAAAATCAGCCAATTTAAACCCCAAACCTTCCAAAAGAATCAATCTCCAGTAAAGAACCTGTGATTACCCAAGAACTGAAAGAGGAAGAAGGAAATCAAGTTTGGGGGAGGTTGTTTTTGAAGAACTCAAGGAGAAAAGACAGAAAAAGGGGAATGAAAGGAAAAGGGTCAAAAACAGAAATACAAAAGAGGGATAAGTTTTACCTTGTGGCCTAATTCTCTTGAACTATTGGTTCTTAGGGTGTTTCAACACCTAGTACCTAATGCTATCTCTGGTATGGAAGTTACTAACCCAAAGTTCGCTAAGGGTGTTAGAAAGCCTAAGAAGGTAAAGCATCGCACTATCCCGAATGGTATAAACAAAGGAAATTCCCCGCCATTACAAATGAGAAAATGGGAGCACATAGCTTATGAATAGAAGAAATCCAGGAGATGTCCCAAAAATGAAGTTTGGGGGAGTTTATTAAAGAAACTACAAGGAAAAAAAAAAAGTGGCGTAGCGAGAAAGAAATAGAGAAAAAGTTCAGGTAATCTAAACCAAAAGTCTTTTCATCCTACTCCTTACCCAAGCCTAACATTACAAGCCCAAAAGACCGATTAATTCAAGGATGGAATTACCTACATTAGTGGAGATCAATATAAACAACAAGCTATGGAATTTGAAAGGCAATAAACAAGAAAAACCTGTGGAAGGACCTAGATAAGTGAATAATTATGAAGATGAGAAGAAAACAATTTATTTTTCAACAGATCCAATGATTATGTTGTTTATAAACAATTTCAACGCTTAGTTTTGTATACTATAAAGAGTAGAAACCAACCTTGAACTGGACTCAAGCTAGATGCGTAAAACAATGCAATCATCAGATTTCAATTAAATTACTTACCGCAAAAAACAGTAATAGAAAATGTCCTTTTTGTTCGAGGACAAACAATTCTTTCTTTTATTTGTTGAGGACAAGCAAAACTTTTAAGTTCGGGAGTTTGATGAGCTTAAAAGTCATCTATTTTTAGTCCATTTTTCTGCTTGATTTTAATGTAAAAGGAATAATTAAGATGCAGAAATATTAAGAAACTCACCAAATTCGTTATTTGCGTGGAGTATAAAAGAAAGAAGAAATGCAAGAAAATGCAAAGAAATGGTGGAATAAAAAAATGCAAGAAGTGGTCAGAAATGGAAACAAATGGTTGATTCATTGATGCAGCGTTTCGCATACCCATACATGAGGTCGCGACATCGATAAGTGAAGGGAAATAAGCAATCGTCACGCATAGAATCACCAGATAAGCGAAACGGTGATTAACCGGTTATGGAGTCGATGTCGCTGACAAGACGCGGATGTCGCTATTAGTCGGCGTCGCGACTGACGGGAGGTCGGCAAGAGAATCGCCTCAAGCTGGCGATGTGCTCGGGAAGGATGAGCCGAAGCACTGTGTCGCTGGTCATGGCTGCAGGACTGAAGTCGCCGGCCACCGGTGCCAACCGCGAAGCTCTCCAAAGACATGTCGGCTGTCGCGACAAGAGATCGAGGTCGCCATAACATGAACGACCGCTGAAGCCTCCAAAGACATAAGCCGCCAAGCCGCTGGCCAGTAGGACCGTCACGACACCGAAGCAACCAAATAAGCTCCAAAGAGCCAGGCAAGCTGATGTCGCGACAAGAGATTGAGGTCGCGACATCATGAATCCACCGCTGAAGCTTCCAAAGACATATCGCCGCCGCGACAGGACCGTCGCGACACCAAAGTAAACTGGGCAAGCCTTAAAAATAAGTCGATGTCGCGACGTGAGATTTAGGTCGCGACATCATGAACAATACAAGGGTCGGTGATAGGCATAAGCTAATGTCGCGGACGTGAGATCGATGTCGCGACATCAAGAGACCAATTGAAACCCGCAGCAGCATAGCGACGCCGCGACAAGGGACCTGTCGCGACATCGAAGACATCGCTGAAAGCTGCGCTTCATTTAGCTGAGTCGCAGACAGCAGATTGATGTCGCGACATCGAGCACCATATTTGAAGCCTCGCGTAAGACGCGTGAGAGCTGGATTCTCGCGACAAGATATTGATGTCGCTGACATAATGAACGGCACGCCTCAAGGTCAAGATAGATTATGTTGACGCTTCGCGACGTGAGATCGATTGTCGCTGACAGCGGACGATGTCGCGACAAGCGGATTTGAGGTCGCGATCAACAAAGCCCCCTGGTCAGTCCACTCGGAAATCCACAACCGACGCGCTTCGGGATTAGGTCCAACCGAGAAACCTTATAAATAATGCTGTACTACCCGTAAGAGTAACGCAGTTTTCAGCGGTGACACGACGAGGTCCGGTAGTTGAAGGCTCATTTTCTTTATTTCCTTTAGTTTTCTTTTTCTTTTTCAATGTTTGAGAAGTTAGAGATTAGATTAGATTTATCGCTTTATTTTTCAAGCTTATTTTCTCGATCCGCGTTGTCGATTTTCGAGCGAGCCGAATGCTGCACTCCTATTCTTTTCAAACACACTGAATGCTCAAGTTCGACAAATTCTCGAATTCGACTCTTCGCTCGAATTGCAATATTTTATGATCGAGGAATGTCAGAGCGCGGTAATTCAAGAATCGAGAATCTACTTCTTCCATTAAGTGAATGCTATAGTCATAAATTATCTTTCCCGTAGCTGCTTCCAAAGCAGCCTTTTGAATTTCGCCTATGAATTTATCAAAAGTTTGGTTTGATCGCTTTTTGATCCTCGAATATTAGTTTCTTATACCCGTTATAAGATTTGGTTTCATTGCTCGATTTCAAGGAGGCCCTCTGAGTGACACTCTGAGAAGGCATTCCCGAGAGTTATGAACAATCATAAAGGTATATTAACCTGCTTATTTTGAGATCTAATGAGTTTTTAAGTTTATTTCGATAACCTTTCTCACTTGAAATCAAGAAAGAGTCGAATGATATCAATTTAAACAAGCAGAGAGCCCACCTCAATTCGAATAAGGAGGCTAATCTGTTACCGAGATCTAATCCAGAGAGGGTGATCTATTCTAATTTTGAGGAAGAGCATCCGAAGTTGTATATCCTTGTTTGACCGATAACTTGGGAGCTATAATACATCCATAAAATGGGTATGAAGTATTGCAAAAGAAACCTGATTAAGGAAACTTTTGTGCAGAAGACACTTCCTATCTTCGAGAGAATCAGGAAAATTGATAATGAATGTGGAGTTTTGAGAGATCCAACTGCATCAAGTAAACACCTTGGACAGATTTTAAAACCCTGAAATATTCAAGAAGTTTTATCAGTATTAACTACAGGAATCGGGTACTTCACCATGCAGTATACTATGTGTCCTCCAAAGATACTATTCAAGGTCCATTTATTTTCTTAACTATTCTTTTTATTCTTTATTCTTTATATTCCAAATATTTATTGTTCATTTATTTTACTCGGTATAGTATAATTTCCAAAGATTCCTTGCCGGGACCCTAATATCACTTTACACCAAATAGTACGGGAGTTTCGAGTAATGTGGTAGTCGATTAAAAATTTCGAGATCTCGTGGATCGACATCTGACTTATATCCATTTTATTACTTATCGACCGTGCACTTGCATATCGTGCCAAAAACCAAATTTGAATGATTAACTCTAGGAGACTTCGGGTCTCAACAAGTTTTATGGTGCAGTTTCCGGGGATTAGATAATAGTCCTTTGGTAATTGTGCAACTAAATTTAGAGAGTGTTTTGTCCGAGCTCATCAATGTTAACATCACATATCACATATGACTCATTTCCTTAGAAGAGGATTTCATTGGCCAGGATTGCATCTCTTTGGATTGATTTCGGTTGATAATCACGAGGCCCGACATGCCCTCTTTATTTCTTCGAAGATTATTGATTAAGAGCGTACGGGTTCGAGCTTGGATTCGGATCGGAGGTAGACTTGTTAGAGATTGGATCCACGGTCGATTAGAGCGGACATCAAATCATGAGAGATATGGACTCTCGATGCGCTCACGTAAGCCAGCTAAGTGAGATTCTTGATACCATGGCATATCTGCAGGATGCTATGTTGGGACTAGGACGGAGGATTGATGGGCATCGGACGATCATTGCCAATTTCGGGGCACCCCGCATGACTCTACCAGCCTCCCACCTTAACCACCGTAAATGCGGACCCGGCTGTACCCAGCGGATTGCAGTTCCTCACCACCCCCACCATTATCTTGGACCTTTATCTGACGGGACTTCCTCTGGAGTTCACCTCCGCCTGCTTTGGTTCAATCGGCCCGCGGTTGAACTTTGTTCTATGGCGGCCCCAGGACCATGCCACGATACGGTATGACCCATACCGTTATGGATGACACTCGGGCTGTATGTCGATAGGATTGACGGAGGATCAGGTCTGCATGTTTGATGGAGTTATAGTTGGGACGGATGACCTTCCGGTGGCGACACTTGCCCGGTTGGGATTCACTTCGGACAGTGAGTACTAGGATAGGGTGCCCCCGAAGTGTTCACTTACGATTATCTGGTATTTGTTATGTGCGGGCATAGATTGGATAAGAGGCCGCAGGATGATTATGATTTTCCTCTGTCGAGTGGTGCAGCTCGGCGTTGGTTTGCATCGTTAGACCCTTGAGTAGGACATGGGGTGATTTGTTAATGAGTTTATCGAGATAGTATTCTTTTAATCACGCAGTGGACATATCCGGAGAGGTTGGAGGCCCTCGGGCGGGAGGCGGGATGAGTCGATTACTTCATTTATCTCCGTGGAGGGAGAAGACAAGCGATTATAGATAGACCCTCGGAGCGCGATCGGATCGGCGCTGATTATCGCGAGTCTTAGTCTCGCTGCTGGCATCGCCCAGGCTTCACGGGCCAGACTTTGGATCATTGGTTAGGCCTGCATAGCGTTGAGAGGGCATATTGAAGTTATGGGACTCTTCTCCTTAAGGCTGAAGGGAAGAGCCAGGGTCGGGACCCAAACCATCAGATGTTGGTGCCATTGGCATGACAGGACACAGCTCCCCACGTCACCCTCCGTTTCAAAGGCAGTTTTCAGACACTTCTTACCATATGATAGGGCGAGAGTCGGTACAGATAGCTACTCGGCACTAGGCAGTTGGGCCTACTTTTCCCATCGGCCACCCACGGCTAGTATATGCTACCGCGGGCGCCTCGAGGCCACTTGTATGATACCATCGGCCCGAGTATAAAGCACCGCCTCATGCCGTAGGCTAGGCAATTTACCTGACTCGGGATGCCAGCAGAGCATTTTAATTGGACAGAGGTTTGATTATTCCCACTACCACCCGGACCACCTCGGCTACCCACCGGATTCGGGGCGAGATCTTCATGTGTATCATCAAAGAGTGGTCATGATACAGAATGATTGTCTTTGCCAGCTGAAGCACACTAATGAACTTGATTGATCAAGGTTTGGTTTGATTTAGGGCGTCTCTTGGTATTTCTGAACCAGCCTTACTCATGACACTGGAAGTACGCACCTCCACCTAGGGTGTACATTTGATTAGTATTCGGGAGATGAGATATTCATGATGGGATGGGATGGAGGGCCGCCATTGTCGGTTGTATACAAACTCATATTTTAGTGTATCACGCCCGGGGTGTGAGTCTCGAGGCCATTTTAGATTGATTCGGATGTGTTCCTCAACAGACGGCAATATCAGCGGAATACTTGCAGTATGTTCCTCCCATGACACCTTTCATTACATTTCCGGGGAGTATGGGCGATACATGGAGATGTTGATTCTTCTGAGTGGGAGGTAGCTTAGTCCCGCTTTGTTGATGAACCTTTCGGCGCGTGATGCTAGAATGAGATTCGGAGAATGATGAAATTTTATGCCGTTCTTCCACTCAGGCCGCATTCCATTTAGGGCTTATTGGCCTCATCGGCACACATAGAATCGTTGATCAGGGCTCTTAGTCATATTGGAGTTGACACTACTACCACCCCCGAGGGACTGATCCACTTTCTAACAGCGGATAGGGCTACATGCATAACATTTTCTGACAATGATTTACCACTTGAGGGATTAAGCCATGTTCGTCCCTTATTCATTGATGTTGCTTGTTCGGTCGAAGTGCCATCGGTCTTACTAGACAAATGGCATTTCATACTAAGCGTTGTCCATTTTTAGTTCTGCCATTTGCTTTAGGACTTTCACCATCGATTTTTGGCCATCACACGGTCGTCAAAACATGATGGGACTCGGACATTTTGGGTACACTCGCACATGTCATGATTAGTCCCGTCGTATACTCCCGCCTCTTTCACATGTTTTGAGAATCGATCATCCTTTAGCACACTTCTTGGTCGCCTTGGATTCATGAGGCGGGTGTTATACCATCTTCCCTTCATCGGAAGGTGAAGTTCGCCATGAGGGCGCATTATCATGATCTGGTCACGATAGTGATGTTATTACTTCCTCACGAGCGATCTTTACGAATCGACCATAGTGAGGATGACACGCATTTGACGGTTTTACTTTTGGCGAAGTTGGGTTGTTAGCCTAGAGGATGACCGCATGGACATGAGTGCCCATGTCGTCGACGATCTGTTAACGCTGGTGTAGCATGATGAGAGGCATGTCTTATATGCAGTTTGGGGTTGGATCGTGCCCGGTAGTCGTGCGAGTTTACTATTCTGATTGATCGCGACGCATATCTTATGGGTTAGGTTACATCCTGCGGCGGATGATGCGCGTAGCGCGGCGCGTAGAGAGAGAGTAGGCTTGCATATCACGGCATTCCATTCGATTATCCCCTTCGCCCATACACTTTTCAGTTGGTTGACTATTTTACCAGAGGATCAGAGTATGCACCCCGCATAGAGGGAGTTGACCATGTTTCAAAGATGGCTGAGATTTAGGGCATTCAGCACGCCCTAGGACAAATTTGTTTGAATTCTAAGACCATTAAGCCACCCGAGGCCGTGACAGTTGCACCCTCATCACCGGATCGAGCCAGTGTGTTTTCCATGTGCTTTCTTGAGGAGATCCACGTATAGACTACTGTGGTTGGGGGATGGCCTGAGTGGGAATGACTCTTCTGATACCTCATGGGCCAGAGATGGACACTTGATCGGCAATGCCGTATCTTTGACCGCGGCCCGTAGGGCGATTCTGCTTTTGGCATGTTTGGGGTTTCTATGATTGATTCGATTCGCGAGACTTTATGGCCAACACCGCGATACAATGGACATGATCGGCACTGGCCGCATTCTGGATGTTTCCCACGGGCACCGATTCGCTTTTGATGTGTTTGGAATTTCTAATAGCGAGTTTGATGGTGGAAGGCTTATTACTACTAATATTACTCCTTAATCTTTGTTTTACGTGAGGGCGTCCGACTCTGTGAACCCACCTTTCTCTTTTAACACTATGTCCGGGTTTGTCACCCACTTTGATGACTTTTCTGATGATAATAATGACATGAGTATTTTCAATTATTTGCCTGTGTCACAGCATTTTCCTTTGATTGCACCACCAGCTCCCGTAGCACATGTATGCGATGTGTGATATGGGAGACCGCAGGATGACCCACTAGGTGAATTGATGGTCTGATGTAATCTGAGAGAATAGGAAAGTTACACGTTTGCAGTAACACGAGTTGATAGATTTTTGGTGTGCGAGATCAGCGAAGATTAGGATTAGCTCTTCCTTATCTCCTGATGAGAGAAGTGGATTGATTGACCTACTCAGAACATACTTGGATGTATTTGCATGGTCGTATGAGGACATGCCAGGCCTTGACCCAACTATAGTTCAGCATCACCTGCCTATTTTGCCACATGCTAGGCCAGTTAAGCAGAAATTGAGGAGGCTACACCCTCGATGGAGTTTGCAGGTTAAGGAAGAAATTGAAGCAGCCGTGTTGAGAGAGAGAGAGAAAGAAGCTGTTGTTAGTGGTTGAGTATCCTGGTGGCTGAATGTGTAGGTCACTGTTCACAAAAGGATAGCAAGGTTAGAGTTTGTGTTGACTTTCGAGATTTGAATAAGGCCAGCCCTAAGGATGATTTTCCCCTCACACACATCGATATGTTAGTTGATAGTACCGCAGGGCACCCTATGTTGTCCTTCATGGATGGGTTTTCTGGGTATAATCAGATTTTGATGGCTCCAGAGGATGTGGAGAAGACTTCTTTCATCACTGAATGGGGTACTTACTGCTATCGGGTTATGCCATTTGGGTTGAAAAATGCAGGGGCCACCTATCAGAGAGCCGCTACTACTCTATTCCATGATATGATGCATAAAGATGTTGAGGTATACGTGGATGACATGATAGTGAAATCCCAAGGCAGGGTAAATCATAGCGGCCTTCTGGAGATTCTTTGAGAGGATCGAACAATTGATTGAGGTCGAATCCCGAAAATTGCACGCTGGGGTAACTTAAAAATTGTAGATCACATTGTTAGTGAGCGCGGTATAGAGGTTGATCCAGAAAAGACCAAGGCCATACTTGACATACCCGGCTCAGAAGGCGAGAGAAAGAGATCGGAGGCTTTTAGGCGATTCTGATATATCGATCGTTTCATTGCTGAACTAACGGACATATGCGGGCACATCTTTGGGTGTGAGGAAAGAACGGCTACGGTTTGGAATGATGATTGCGTGCTTTGAGAAGATTAAAGGAGTGTTTACTTTCTCCCCGGTTTTAATTGCCTCCACAGGGCGACCCTGCCCATGTTGTCGAGTTTCGGATATAGCTTTGGGATGCATGTTAGCTCAGCTCGATGATTCAGGAAAGGAAGTAGGCCATTTATTATCTAAGTAAGAGGATGATGGAATACGAGTGCAAATACCTTATGATTGAGCGCCTCTGTTTAGCGTTAGTTTGGGCCACCAGGAGACTTAGGCACTATGTGACAGAGTATTCCATACTTTTAGTCTCTCGATTGGATCCATTGAGATATTTGTTCGATAGGCCTATCCTAACTGGTAGGCTCATGAGATGGTTGGTTCTATTGACCAGGTTGATATTAGTATGTGACACGAATGCAGTAAAGGGAAGCATTGTTCACGAGATCATTTGGCTTCTTTTCGATGTCAGATGATAGATCGATTGGCGATGATTTTCTGATGAGCAATTTGTTTCAATGACATGCATTATAGGATGGAATTTGTACTTGATAAGTGCCCGTAATCGATCGGGGAGTTTAGTATTGTTATCTTATTGATATCACCACCGGGGTGATCACATTCCCGAATCGATTCGATTAGTATTTTCTGATCATCACGGTTAGCGAATAATATAGTTGAGTATAGGCTTGCATTACGGGCTAGAGGAAGCTATGACTGGATCTGGCATTAGGCAGTTGGAGATCCGTAGGATTCCAATTTAGTTATCTGTGAGACAAGGTATCTGGAGGGACTCGAGATAGGAAGCTGAAGCCTACCGTGCTTACTTAGACCTACTGGTTGCAGATTTATGAGTTAAGATATACCATCTGCTGAGGCGGAGAATGGGTTCTTTGATCGTTAGCCACCTTAACCTGTGGTTGAGATTCTGCGGGAATTATTTGTCGACCATTGATGATTGAGACCAGTTCGCCCGCCTGCGTGTTTGATTGGAGATATTGAGAATCAGGATGAGAAGTACACCATGGTATCATGATATTCTCGATTCACGTCATGTGGTATTTTACCACTGGCAGCCACGCCCGAGGATAGGAAACATTGAGACGGTTAGCGGTAGTTTGTTATTTGTGGGGATGCCCTTTATAGAAGATCACCCGATGGCCTGTTATTATTATATTTGGACCACGTCTCTGCAAATCGAGTGATGAGAGAGGTTAATGCCGGAGTCTGTGGCCCACACATGGGAGGCCACATGCTATACCCATTAAGATCATAGGTAGTTGCATACAGTTGACTAGAGCGGATTGTTGCGATTAGTACGAGATATCTGAGTGTCAGATGCACGGAGACTTGATACATGTGCTATCTTCTGAGTTGCATGCACTCACATCCCCTTGACCATTTTCAATATGGGGTATTGATATTATTGGGAAGATCTCGCTGAGTCTTAGTGGACATGGTACATCACAGTGGCTGATTACTTCACTAGAGTGGGTGGAAGCTCTTCTTATCTTTGGATTAGCCCGGCCCGGTGTGAGTCGCCAGTGCACATTATCTATGATATAGGGTCCCTCATGAGTTGATCTCGGATAGAGGAGGCGCATTCGGGCGAAGTGGATACAACGGTCGAGTATGGTATTGGCATCATCGATCATGCATATGGGCCACAGACTAATGGGGCAGTTGAGGCCATGATAAGAAAATCAAGAGGATTTTTGAGAAAGATGGTTGAGACTTCTAGAGATTGGTCAGAGAAGCTCCCTTTCGCATTGTGGGCTTATCGTACATCTTCCATTACTTCTCACCAGTGCACCTTATTCTTTGGTATGGCATGAAGCGTCTTGCCTATTAAATTGAGATGGGGTCATAAGAGTAGCATTAAGGCATCGAATGCTCACGAGGCGAGTGGGTTCGGTCCATTATGATCAGCTCGACCTTTTGGATGGAGGAGATTGAGAGCGACGGATCATGTGGGCTATCGAAGAAAATAGCTTCGTGCATTTAGAAAAGGTCGGGCTAGGAAGTTTGTGACCTAGTCTTGAAGGTCCTCAGGGTTGATCAGCGACCTAGAGTGGTTAAAACCGTGGAGCGGGCCTTATGTCATCAGATCTAACTCGAAGGGAAGCTGACCTGGTTATTTGACGGACTTAGGCGAATGAGTTCCGCGAGCCCGATCCAGTGTGGATCGGTGAAGGTTTTGCGGCAGGATCATGTGGTTAAGGATGGGTGGCCATCATTTGAGTAGCCATATTCCTTTTTGCACACATGCATTTGATATATCTATTGCTAGCCCTTTGAGCTCACGCGGTTTTATTATGACCTATTATTTCATTGACCTTGCATACTTTCTTACAGGTTGGGGGCTTTGTACGTAAACTTTACATATTTATTGGATGCCTTTGAGCATTATAAGCATTAGGTCATTCTTCGTTTGTTCTTTCGCATCATTGCTTGTTTCTTTTCTCCTCCGTTTGCATCTTCTGCAAATGCACTTTGAGTCTAGTTTCCTATCATATCTATTCATTTTAAAGCACTATCTCCTTTTTGAGTGATGATGACGTGCTCTCATCGAGGCTACCGATGAGTTTTGTAAGTACACTTTATTCCTCCTATAAGTTTTTATCCGGGATTCTTAGGTTGAGGGGACCATTTGAGCTTGAAGGTTTGAGGTTCTTTCGGTTGAATTGTGCTAGTGTGGCATTCGGCCTATTTGGTTGTTCTACGCAAAAACAAAAACAAAAAAAAAAAAAACAAAAACAAACAAAAAAAAAAGAAAAAAAGAAAAAAAATGTTTGTTTGATATTCTTTAATATACTTGGGATCATCAAAGGTCATTTAGGTTTGAGAGATTTATTATTCCTCTGAGGGTTGAGTGAAAGCATTGTGCGATCTTTCTCATGGATTGGAGTAATACATTAGGTATGAGGTTGGGTTGCCATGTTTAGGTCCACTAGATCATTCTGCATCGCCTCCCGTCTTATAGTGACTTGCTTTGACTTAACATTCTTGGGACGAGTTGTTCGTCGTTGTCACACATTTCCACATTTGTATCCCAACTTGTTTCTTCCGTTTTTGCTTTATCCATTCATCAGTTTCTTATCACTTTCAGTCTTCTTCTACTCTTATTGATCATCGTCTCACTTCTTAAGAGGCGTGTCCTTTGAACACTTCGCTTGTCATTTCACATTGTTCATTCGGATGTTGATTAGAGTGCCTTGCTCACATGATCGCTGATATTTGACATTGCGCGTACAAAGGGTTGGCGGTATTTATTAGGTAATATTTGGGCCTTTGTTTCCCATCATGTCATTTCACCTTTCAACCTTGGCCTACATTACGGTCCAAGTCGTAAGACCATACAAGACCATGAGATCTAGTGTTTGCTTGAAGGAAGCATTTTATGTAGACGGGTTATCTGCTTGATTAGTCTGCGAATGTCGGCAGGTCTGTTCTTGGGAATCTCCCGAGAGTCACATATTGCTTCTCCATTTAGTTTGCTTTCCTCAGGTCATGATCAGATATAGATGATCACACGGAAGTCGGGACCCGTGGATAGCCCGTTAGCTTGATGCTTTGACACGTTCACCTTTGGGGCATACCCCGTCCTTTCATGTATTGGCATTGGCTGGAAATGCGCGTAATACTGCGGCAGCTCATTTCACCTAGAGATATTTTGGCATCAAAGTTTGAGTATGCTCCAACATGCAGCTAGGTTTCTTCACTTCTTAGTCTTACAAAGGCTAGCTAGGGTAAGATTCTCTCATATTAAATCCAGCTTGATAGGGAGTGCTGCTTGGCGCCACCACCCGTATGTTGTCTTGTTAGCTTGTTCGACGATTGGTTCTTGAAATTTATTTGAGTTTTTTCATCAAAGGGCACTTGCATATCGGATGTGCACACTAGGGCATACCTATATCGATTTATGGAATGAAATGGATGATTTTTCACGAATGAGGTGAAGTTATGATGTTTTCATTTCTACGACTTTGACGCGTAATGGGTTGTGAGATTTTGACATGGCGTTGATACCTAGACTGAGGCATAACCCCTTTCTTCCACCCTTAGTCACATTTGTGAGGTTGTCTTACGAGGGCATACCCTTTAAGTCTTGTTATTTAAGTTCTTGGTTTCGCTTATCATTTTGTGGCACTTTCTGGCGTCACTAGGGCATACCACTTTTGTCATCAAAGTCGATTATCTCGATGGTTACATCTAAGTTTCCCCATTATATCTCTAGGTTAGTTTGAGTCATCCCAATTCCAGTTTAGTTAGATTTTAGAGGCCTTAGTTTTGGCATCCCTATCCTTTTAATCAGGTGGTTCTCGGTACTCGTCGGATCCTTCTGGTACTTGATTTCTAATTTCGATTACTCACGGTTTTACCTTCTCGTCTCTTGATTCCTACCTTTCGGTACTCACACAGTTTACCTTCTCAATACTAAGCTCGGATTACGCTTTCCGATGCTCTCCCGGATCCTACCTTTACAGTACTCACGGATTTTACCTTCTCTACGATCTTTCGCTCGGATCCACCTTTCCGTGCTCGCTCGGATCCTACAGCACTTTTCAGTACTCACGATTTTACCTTCCGTGCTCGCCGGATTCCATTTCGGTACTGGCCCGGATCCCCCATTCAGGCTCTCCCGGATCCTACCTTTCAAGTACTCACGGTTACCTTCCGTACTACTTGGATCCATTCAGTACTCACGGATCCCCCGCTCCATTTCTCGAGATCCTACCTTTTCCATTAATCGCCGGGATTTTCCCTTCCAGTACTCACCGGATTTTACCTTCCAGTACTACTTGATTACCCTTCTTGGTACTCGCGGATTCACCTTTTCGGCACTCATTAGGATTCTACCTTTTAAATTACTCTGGATTCAACCTTTTAGTGCTTGCCTGGACCTTTCTCTATAGTTTATGGTTCCTCATCTTCTCTTGCATCGTAGCCCCTCGGTTTCATTATCTTTAAGGATTATGCCCGTATCACTCCTTCTTCCAGGCATCATGCCTAGTTTTCTTTAAGTCCTTCAATCGGAATGACTGTTCCGATTAGTCTTCGGTACTAAGTAAGGGGACAAAGTGCTTTAGTCATCTTGGTTCTTCACTAGGATTCATTTCACTCTTGAATGGCTTGCGCCCGCGCCACGATTCACTCGTTCATTCACTCTCTTGAAGAGGGCATACTTGTAGACCCTCAATTTTGCCCCTCAACACTCTAATTTTGCCTCAACACTTGCATTTTATCTTATAAATACACTTACCCCATCGCTCTCATATAACACCATTAGGCCCTTTAGGCTTAGTTCATCACAGCCTCTGCAGGCTTGTATGTGGTCCCCGCTGAGTTTATGTGTCTACTTTAGAGTGTCATCATGGCTTTTTTTTTTTTAGTTATTGGCATCATGCTATAGGAAGCAAAGGGGCCCTGAGGTTTTGTGGTAGCTCAATCAAAGTTTATTAGAGTATGTCAAATTCGAGCACTTGAACTTCTTCGATCGTATCTCCTTGGTCCAAACCTTAACTTGTTTATCGCTTTTGTTGGATTCTATCTACTAAGGAGGTTTAGGTTAAAAAATTCATAATTTTTTTTCAACCATTTGAATAATCGGTTTGACTCGGTTCATCAAAAAGAATGACGTATACAACATTGTTTTTTTTTGGGTGATTTTGGTGCGCACTTCTCCTTGTTACGATCATATCTCCCTTCATCCGACTTGAACAGCACACCGTTTTTTGGCCCTTATTCTTTGTAGATTCTCTATGTGCTCATAATTTTCTCAACCGGATGGGACTGGCTGGCATCTGGTTCAACCGTTAGTCGGGCCTTTGTGTGGAGAAATGTTTTTTTTGTGATTTCAAGCCCAAAACCTATTTGTTCGGGCCCATAAGCCCACTGACCATGGCACCATTGTGTCCATTTTGGGCCTTGTTCCAGGTTACATGCAGCCCACCATGAATCCATACATTTCAGAGGCAAGCCGAAAATGTAAGATATTCCACTTTGCATGGAAAATGAGGAGAAGAGTTAATGGAGAAGCTATTTCCGAGACTGACAAATTTCCACAAAGCTTGAAGGTGAAAAACCAGGTAGGCTCGTGAGGTCGAAAGTGGAATGGTAACAAAAGCGAGAGAAAGCATCAAAGCGAAGGGACCTTTGGTATGACATTTTTCCGCTCAAACGCCATGCTTATCGATTCCCTGCTTGACGCTTAGCTTGTTTTTCTCTCGTTAGGGTAGTGAGGTAAGAAATAAACCCCGTTTCCAATCTACTCCTTTAAGAGACATTCATCAAATTTGAGGCTTCTCCTCAACCATTTGAGCTGGTTTTCACGCCATAATGCAAGTCGACCAACAGCTTTCAAGCAGCGCTTGCCTAGTTTGGTTAGGGTTTTGGCCTGTTCTTACTCATCCGTTGGAGAACTCATCACCGTTTGTTTCAGGTTAGATTTTTGACTCTTTTATAAAAGTTTTGGAAAATTTTGAGAGCCTCTTCAACGTATATGGACTGGTTTGAAAACCCGGATCACTTGGCTTACATTTAGGCTGGGTTTGGCAAGTAGAAACGCAGTTTGGGTAGTTTGGTTTGTTTTGGTCATTCTCA
This sequence comes from Tetrastigma voinierianum, assembly GCA_016808115.1. Lineage (NCBI taxonomy): Eukaryota > Viridiplantae > Streptophyta > Magnoliopsida > Vitales > Vitaceae > Tetrastigma > Tetrastigma voinierianum. The sequence continues at coordinate 174,918 of JAEQBH010000686.1, read as the reverse complement.
CTCATCCTAAATGGCAGAATCGATCACCGTTTGTTTTTTAGATTCCGAAATCTTTAGAAGGTTTGAAAATTTTGAGAGCCTCTCTCAATAGATGGACTGGCTTAAAACCAAACCACGGCTCATTAGGTTCGGTTTAAGTGTGAACAATCGCTTGGGTGTTTTAAGTATTTGTGTTGATTCTGGTCATTTGGAGTCGGAATTGCACTCTGCTTGTCTTTTGAATGGACTTTGTAAGAAAAGTAAGCAGAATTTTGAATTTTTCAATCATCCGACTGTTGGGAAACCAACCATCGTTCATTACAGCTTTTTCCAGAATGATAGCTTTGGGTACTTTTTCTTGTTTGGGTTAGTTCGGCCATTCAAGTCGAATCGCATTTTTTTTTTGTCTCCTGTTAGATTCCCGAAGTCTTAGAGGGATTTTCTGACAAAGTTCTGAATTTTTCTTTCAATTGTTTGGATTGTTGAGAACCGATTCAATCGGTTGTGCAAGACAAATTTCATGGGCACTATTTTAGCATGTCTCACTCGAATCTATTATGGCGCAGCTCTAGTTGCCCCAAGGAACCTCGTAGGGGCTGCTTAGGTTTAAGTTCAGTTTCACTTGGCAAGTGGTAGTGGGCAATGGGATTGGTATGCATGGTTTAGTTTAGATTTGAAGAATGTGTGGCAAAGTAAGGCAAACCACTTACCTCCTTTCAGCCTACTTCTTTTCGGGTATGGGATCCAATATTTGGTTTTAAATGCATGATGTATGATGTATTATTTACCCCACCTATTCATGTCGTGCATGTATTAGGGACCCTACACAGTTTAGGGCGTTGGTATTTGTATTCATATGCGCCCATGGTATTTGGATTTTCGACATTCATGGGATGTACTGAGCCTTTGACTGACCTCTAGTGCAAATACTGCCAGGACCACACGCATGTACACTTTAATGTTGGGTAATGAATTTCACATGGATGCTTTTTAGTTTGGGTGTCATGCATGCTTGCTGTGTTTGTCAAGAACTTTTGATGGGAAGGTATGGCCAGTGGGACCACAGTACACGCTATTTCGCTTCTTTCGTCAGAAAGTGTTTTTAAACATGCTAGATACCAATTAGGTCGGGGTCTGATCTTGCTGTTGCTGGTACCAGGAGACTATCTGATCTGTGACCCATATGCTCCTACTGATACCCAATTAATTAGACTGTTCGGCCTAGAGTAAAGGCCTCATATGGAGGTACCTTCCGATAGTAATCGACCTCCTGAATTCAAAAATCTAGTTTTCGCAGACCGCTTTTCATACTCGAGTCATTGGGGCTTTTGTTCTACTTGGTTTTCCTCATAAAATAACAACAAAAAGTAAAGTGGCGATCTAAAGAAAACCTGGTCCCATTTGAGGACGGATTTTCTAAAATTCGAAAATCAACCCACATTTTCCTTTCATATAAAAGCGAGTCGCGTCGACCCGTGGATCGGGTAGGGTCCACAATACTTTTGTTATAATTAGCTATATTAAGCATGTATTAGCCATTTTGGTTATATCAAAAGCTTTATAGCATTATTTACAGTTTACTACACTTGTGCAAATCATTTTGTCTTACATTTTCGTGTTTCTACTCTGGCCTTTAGTCAAGAACTGAAGCCCCGTATGCTACCTTATTACAGAACAATTCCATGCATGATTTAGTTTTTGGTCGACAGGGGTTCCAGCATGTTCAACCTTGAACATCCCCCTTAGCTAATTCACACACTCACACCGACAAAATTAACAGATCGGTAGCTATATACCTTTCCACTTTGCAAGCCGGCCTTAGATTTGTCGACTAATCTACAATAGGTTTGTGTTACCCATGTAAGAAGACCAATGTAGTCTTCCAAATGAGCAAGAAAAGAAAAAGCAAAAGAAAAGAAAGAAGAAAAGATGAATAAAAGCCGGACGCTTTGCCTTGGAAACCCGAACACGGTCCGCTGGGTATATGGCGAAGTTTCCTTAAAGCCCGATCCCAAACCTTAATTGTCGGGAGTCATCGACTTAGTGTTCGCTACAGCGGTGGATGGGTGGAGCAATGAGTCAGAGCTGATTCTCAAGTCATTCAAGTCCCGGGCTAAGCCTCGTAGAGTTTGCGGTCGCCGCTGATCCCTCGCTTGATGCCCTAAACCTTAATCGGGCCGAGTCATCGGTGGACCCCGCTACATGGACTTTGACAAATAGCTTTAAGCATTGCACCCTACAATGTGACCAAAGAAAGAAATAAGGGTGTAGCTGGTCCTATTTAAAGTTGGTCTCGCATTTTAAGGCCAGCGGCGAGCTAGGTTGATGTGGTGGAATAGCTTTGCATTTTATCGCTCAAGTCGGCAATTCTTAGGAACAATTAGATTTTGGTGGAAGTTCCAGCTGACTTCCTGGGAACCGATGTTCCTAAACCGCTCTTATACAGGTTTTCGCTTCTTTCAGCGCCTGCCGTACGGTGTAAATTTGTCATTACTCTTAAATGCCTATCCGCATATACACTTTTTGGAAACTATATACACTTTTTGTAAAAGCAATGTTATGTATACTTTATTGTTTTTAGCATTGCTAAGGACCAGTAACGTGTCGGTTGGGGGTGTGATAGTGCCTGTGCAAAGAGTTTTGGCCTTGATGCCTACATAAAGCTTGAAGCTACGCATCGCCACCATGAATTGCCAATTAAATATGTGCATGTTCATTTTGCGTTGTCAGATTTAGCGAGATTGTTTTGCAGCCATGTCTAGAATTGCCGTTAGCTTGGTTGGTGTTTATCAGATCCTTCTATACACTAGTCGAGGCTTACTGAATATCAAGATGAAGTGAAGACCAGCCGCAAAACGACGAAGAAACCATGTATAATGCGTAGAGGTAACTCGGAGGAAATGGCGAATGAGAATTTTGCGCACGCTGGGGGCCTTCACAGATTGCTTAGTGGCCTCAACATACAGTGGCCTCGCAATCCCAGCTGGGGTGTTCTCAGCCATGCCCAAATTTTCAAGCTACGAATTTCTGCCATTAGTTAAAACACTGTTACGCTTAAATTTCAAATTTCCGCTATTTTTGCAATTCTTTTCAAGAGGTGCAGCTTGGGCCTCCTACATAGTTTAAAAATGAGCCGTTCTCGCGTTTGATGTTTTGATTTCAAACGGCATCACACCAATATTTTTATTTTTGTTATTTCACATTGAAGTTGAGCAGAAGCCACCTTATAACTTTGTAACTCCAAACTTTCCATTTTATAAAGCTCTCGCATCTTCATTTGTGTTTTATGTTTTCTCCTCCTTCTTTCTTCCTCATTTCGCCAAACACACTTCCTGAGCATTTATCAACTGCGATGCTGGCTGCTCTCAAAAGCCTGAGTTGCAGGGCGTTGCCTGCTGGTCGCAGCTGCCCTCGCTAAATGATATAGTGTATTTGGCGGTTCCCAACTTTCTTGTAAACTGGTTTAACGTTATTTTGTCATTGCTGCCCAAGCACACGGCAGATGCACCGATATTCTTAGATAAACATATTTAAATATTTAAATGCAGGTTAATGTTAACATCGGGATATTAATGCTTAGTATGATTTGATTTCAAATAGAGTGAATGGGGAAACAGCTTTAGCAAATGAAGATCTGCTTATTGAGCCATAGTCGTCTAATGCAGGAAATCGGTGACATTTTTATCACCCTCATGATCTAGCCTGTTGCCGCACACACTAGCGTTATTTCGCCATCCAAAGGTCACTCTGCTTTTAATCAGTCTGTGGTTCAAACAAACACCATTTTCAAACATTAATGCGACCATTTGTGGGATGAAACCCATCCTGTCGAATTCCTAGACCTATACCTAAAGAGCTTCTGACTACTCGTGAGTAGAGGAACTTTAGATACAAATTTTGTTGATTCCGGATCACCTCACTGCCATAGATAGTGGTGAGTATTCCACTCGCCACGCGTGACCCGGTCTCGATCCTAAGAACGGCGCCATTTGATTCGTGCCACGGCAGTGGATCCTAATCAACAAAATTCTGTATCCCAAGTTCCTCCCACCATCGTGTGGTGGGCCGAACACGATGGCTTTCATCGCACGACGATTCAGATTAATGTTTGGAAAATTGTAGACTTTTGTTTGATTTCTTGGATTTGGTTAAAACAGGGGAGTTGGTTATTCACCGGATAACTAAATAGCTTAAACTAAAAGCAGGAAATGGTAACCTGAAGGCTCGGGGTCACTAGCTTGAAAACACGGTATTAAAGTGTCCTCAAGTTATTTCTCGCATTAGGTGGCTAATGACATATAAAGCCAATGTGCCAAAACCCATCTTTTGTTTAGCTATAAAACCTAACCTTAGAACCACTTATTGAGTCAAATCAAATACTAAGCATTCATGTCTAATCAGCTTTGAAACCTAGCATTTAACCTCATTTCAATGGTCAGAAACGACATCTAAAGAATGTTAGTGCATCTACCATTAAGAATGCACTGAACCCCAAAGCATGACAAGTATTGGACCAAAGAAAAGGCATTGTAATGCATTAAACCAGTTTGGAAAGTTTCCGAACCATAAATGCACTTGTATCATTTAAAGCATGAGGACAACCTGGCAAGAGTCCCAAAACTGTTAGCAACCCTCTCTTCATGTTTTGAGGCTTAGCCAAGCATCCCTTAAGTTGTCATCCTCAAGGGTTGTGTCTCTGGCGCCTCAGAAATGAGAGAAAGAGGAGAAAGAGAAGAGAGTAAAATAAAACCTAAATGAAAAGTCATGGGAAAGCTTTTTATAAAATGGAAAGTTAGGTTACAGTTATGTGTGGTTTATATAGCCAACCCAAATGTGTGAAATGGCAAAAAGGCTTAAAATATGAGATTACAATAGGACAAATGGTAATTAATTCAAAACGTATTATCGCTTGGAATCAAAACATCAAAACACAGAAAGTAAACATTTTCTGCTATGAAATTTCGCTAGCATAACAAAAAATGTTAAGAAATAGCAAATTTAAAATTTCGCTATGAACAAAGAATTTTCGCTAAGCTAGCGACACATTTTGCCAGCTTAATTTAAAATTTCAAATAGCAAATTTCGCTAGATTGCGAATTTTCGCTATGGTTGCAATTGCATTCAGAAATTTTCGTAGTTTATGAAATTCTACATTCCACCATTTCTCCAGTGTTGCCTCGCATTGCTCTTCACTCTTCAACACATTTTGCCTTCACTCCTTCACTTTCATCTTGATATTAAGACGCCGTAGCTGGGTGAAACTGTACCGAGGACTTCACATTCAAGACCAAGAAGCTGCTGCTTGACCTAAGTTCCCAAGACCTGCAAACTACTCCAAACAATCTCGAAACAAATCAAGAGCACTATGGACATGGATTCATATGATCTACAGATTAAGGCGCAAAGAACTCAAAACCTATCTTCGAATAGGGCTCAAAGAGCACTTTTTGGGCACTAATCACCTCTACTCGCAAGAGCGCCAATTTCATTACTTTACATTCTCACCCACAGAATGTTTCCTCGTCTCTTGACATCTAGTCCTCCCCCTCTTTGTCTCGAAGAGCTTTCTAAGCAAAGATCATGAGGTATGAATTCGCGCCGCCAAGAGCAAATTTAGTCTCCCACTCCTTACATTCAAATCCACATAATGTTTCATCTTCTGACATCTCGTCCCTCCCCTTTGTCTGTATAGCTTCTTCTCAAAGATCGGCGGCGGGCAACCCCACCCACCGGCCGGCATCATTCTAATAATAATCTACATTCTAACCAACGTATCGTTTCGCCTCTTTACATCTCTGGGCCCTCTCCCCTTTTGTCTCGAAAAGCTTATCGCAGTATCGGCGGCGGTGGCTCCCTGACGCCGCCAAGAGCGTGTCTACAATTCTTATATTTCACCACGTAATGTTTCGCCTTTGACATCTCGCCCTCCCCTCTTTGTCTCGATGAGCTTTCCAAAGATCGCTATGACTTCGCTTTCAAGAGCGCTGCCTCACAATTCCTACATTCTCACCCACATAATGTTTCATCTCTTCACATCTCATCCCCTTCCTCTCTTTGTCTCGAAGAGCTTCTCTTCCACAGCATCGGCGGCGGCGACCCCTGCCGCCGTCAAGTGCGGTCAGTCTCACAATTCTTACATTCTAATCAACATAATGTTTCGTCTCTTGACATCTCGTCCCCTCCCCCCAGGCTCCCAAGAGCTTCTTCAGACGCCGAACAGATTCCACTTCGCCACATTAAGAGCCGCTACTTCACAATTTTACATTTTCATACCTACGTAATGTTTCGTTTCGACATATCGTCTCTTACCTCATACTTTGTCTCGGTATTTCTTCCGCGATCATCGGCGTGGGCGACACCCACACGCCAAGAGCGGAGCATCTGGTACTCTTACATTCTCACACAAAGAATGTTTCATATCTTGACATCTAGTCCCCTCCCTCTCTTTGTCTCGAAGAGCTTCTCTTCCACAGCATCGGCGACGGCGACTTCCAGTCTCACAATTCTTACATTCTAACTCACAGAATGTTTTGTCTTTTGACATCTCGTCCCCTCCCCTCTTTGTCTCGAAGAGCTTTTCTCCCGCAGCATCGGCGGCGGTGACCCCTTACGCCGTCAAAAGCGGCAAGTCTCACAATTCTTATATTCTCACCCAAAGAATGTTTCGCCTCTTGACATCTCGTCCCCTCCCCATTTTTGTCTCTAATAGCTTTTCTTCTGCAGCATCGGCGGCGGCGACATCTTCCACCATTGAGCTGTCTCACACTTTACATTCTCACCGCGTAATGCTTGGTCTCTTGACATCTCTGGCCCACTTCTCTCTTTGTCTCGAAGAGCTTTCTTCCACACCATCGGCATGCCACCCCCTCGCAGATTCAAGAGCGCGCCTCGTAATTCTACATTCTAAACCACTGAATGTTTCGCTCTTGACATCTTGTCCCTCCCCTTTGTCTCAAGAGCTCTTCCAGCAAAGACGGCGACGGCGACCGCGCCGTCAAGAGTCGCTAGTCTCACACTCCTTACATTCACACCCACGTAATGTTTCGTTCAACATCTCGCCCTCCCCCACTTCGTCTGAAGAGCTTCTTTTCTCAGCACGGGCGGCGACTTCGCCAGTAGCAGCCGGGCCTCGTCACACCTACATTCTCACCCACATAATGTGTCATTCTTCACATCTCGTCCCTCCCCTTGTCTCGGCGAGTTTCTTTCGGCAAAGATCGGGCGGCGTAATATCTCTTGCTGCCTTTCAAGAGGGCTTAGCCTTCACTCTACATCTACTCACGTATCGTTTCATCTCTACACATCTCATCTCCTTCTTTGTATCCAAGAGTTTCCAAGAAGACGGCCAAATGACTTCTACCGTCACAAGTGCGCGCCTACAATTCATACATTCTAACCATTATAATGTTTCGTCATTGATATCCGCTTCCTCCCTCTCTTGTCTCGAATCAGCCTTCTTTCTTCAAGAACATCGACGGCGGCACCCTACCATCAAGAGCGGTCTATCTCACACTCCCATTCACCCACATAATGCTCGCTTCTCGACATCTCGGCCCCTCTCCACTTTGTCTCGTAAGAGCTTCTCTCAACATCGGCGGTCATAATTCTGCCAAGAGCATCCAGCCTCACAATTTACATTTCACCTACATAATGTTGCCTTTGAACTTTTGGTCTCCATCCCTCTTTCTGCCTCGAAGAGTTTCTCTTCCGCAAAGATCGGCGGTTGCGTAATTCCTACCGCCACAAGAGCGGCCGCCACAATTTACCTTCGCCCACATAATGCTTCTTGGACTTTCGCCCCCTTCCTTCTTTGTCTCAAGAGCCCGCATCTGCGGCGACGAATTCTACCGCCGCTGTGCAAACAAGCCATTACTCTTACATTCTCACCCACGTAATGTTTCATCTTCGACATTCGTCCTCCCTCTTCTCTCGGAGCTTTCTTCCATAGATCGGCAGGCATGACTCTGCCGCCGCTAAGCGCGGCGCCCCACAATTCTTAACACTTAATCCAGAATGTTTCGCCTCTTGACATCCGCCCCTCCCCCCCCCTCCTTTGTCTCAAGAGCTTCCGCAAGATCTGGTGATCGACGATCCCCATCAAGCCGCCAAGAGCCGCCTGCACAATTTTACTTTCACACCGACAGAATGTTTTATCTCTTGACATCTCGTCCCCTCCCCCGCTTTGCCTCGAAGAGCTTCTCTTCCGCATCATCGGCGGGGGCGACACCTGCCGCCGTCAAGAGCGGTTAGTCTCACAATTCTTACATTCTCACACAAAGAATGTTACTTGACATCTTCGCCCCTCCCTCTTTGTCTCAAAGAGCTTTCCACAACACGCGGCGGCGACCCTGCAGTGCCGTAAGGAGCGGCGCCCCACAATTCTTACATTCTAACCCACATAATGTTTTGTCTCTTGACATCTCGTCCCCTCTGTGGACTCTACCCGATCCACGGGCCGGCGCGACTCGCTTTTAAATGGAATGAAAATGTGGGTTGATTTTGTATTTAGAGTCCGTCCGAGGAGGACAGCTTTTCTTGGAGTCTCCACTTACTTTTGTTGTTATTTTATAAAGGGGAAAACCAAAGTAAGAACAAAAACCCCAATGACTCCATACAGTATGGAAAAGCTATTCAAGCGAAAAACTAGATTTCTGGTCCAGGATCAGACATATCAGAAGAACGATATGAGGTAGCACCTAGTCCAACTCGGTCTCTACTATGAATTGGGTACGTGGGAGCATATGGGTCATAGATCAACAGTCTCCTAGCTAAACATACAACTTGGATCAGACCAACCTAATCAGTATCTAGTGAGTGCTTAAAAACACTCAACTGGGGTATAGGCAATGGCGCCGTGATTCGTGGTCCCCGGTCACGCGCTTACATCAAAGTGTTAGGGACAACAAACACAATAGCGCATGACACCCAAACACAAGGCATCCATGTGAAATTCATTACCCAACATTAGAGCACATACCTGTGGTCTCTAGCCAAGCGCTGTATAAGAGGTCACCAAAAAGCTCAAATGCATCACAAATGTCAAAAATCCAAACACCATGTGCACGCATATGAATATAAATACCAACGCCTAAGCATAAAATTCGAGGTCCCAGCCATGCAATGTGACAGAATAGGTAGGGCAAATAATACATCATACATCATGCATTTAAAACCAAATATTGGATCCCATACCAAAAGAAAGGAAGCAAACTGAAAGGAGGTAAATGGTTTGCTTACTTTAGCACACATTCCCTTTAAATCCCACAAACCAAACCATACTTACCAATCCCACATTGCCTACTACCCCACTTTGTTCAAATCGAAACTGAACTCAGACCCTAAAGGCAGCCCCACAAATTCAAACTAAGAGCACGCCATAACAGATTCGGGACCTAAAACATGCTAAAAATATAATGCCCATGAGTCTGCCTTGCAATCGGTCATTGAATCATTCTCAACAAGTCTAAACGATTGAGAAAATTTGAAACTTTCTTTAGAAAATTCTCACAGACTCAGGAATTCAATAAACAAACAGTGCACTCAATTCGAATGACCAAGAACCAACACAAACAAAGCAAAGTACCCAAACTGCAGTTCCGGATAGCCTAACCCAATGAACCTACTGGTTCTGTTTCCCAACCAGTCCAGATGGTTGAGAAAAGATTTCAAAAATTTTCATAACCTTCCTTACAAATTCAGTAATTCAACAAGATAAACGGAGTACAATTCCGACTCCGAATGACCAAGAACCAACACAAACAAAGCAAACTACCCAAACTGCTTTTCTAAAAAAACTGAACTTCATGAACCAAATGATCCGGCTTCCTAACCAGTTGAGCCGGTTAAACAATTTCAAATGGTCAGAACCTTCTCAAGGAGTCAGGAATCTAACAAACAAACGGTGATTGATTCTCGCCTTGATGAGTGAGAACCAACCAAAACAACCGCTTGTTTTCTAAAACCGGATCGCCTTAGAAATCGTTGAACCTATCACGATGAGCGTGAAAACCGGTCCAATGGTTGAGGAAAAACATAAAATTTGGTCATAATATCCCTTAAAGAATAGGGAAACTAACAAAATAAACGGTGCATGATTCTCAGCTTGGATGAGTGAGAACCAACCAAAACAATCCGTTGTTTTCTAAACCGGACTCCGCCTCAAAGCAGAATCGTTAAACCTGACCACGATGAGCCAAGTAAGTCTGTTCAAATGGTTATGAAAACCTCAACTAGAATGTCCCTAAATAATAGAGTGGAGCGTAGTCTATTTCTACCTCTTCCACACAAACACGTAAAGAAACTGCTAAGCATCCAAATCAGCAAATGTGCGTCCGAGCCCTGAAAAGTGCCCCTCCAAAGGTCCCTTCCACTTTGATCTTTCTCTCCTTTTGTATTGATTCCCACCTCAGCCTCTGAGCCTACCTGGTGTTTTCCACCTTCAAGCTTTGGAAAGAGCCCAATCAATCTCGGAAACGGCTTCCACATTAACTCCTCTCCTCATTTTCCATGCAAGTTGAATATCTTAAGTTTTCAGCTTGCTTCACCACCAAGTATCCACATGGATTCATGGTGGGCTGCATGTAACTTAAGCCAAGGCCCAAAATGGACCCAAAATACTACCCAAGGTCGAGCTGGAGCCAGGGCCTGGAACAATATAGGATTTGGGCTCCAAAATCACAAACAGCTACCCACACAAGTCAGTCTCGACTAACCGGTTGAACCGATGCCAAACTGGGTCCATCCCGAACAGAAAATTATGAAATTTTGACAGAATGTTACCTGAAGAATAAGGAGACAAAAAAAAATGGTGCACCATTCCAAGTCTGGATGAGGGAGATATGATCGAAACAAGGAGGAGTGTTTACCAAAATCACCCAAAAAAACAGTGTTGTATACGTACTGCCTCATGGATGAACTAGTCAAACCGACAGCCAAACGGTTGACAAAAATTATGAACTTTAACACAAACTCCTGGCAGTCAGAATCCAACAAAACAAACAAAGTAGAACAATTCTGAGTTTGGACAAGGGAGATATGACTAAAACAATCTCAAGTGCTCGACTTGATTATACTTCAATAACTTTGATCGAGCTAAAACCTCGAGGGGGCCCCACTTGCTTCCTATAGCACGATGCCAATAACTAAAAAAATAAGCCATGATGACACTTCTAAAGTGAACTATAATCACGCGACTAATGGACCAACAAGATCCCACCGAGGCTCGGGACGTATCAGTCTGTAAGGCCCTAATGGTGTTATATGGAACGATGGTGGTGTGACACCCATAGGATAATGCACAAACGTCATCACGCTCACACTTCCCAACAGCACACACAGGTCATCAGTGTTTAGGCAAAATCGAGGGTCTACAAATATGTCTCTTCAAGAGCTTAATGAACGAGTGAATCGCAGTGAAGTGCAAGCGATGCAAGAGTAAATGAATTTCAGTGAAGAACCTGATGACTAACAATTTACCCTACCTAGTATTGAAGGTTAACGGAACAGAGTCGCTCTGATTGAAGGACTTAAAGAAAACCAGGTACATCCCCGAAGATGAGTGATCCGTACACGTCAAAAGATAATGAAACCGGCTGCGGCCGAGAAGTGACAGAGGAATTCGCAAGCCCAGAGAAGGCCCGCAAGTATCGGAAAAGGTTGGATCCCAGTGAGTATCGGAAAAGGTAGAATCACTGGGCCAGGTGCCGTGAAGGTGAATCGGGCCAGACCGGCGAAGGGGAATCCGGCCAGCAATTCGAGAAGTAAAATCCGTGAGTACCGAAAGGTGGATCCGAGCTAGTATCTGAGAAGGTAAATCCGGAGAGTACCGAAAGGTAGATCCCGCCAGTACTCCAAAGAAACCGGTGAGTACCGAAAGGTAGATCCGTGAGCACCAAATGGGATTCAAGTAGTACGGAATGCTGGATCCGCGAGTACCGAGAGCGGGATCCGAAAGTATCGGAGAAGGTAAAATCCGGGTGAGTACCTGAAAAGGTAGGATCCGTAAGTGCATCTAATGGGGATCCGCTAATACTGAATGGATCCAAGTAGTACCGGAAAGGTGGATCCAAGCGTAGTATCTGAGAAGACCTGTGAGTATTTAGGCAGAACCGGCGAGTAACGGAATGGGGAATCCTAAGAAACGAAAAGGTAGAATCCGGGTGAGTACCGGAAAGGTGGGATCCGAGCGAGTATCGGAGAAGGTAAACCGTGAGTATCTGGAAAAGGTAGGATCCGTGAGTATCTGGAAAGGTAGGATCCTAAAGTAGCACCGAAGGTAGAAAATCACAGCAATGTAGAAGGACCTTTCGTGAGTACCCAGAAAGGTAGAAACTGCCGCAGTACCGAAAAGGTAGGATCCTCGTAAGTAGTAATCGAAGGTAGAAATCAAGGAGTACCAGAGAAAGACCCGGGGTGGAGCACCGAGAAGGTAGAACTGGGCAGGACCGGAAAAAGGTAGATCCAAGTACCGAAATGGGATCCCCCGGCGGTAGTACCTCGAAAGTTGGGATCCGGGCGAGTATCAGAAAAATAGAAATTTGGGCGAGTATAAGAGAAGGACCCGGGTGAGTACCGGGAGAAGGATCGGAGAAGGGGTAGAATCCGGGCGAGTACCGGAGAACCACCAAATTAAAAATATAGGATGCCAAACTATTAAGGCTCTGTATGAACTAAATCGAATGGGGATGCCCTAAAACGAAACCTAGGAGCATAATGGGAGACTGTAGATGTAACCATTGAGATACTGACCTTGATGACAAAAAAGGGTATGTGCCCTAAAGGACGAAAGTGCAACAAATGATAAGCCGGAAAAATATACTAACAAGATGGAAAGAATGAGGTACGCCTCAGAGGGATAATTCCCACAAATGTGACCAAACGTGGAAAGAAAAGGCTTGCGCTCCGGGCCTAGTATCACCATGTCAAAATCTCATAACCGCATAATAAAGTCGTGAGAGTTGAAAACATCACAATCATTCTGGTCTGAAAAATCATCCATTTTATTCCAGAACATCCAATATCCACAAAACTCGATATAGGGAAGTCGTAGTGTGCATGACCATATGCAAGTGCTTCGATAAAAATCAGTCACCTCAAGACCCAAATTGTCCGAATGTTTAACAAGACAACATATGGGTGTGCACAAGCAGCACTCCTATTGGAGTTGACGAATAAGGGAGCCGGGTCTTACCCTAGGCCCTTAGAAACACTGTGTTGTACGAAGAAACCCGTGCATGAGCATACTCAAACTTTGATGCCAAACACTTAGATAAATGGGTCGCCAAAGGTACATGTGTAAGAGCCGGCCACGAAAAGATGGGAGATATGCCCAAGCAGGAATGGGTCAAAGCATCAAGCTAAGATGTTATCAATGGCCCCAATTCTCTCAGGATTCATCTCAGATCTAATCATGATTTGAGGTAAACAAACTGAATGGAGAGGTAATATGTGACCTCGATACTCCCTAAGAACGCAGACCACGACATCCCGTACTCAATCAGCATGGAACTCATCCATAAAAATGCTTTGAAGAAAACACGAGATCTCATGGTCTCAGGGTGGTCTTACGACTCGGACCGTAATATAGGCCAGGGGTGAAAGGTGAATGGCATGATGGGAAACAAAGGCCCAAATACCTAATAAATACCGCAAAACCCTTGTACGGTACGTCAAATATCAAAGATCTAAAAGCAAGGTGACTCAACCAACATCCGAACGAACACCGTCAATGACAAGTGGCGGTACCAAAGGACACGCCGCTAAGAAGTGAGACGCGGGATCACTAAGAGGAAGAAGCATCGAAGTGATAAGAAAATGATGAATGGATAAAGTAAAAAGGAAGAAATGTTGATACAAATGTATCAATGTGTGACAACGACGAACAACTCGCCCCAAGAACGCCAAGTCAAAGCAGTCACTATAAGATGGGAGTGGTGATACTGTGTACGATCCAGACCTAGTAATGGCAACCCAAACCTCATTCCTAATGTATTACCTAAATCCATGGAGAAAGATCGCACAATGCTTTCACTCAATCCTCAGAGGAATAATAAATCTCTCAAACCAAAATGAGTAACAAATATCAAACAAACACACAAATTTTTTTTTTTTTTATTTATTTATTTATTTTATTTTATTTTTTTATTTTTTGCGTTGAACCTCCAAAGTAGGTCAAATGCCATACTAACACAATCCAACCAAAACAACCTCAAACCCCAATCCCAAATGGAGTCCTTCAACCAAAGAATCCCGTGATCAAAACCCATAGCGGAACTTAAGGGTGTGTGATGCAACCCGATCAGAAGTCGGGGATGAGCACGTCATCATACAAAGGAGATTAAAGTGAAACTAATAGAGATGATTGAAACTAGACTCAAAGGCGCATTTATGATGCAAAATGGAGAAGAAAAGAAAACATGCAATGATGCGAAATAACAAACGAAGAATGACACAATGCTCATAATGCTACGATCCAATTAATAAGTAGGCTTACTGTGGAAGCCCCCCCCCAACCTAAGTCGAAAAAGTATAAGGTCGAATGAAAGAATAGGCCATAATAAACCGCTGGAGCTCAAGTACTAGCAATAGGATATATCAATGTATGGGTGTGTAATAGGGAATATGGCTACTAAAGTGATGGCCACCCATTCTTTGACCATGATCTCACATAAAAACTTCTTTAATGATCCATCGATCGCCCGCAACTGATTTCCGTCTGTCCGTCAACCAGCCGCCCTTCTGAGTCAGATTCCCGGAGACATAGGCCCGCTCCACCTTCATTGCCTAACCACTTAGGTCGTTGATCAACTCGAGGACCTTCAAGACTAGCCGCTTTTTGTAAACCTCTCCCGGGCTTCGACCTTTTCTAAAATGCACGGGTCATTTCCTCCATAAGCCTGAACATGATATAGCGTTCCTCAATCTCCTCCTCATCTAAAAAGCACGGTCGTCATACCCAGACTGAGCCCACCGCCTCGTAGACATTCAGATGCTCTAATGCTATTCTCAAGGATCCTATCTCATGAGCACTCACTGTGCATCACCGCTTCTCCATGCCATATACCAAAGAGTAAGGTGTAGCTCCTCAAATAGGTACGAAAAGATGCAATGATAAGCCCACAACGCGAAGGGGAGCTTCACCAATCCCCTGAAGTCTCCAACCATCTTTCTCAAAAAATCCTCTGATATTCTTATTTATGCATCAACTACCCCATTAGTCCTGTGGCCTATATGTATGATCGACGATGTCGAATTATACTCTGACCGTTGTATCCACTTTGCCTCCGAAATGCGCCCCCATCTCGAGATCAACTCATGAGGGACCCCATATCAGAGATAATGTGCGATCTCGATGAATTTACACTCGCCGCCGGTCAATCCAAGCAAGATAAGAAGTAGCTTCACCCACTTAGTGAAATAACTAATAGCCACTAGATGTAATTTCATGCCGACCGGAAGACTCGGGTGAGATCTTCCCAATAATATCAATAATTTCCATAAATCAAACGCCGCGATGTGGCATGCAACTCAGAAGGTGGTACGTGTATCAAGTCTCCGTGCATTTGACACTCCGACATCTCTCAGACAAACCGGGTAAATAACTGGCTCCATAGTCAACCAAATGTAACCCGCCCTCATGATCTGATGCCACAGATGTGACTCCCATGTGTGTGGGCCACAGTAACTCCCATAACTTCTCATCACTCTATTTGCAGAGGCGCTGGTCCAAACAGTGCACACATTATACACTGGGTGATCTCCTATAGGCGGCATCCCTACAAATAACAAACTGTGGCCAATTGTCCTAATGTTTCTTATCCTCGCGTGGCTTGCTTCGTGGTAAACGTCACACGACGTAAACTGATAAATATCATGGTACCATGGTAGCTCATCCCGATTCTCAATATCTCCAATCAAACAACAAAGAAGGTGAACTCGTCTCAATCATCAATGGTCGAATACTACTCCCGCAGGAATTTCAACCATAGAAGCCAAGGTGGCTAACGCATCAGCAAACTGATTCTCTACTCTAGGCAGATGTATATATCTCAACTCATAAAACTGGCAACCAAGAGGTCTAAGTAAGCATGGTAGGGTCAAATTTTCCTCATCTCGAGTCCTCCAGATAATTGGCTCACGTGATAAACTAAATTGGAATCCCCATCGATCTCCAACTGTCTAATCTCAAGATCCAAATGCTAGCCTCTAGCCCGTAATGCTCCTTCATACTCAACTATTATATTATTCACAACCGGGTGATGATCAGAAAATACTAATCGAATCGGACTGGAAATGTGATCACCTGCGGGTGATATCAATAAGATACCAATACCAAACCCCGACCGATTGGCGGTAATTATCGGCTACAATTTTTCATCCTATACGTCGGGTAATCAAAATAAATTGCTCATCAGAAAATCATCGTCAATCGATCTATCATCGGATACTGGAAAAGAAGCCAAATGATCTGCAACAATGCTTCCCTTTACCGATTTTTTGTGTCACATACCTAATATCAAACTCTGTCAATAGAACCAACCATCTCATTAGTATACCAGTTAGAACAGGCCTATCAAACAGATACCTCAACGAATCCAATCGTGAGACCAAAAGTATGGAATACTCTGTCACATAGTGCCTAAGTCTTCTAGTGGCCCAAACCAACGCTAAACAGAGGCGCTCAATCATAAGGTATTTGCACTCGTATTCCAACATCCTCTTACTTAGATAATAAATGGCTCGCTCCTTTCCTGAATCATCGAAATGAGCCAACATGCATCCCAAAGCCATCCGAAACTCGACAAATATAGCAGGGCGCCTGTGGGGAGGCACCAAAACTGGGAGAAAGTAAACACCCTAATCTTCTCAAAAGCACGCCGACAATCATCATTCCAAACCGTAGGCCTGGCTCTTCTCAAAAGCACGAAAGATGTGCCTCGTGATACGCCCATTTTTAGTGATGAGTCCAAAACCTGTTAGATTTTTTAATCCATTTTTCTAAGTTTATAATGAGAATAATTACACTGTCCAGAAACTATAATTTAATCAAATCCCAACTTGCAAAGAAAACATGTTATAGTGCCAAAATTTTAGCAAAAATCATAAGAAATCAGCCTGCAGCAGATTTGAAGTCAAAACTGGAACTTAAGTTGCGACATGAAGTGCAGTTTTCAGCAATTCCAAGTCACGACCTCAACAAATTTGGCTTTGAAGAAGAAACTGAAGAGTGAATAAGTGAAGTTGTGACCTGAAGAAGGAGTGGAGGACAAAATATGACTCGCAGAGAATAAAAGAAGAAATAACGAAAGAAGTTCATGTCGCGACATCATTGCGACGCGACATCAAACGGATATAAAATGAAGTTGTGATACCACCATGAGGTTGGCACAAGGTCGAATACAAAGCCACAAGAACAAATTTCTCAAGTAAATGAAATCACAACTAATTTAAAGAGGTGACCCCAGGTTCAATCTTACAAGAATCAAGCAAAGGAGGTCGCAATGCAAACCCCAAATCGCATTTACCAAGAATTCAATGATGAAGGCACATGATGTCGCCGACACCAATGGTGTCGGGATGGTAAATGAAAACTTAGCAGAGACATGGAGGTAGTGACAATGAATAGAAGTCACACAAAGAGTCAAAAGACTAAACAATGGAAAGTCGCGACAAGAACAAGTAGAGACATTAAACACTGAATCAGAAGATGTCGCGACATCTTTCAGTGGTCGCGACGTCCTTTAGTAGTCGTGACATCAGCTGCAAAGTATCATGGTCGCGACGTCCTTCAGTAGTTACGACATCAGTTACAAGGAATCATGGTCGCGACGTCCTTCAGTGGTCGCAACATCAGTTGTAAAGAAAGGAGGTCATGACGTCATTCAAATGTCGCGAACATCGCCATAAAGAATGGAGGTCACACATCATTTACCGCCGTGACATCAAATCCCGTGAGATGCTTAAGATGTTTTCGCACAAAAGAAAGCTTCCACTTACATCAAAGAGCTCATAAGCATAACATTGAAGTCGCGACGTATGAATGAAGTCGCGACATCAAAAGAGCTCAATGCGTAAAGGTGGAAGTCGCGACGCCATTCACCGCCGCGACATCGCCATAAAGAAGGAAGTCGCGACGCCATCTGGTCGCGACATCGCCAAAGGAAAGGTCAGCGACGCCATTTAGCCGTCGTGGACATCATATCCATGGATGTTAGCAAGTCGAACTAAATAAAAGCTTCGCCATAGACGAACGGGAAAACGAGTCGCTGACAGATGATTGAAGTCGCGACCTCAAAAGAGCTCTTTAATGCTA
This sequence comes from Tetrastigma voinierianum, assembly GCA_016808115.1. NCBI lineage: Eukaryota > Viridiplantae > Streptophyta > Magnoliopsida > Vitales > Vitaceae > Tetrastigma > Tetrastigma voinierianum. The sequence continues at coordinate 156,629 of JAEQBH010000686.1, read as the reverse complement.
GTTAAGTCGCTGATTTATGATTGAAGTCGACATTTAAAAGCCTATAAGCGTGCACAAAGCGAAGTCACGCACGCGAAAGAGAGGTCGCGAAGACAGTCGTCGCGACACAAAAAATGGAGTCGCTGACATGAACAAACAAATGGCCCAGCTTATTTTGAAATCCACAACAGTGCATCGGGCGGTGGCCCAACTTCCAAACCCTCTAAATACGCAGCTACTATCAAGAAAGCAGCCTTGGCGGCTCGTAAAGAGAAGTCCGTAGCCAAGGCTCGCTTATTTTAATTTTCTGCTTTTCTTTTATTTTCATTGTTATTTTAGATTAGATTAGAGTAGATTGTTATTGCATTTGGAATTTCTCGACCTGATGTTAGTCATGAAGCCGTTTCGAATGCACGTTATTTTCTTCAAATTACTGCCTGGTTCGTTTGAAGTCCAAACAAATTTTGGAATTCGAACTTCCAGCCAGACATTTCCGAGTTCTTTAATCGTAGAGCTACCGTTAGTGTAACGGGCAATCTTAGAAACCCAAATTGAAATTACTCAAGAAAGAATTTATCTTTTCGCATAAATTTATCGTGAGTCTACTCGAACTCTACCTTGAATCGCTTAATGGGTTGTTTAATTTTTCGTATCCGATCCAAATATCGTTGTCCTATACCCGTAATGGGATTGCTTCATGCTCGATCGGGCCCTCCTGAGCCATCACTTGTTGCATTCCCGAGAGTATTGAACAATATCTCGAAGGGTATGCTAACCTAATATTGGGATCTAATGGGCTTTGTGAATTTAATCGAGCAAATCTTCTTCACTTGAAACCGAGAATGAGTTGAATGACTTATCAATTAAAATGAACAGAGTTCAATTTCTGATTCAAACAAGAAGTTCAATCCATGTGTTAGCAAGGATCTAATTCCAAGGAAAGAATGAACTCGTTCCAATTTTGAGGATGAGAAATCAAAGATAGTGTAAACCCATGCTTAGCCTATGTCTTAGAGCCGAGGTTTATAGTCCATGTTCAGGGTATGAAGTATTGAAAAGAAAATACCTGCATCAAGTAACTCGTGACAAAGTATATCTAATCCCGTGATTCGAAAGAAACAAAGGGAAGATTAGATGATGAAATATGTCATTATGAGAAATCCACATGATATTACCTTCTTCCTTGGACGGATTCTAAATCAAGTTCATGAAGCAACATTACAGAGGTTCATAGGAATTGATGTTTCACAATAAATGTATTTTCACGCATCCTTTAAGCTAACTCACTCATCTATTTCTTTTATATATATTTTTATTTTAGTTTAAGCATTAGTTCATTTTGTTCTTATTTTACATATTTTCATCTTCTATTATTTTCAAGGTTGCTAGATATATCAATTGCAAATCACACCAAATAGTATAGAGCTCGAGTAGTCGTGGTAGCTGAATCGTAATTTCGAGATCTCCGTGGGATCGGGAGTATTTGGACTTAAATCCACTTTATTACTTGTTCGACCATCCACTTGCAGAATCATGGATCAAAACTTAAAGAAATCTCACTATTCTTAAGGAAACCATTTTAATCGTATAAATTGCAAAGCAACACAACAAATGCTCTATGGCATTATTGTCGGGATTACAATAATCCTGGGTAATAACGTTATAAATTTGTGTTGATGTTTTGATCCATCACTCACACTTACATAATGAAAAAGAGAAACAAAGTGTGAGCTAGTCAACATCTAGCAATGAAACGACTGATGTATTGTAGTCTGCCTAAAAATCCTCTGATCTCTTTCTCAGTCCTCGAAGCTGGCATGTCAAGTATGGCCTTGGTCTTTTCTGGATCAACCTCTATACCGTGCTCACTAACAATGTGACCTAGCAATTTCCTTGCTACCCTAAAGGTGCACTTTTGGGATTCAATCTCAACTCAATTGTCTCGATTCTCTCAAAGAATCTCCTGTAAGGTCCGCTGGGCGGATCCGCCCTCGCCTTGGATTTCCCTCACTATCATGTCATCCACGATACCTCAACATCTTTATGCATCATGTCATGGAATGTAGTAGCGCTCTCTCTCGATAGGTGGCCCCCTCGATTTTTCAACCCAAATGGCATAACCCGGTAGCAGTAAGTACCCCATTCAGTGATGAAGGAAGTCTTCTCCACATCCTCTGGAGCCATCAAAAAGGTGGGTCCACAGAGTCGGACGCTCCCTCAACATAAATAGTATCATGAGTAATATTAGTAGCAACAAGCCCATCATCATCAAACTCAAGCATAGAAATTCCAAACACATCAAAAGCGAATTGAGGCCCGGGTGGGGAAACATCCAGAATGCGGCCAGTGCCGATCATGTCCATTGCGTCAGTGCAAGCGTCATAAAGTGTCACAAAGATCGAATCAATCATAGAAACTCCAAACACGTCAAGCATAACGGATCTATGCTGGGTCAGATGAAGGAACAAGCCGCTGCCGATCATGTCCATCTCAGCCCATGTAGGTATCGTGAAGAGTCACTCCACGCTCATCCCCAAACTACAGGTAGACTGGCAGTCGTGATCTCCTCGTGAAAGCACATGGAAAACACAATCGCTCTATCCAGTTGACTTCGGGTGCAACCGTCACGGCCTCGAGTGGCTGGGTGGTCTCGGTAATTCAAACAAACTGCCCTAGGGCATCAATGCCCCGACCCCGTACATCTTGAAACATGGTCAACTCTCTCGTGCGGTACTCGATCCTTTGGTAAAATAGTCAACCAACTGAAAAGTGTATGGGCGAAGGGATAATCGAATGAAATGCCGTATTACGCGAGCTCACTTCTACGCAGCCGGTGCTACGTGGTCGCTGTGAGACATTCGCCGTTGGGATGTAACCCAACCCATAAAATATGTCATGAACAACTGTAATAGTAAACTCGCGCAGCCCCTGCTGGCGGCGACCCAATCCCAAACCAGGCATATAAGACATGCCTCTGATCATGCTAAGGCACCAGTGCTATCAGATCGGGTCGAATGACGGGTACCATGTCCCTACTTGGCCATCCTCTCTAGGCTAAAGCAACCTGAACTTCATCGAAAGTAAACCCAGTCAAATGTAGGTCATCCTCATCGTGGTTGATCTCGTAGTAATCGTCTGCAGGAAGTAATAACATCTCTATCGCATCGTATCGTGATAATGCGTCCTCATGTATGAACTTCACCTTCCTCGATGAAGGGAAGATGGCAGCACCCGCCTCATGAATCCAAGGGCGACCAAGAAGTAGGTTAAAGGATGATTGGATCCTCAAAACCTGAAAGAGTATGGAGTATATGACCGGACCAATCATGACATGTGTGCTGAGTGTACCCAAAACTGTCCTCTGAGTCCCATCATAAGCTGACGATCCGTGTATGGACGGCCCAAATCGATGGTGAAAATCCCAAAGCAATGGCAGTAACCAATGTGACAAACGTTAGGGCGGAGCCGTTGTCCGAAGAAGACCATGGCACCCTTCGACCTAAATAAGTACATCACGAATAAGGGACGAACATGGCTTAACTGTGGTAAATCATCGTTTAAAAATGTTATGCAAGTAGCCCTATCCGTCGTTAGAAAGTGGATCGGCCCCTGGGGTGGTAGTAGTGTCAACCTAATCCGACTAAGAGCCCCCGATCAACGATTCTATGTAAAATGGATAAGGCCAATAAGCTCCAAATGGAAATGCGGCCTGAGCAGTACGCCACTCACGTAAAATTTCATCATCTTCTCTCGAATCTCATTTCTAGCACTAATGCCAAGAAAAGGTCTATCAACAGTGGGGCTGAGCTACCCTCCCACTCCCTCGTGAATAATCGAACATCTCTATGTATCGCCCATAATCCTCCGAGAACGTAATGAAAGGTGTCGAGTGAACATAAGCTGGGTATACCGGCGATATTGCCGTCCCTCGTTTGGGAACATCATCCGAATCAATCTAAATGGCCTCGAGACCTCGTTGACCCCGGTGTATACACTAAAAATCGAGTTTTGCATACAAACCGATTGGCCGAGGAGCCTCCTCCATCCCATCCCATCATGAATATCCATCTCCCGAATACTAATCAAATGTACACCCCGAGGGTGGAGGTACAACTTAGTGTCATGGAGTGGGTACTGGGTCTCAGTCACGCAGGATCGTCCTAAATCATCCAAACCTTGATCAATCAAGTCCTCGAATAGCTAAGCCAAAGGCAGCACAATTGTCTCAGGACATGACCAAATTTTTCGATGATAAGCATGCTGAAGATCCGCCTTAATCCAAAGGGTAGGTCAGAGTGGTGGTCCGTGGTAGTGGAATAATCAAACCCCTTCAACCAATATTTAAAATGCTCTACTGGCATCCTGAAAGGTTGACTGCGGCCACGGGTAGTGATGCGAATCAACAAAATTTATATTCCTGTTCCTCCTACCGCCGTGAGTCACATCGCAAAGATAAAGGGTCTAAGGTCGAACATGTGGATGGGTTTTCTTAGTACAAATGATTTGAGTGAAGTCAAAAATGGTGAATTAAATTTGGATTTAAGGTGGTGATAAAACAAAGGGGTTGGTGGTTTGACACTGAAAAAATAAATGAAATAAAATGTAAATAGAACTCCTCATGACAGCCACTGGAGTTTAAGATCCTAGGCTAACCAAGAGGTCCTCGGGTTAATTTCCTCGCGTTGCGGAGGATGACATATAGTCATCTCCCGAACCGGATCTTCATTTGGCATTAAAACCTAAACCCTAATAATTTTCCTTTTGATAGAAAGCATTTATTTAACATTTGTGGTTCCCTGCAAGAAATTCATTCTCGACTCATCCTACAATGATTCGTAAAGGGTAATCTAATGAGTCTCAATGATCTAAAAATAAGAATCCAACAACCCTAAAAGATTACCAAGTATTGATCAAAGGGATGCACTTGCGTGGAAAACCTAGCCCTTAACCTACCTCGGCTCGTGAATGGCAACTACTGATATTAGTGTATCTAAAGGAAGAATACACTAAACCCTAAAAGCTTACAAGTATTGGCCAAAGAAAGTATACTCAAAAGCTTTAAACCTAGAGTTAGAAATTTGAAACCAAAATGTAAAAAACCTCATTACAGTGAAAACAGGAACCACCAAGAATTTCGCAGATCCTTCCCCAAGAGGCCTTTTTACTCAAGAAGGAGTGGTTTTAGCCACCCATCCTCCAAGTCATTATCCCTGGAGGGTGCCTGCAACCAAGAAAGGGAGAGAAAGAGGAGAGAGAAGAGAGTGAAACTGAAACAAAAGCCGCCGCAGATCAAAGATTAAAGTTAGGGTTACAAAAATCTATAAGTTGGCTTTTATAGCCAACCCAATGTGTGAAATGACAAAAAGACCTAAAATATGAAATTACAATAGGGACAAAATGGTAATTGATCAAAACGTGGTCGTTTGGAATCAAAAATATCAAAAACACAGGGCAGCCATTTTCGCTAGCATAGAGAAAATTTCGCTAGCTAGCGAAATTTCCCTAAGCTAGCGAAAATCATAAGAGATAGCGAAAATGGAAAATTTCGCTATCTACAGTAATTTTCGCTAGCTAGCGAAATTTCGCAAATTTACGAAACACCGTGCATAGCGAAATTTGCATTTTGCTATGCACAAGAATTTCGTTTATCATAGCTTAAAATTCCACGTGAGCTAATTCGCTTCCCCTGCTCATCACTGCTCCATTGACTGCCTCACGCACGCCGCTCCACCGCATCCTACAACCCGCTTGCCATTTTTCTTCAATTTCTTCCCGGCTTGAAATTCCTTCATTCCCTCGGCTTGTCGAAAATTGATATGAGACCATATGAAATTGGTGAAAATCAACCACTTTGGTTATGATTGGATTGACACGATAATTTGGCCTCCACTCCCGCAAAACTACAAAAAATGTACTTCGGAATGCAAATTAGAAGTGCAATAGTGGACCCGAACATGTCAATCGGGTTAATTATAACACTGGGCACACAAAAAGCACTCAAAACCTATTAAAAATAGGGTTCAAAATAGCACTTTTTGGGCACTAATCACACCCCCCAACCTACACATTGCTAGTCCCTTAGCAATGCAAGAAAGAAAGTAATAAAATACATATAAAACTATAACAAAATAACGTTCACAAAAAGGTTGTGAATGAGTAATGCCTAACCCTAAGTAAGAATAATCAATGTCGTGTGCAATAACTATCATGAGAGAATGAATGCTATACAAAATTGAGTATTAAAATAGCCTCCTTCTTGGTGAATCAACCAAAAACTTCCACCAAAATCTAAGTGTTTATTTTATCAGCTCTCAACAATAAACTACTAAACTGCACTCTCGCCCCAACCTAGCTACTACCACGACCTAGCATGCTAACCAACCTAAATAGATCAGGACCCACCTCTATTCCACAATTCTTTTGTGTTGTAGGTGCAATGCCGAGGAACTCCACCACCAAAGTCCATGTGTACCAGGATCTACCGATGACTCCCAACCACCAAGCGCTTAGGCACCAAGTCATAAGGATCTTTCGACCACAAACTCTTCTCGTGCCCACCCCGACTCGAATGATTTAGAGACTCCAACACCTATAACTTGCTAAACTCCACCCATGTAACGAACACTAAGTCGGTGACTCCCAACCAGTGAAGGTTTAGGGCATCGGGCTTTAAAGGCTTTCGCCATATACCCCTCGGACCGTGCTCAGGTTTCAAGGCAAAGCGTTGCAATTTTTATTATTTTTCTTTTCTTTTTCTTTTTCTTCTTTTTCTTTTTTTTCACAGGGGTCCTTAACCTATTAAAGACGATCAATGAAACCAGGGTAAGTTATGCAAAGTAAAGGAGGTTGCGCAGTTTTTCAGCCTATCATTGAAATCTAATGTGCTCTGTGTGTGGTTAGATAAAGGTGGAAGAAAAAGGTCGAAATCAATAAGAATTCAACTAATCATTCACTCAACTAATCATGGAACCAATCTAACATCAATAGAATTGGACAAAGCTTCAATTTTTCAAACCACAAGTTAGGCAAAACCACAAAAAATTTTTATCAGAAAACTGCCCAAATTTTGAAAAAGTAAGTCAGAAGTATAAAACTTTATGTAAAGGGGACCCCAAGAAGCTACCAAACATCACAAATGGCTTTCACAAATAATACAGTTTCTCACTTCCTTCGCATCCTCCCTCAACCCAAACATCCTGTCCCAAATCAGCTCCTGATTGGAAAATTCAGAGAAGGAAGTGTTACCTCCTTGATGAGATGTGATCATTGCCGGATAGAGACTTCGCAGGCTTCCATCAAGACTTCATTCACTCCTGCCGGCCTAAACAAAACAAGAGAAGAAAAGAGAGGAAAAAAGTGACCAGTTGGAGCATTTTTAAAATTACACTTTCATAATAATCTCAAAAATGTTCTTCTGGCCATATTTGGATTCTACACTCTCTAAGATTTCCAACGGTACCAAGAACGCCTAAAACGGAGTTCGATGAAAAGTTAAGGAGCGAAACAAAATCGGAGGTAAAAGTAAATATAGCGAAAAATTTCGTCAAGCATAAGAATTTTCGCTTAGCTCTAGCGAAATTCCTCGCTAGGCTAGTTTAAAATCTTGATATAGCTTAAAATTTCGCTTATGTTTGCGAAATTTTCGCTTATGTCTAATAGCTAGTTTTTTTTTTTTGAAAAATCAAATAAAATAAAATAATAAAATAAAATAAAATAAATAATATATATATATATATATATATATACATTTTTTTTTAAATAAAAATAATATATAAAGAAAAACAAACGTTTTTTTTTTATATATAAATTAAATAAAAATAAAATATAAAATATAAAAATAAAACAAAATGAAAACACTGTGCATGTTTTGTCCTCAGAGCGAGCAATGTTGATCTCGCTTATTCGTTGAATTTCAAGAATAGCGAATCGTGACCGTTCCTAGCGAAAATTTTCACTACTGTCTCACAGAATTTGCTAGGTTAGCGAAATTTCGCTAGCTTAGCGAAAATTCCATCTATAGCGAAATTTTCACATTTCGCTAGAATTGCGAAATTTTCGCTGTAGTTGCAAAAATTTCCTATCTTCATTTCTGCTTTCCAATTTCTTCAATCAGCTTCAAAAATTGCACAAAAACTGCAAAAATTAATGCAAGAAAAATTAAGAAAAATTGCAGAAAAGTAAAAATTAATCTAAAAACATAAATTAACTAAAAATTAGAGAAAATCTAAAAAGAAAAATTAAAGAAATCAAAATAAAATACGATAAAATAAAACAAAACAAGACAAATTAAAACAAAAAGTGGGGGGAGCTTAGAAATGCCGAGATTCAGGTGCTCCAAACCCGAACCGGCACCCGAACCAACCACTATGCCATGCGGTATGTGCAGCTGCCATCTTCTTTGAGGTAATGGAAAAAGTCTGTACAGCGCCACTAACTTCAAGTATCGCATGTGCAAGCATGACCGGCATGAGTTTTGGGGAGCAGTGTTGCAGTTTCTGGATTTTGGCCGCAGCGGTATGCACACCGGCGCTGGGCTATTTCTGGGGTCGGGTAAATGGCACTAGGATTCAACTTCACGGGATTGGTCAAGGATAGGTTCCGGGCTCTTCCCCTATTTCATGACCACCAGTTTTCCTGGCCAATGGGAAGGTTGCTTCCTTCTTCTCCCATAGGCAGATAGCAGCACCAACTGAGGATTCAAAATTTTCCACTGCTTTCTTATGGTTGTCAGAGGCACCCGCTCCTACCATGGTGCCACTTTGACACTCCTCCTCTGAGCGGACATTGCCGCTGCATCACTCAGTCTTCAACGGAATCTTGCAGTTGTCCCATTCATGCTCAAAATCATTGTTCAAACTTTGATCTAACCTTCGTCCAAAGGAATTCTCCTCAAGATGGATTTTTTCACCAATTGGGCATTGAATTCTTTTGTTCTACCACGCATCACCCACCGCTGTAAGGTCTATAATTGCTCGCTTCAATCGGGGAGATTGGTCATGTGTGGATTGAGAGGTCGAGACCAAGAGGTATATTGTGGATGTGGGAGGAGGTATAAGTCAGTAACACTGTAGGAGGGTGTACCCATCCATTGGTTTCTATAGTCCCTCATGGACATGTATGCTCTAGGGTTTCTCTCCACAGGGTACTCATTGTATTGTTCTCCCTCTTCCATTTGGTCACAATTCAAACCCACTGAAAATAATCCCGTGCATAAATATGGCACACAAAACAGTCCTCAAGAAGACTTTTTTTTTTTTTTTATAGTGAAATGTTAAAAACAAAACTGACAAAGGAAAAATAAAAGGAAAATTTCCACCGTAACTTGTAATGAAGATCACAAGTGTTCCATTAGCCCGCCGTAACGACTAAGGCACCATCCTCGCAACGCGCCATTTGATTCGCGCTACTGGTGTGGTGATGCGGAATCAATAAAATTTATATTCCTGTTCCTCCTTACTGCCGTAGTCAAGCTTACCGCTAAAGATAAAGGGTCTAGGGTCGAATACGGATGGGTTTTCTTCAGATACAAATGATTTGAGTGAAGTCAAAATGGTGAATTAAATTTGATTTTAAGGTGGTGATAAAAACAAAGGTCAGGTTTGGACATCCGAAAATAAATGAAGTAAAATGTAAAATAGAACTCCTTGAAGCATTGGGCCACTGAGTTTAAGATCCTAGGCTAACCAAGAGGTCCTCGGGTTAATTTCGGCGCTGGGGAGAATGCAGGACATATAGTCATCTCCGAACCTGATCTTTATTCGCATTAAAACCTAAACCCTAATAATTTTCCTTTGATAGAAAGCATTTATTTAACATTTATGGCCCTCATAAAGGAAAATTCATCTTGACTCCATCCTACAACATCTCGGTAGTGTAACCAATGAGTCTCAATGGATCTAAAATAAGAATCCACCGAACCCTAAAAGATTACCAAGTATTGGATCAAAGGATGCACTCAGTAAAGGAAAACCTAGCCCCTTAACCTACCTCTGGCTCGTAAATGGCAACTAATGGATATTAGTGTGTCTAAAGCTAAGAAAACACTAAACCCTAAAAGCTTGCCAAGTATTGGCAAAAGAAAGTACATCAAAAAGCTTTAAACCTAGAGTTAGAAATTTGGGAACCAAAATGTAAAACCTCGTCATTAAAAAACAAAGGGGAACCACCAGCTGAGCCACAGATCCTTCCCAAGAGCCTTTGCATCGTTAGAAGGAAGTGGTTTTAGCCACTCATCCTCCAAGTTGTCATCCTTGGAGGGTGTTTGGAAACCAAGAAAGGGAGAGAAAGAGGAGAGAGAAGAGAGGAAACTGAAACAAAAGCCGCTTGCATCAAAGATTACACAGCTAGGGTTAGTGTGGCTCATAAGTTGGCTTTTGCGCCAACCCAATGTGTGAAATGACAAAAGACCTAAAATATGAAATTACAATAGGGACAAAAATGGTAATTGATCAAAACGTGGTCATTTGGAATCAAAAATATCAAAAACACAGGCCCATTTTCGCTATGTAGGGAATTTTCGCTAGCATAGCGAAGGCTTCATAGCTAGCGAATTTCTCGCTTAAGCCATGAAACACAAGAGATAGCGAAATGGAAAATTTCGCTATCTACAGTAATTTTCGCTAGCTAGCTTAAATTTCATAGCCTAGCAAAAAACACTATGCATAGCGAAAATTTGCATTTTCGCTATGCACAATAATTTTTGCTATCATAGCGAAATCAAATAGCTTAATTTGGCTTCCCCGCTCATCAACGCTCCATTGATTCCTACTCTCCTCGCTACCGCCGCTTCCATCGCATCCCGCAACCCGCTTGCCATTTTCTTTCAATTTTCTTCCCGCTTTGAAATTCTCTATTCGATTTGCCGAAATTGATATGAGACCATATGAAATTGGTGAAAATCAACCCGACTTTGGTTATGATTGGATTGACACGATAATTTGGCCTCCAATTCCTGCAAAAACTACAAAAACAGCCTCGGAATGCAATTAGAAGTGCAATAGGGAATCGAACATGTCACTGGGTTTAATTATACACTAGTACACAAAAAGCACTCAAACCTATTAAAAATAGCCCCAAATAGCACTTTGGCACTAACTGGCTCAGAACCCACTAGCCGGCCTCGCGGAGGCGGTGCTCTATACCGCACGGCACCCACAAGTGGCCTCCGAGGCGCCCGTGCAGCATATACCGGCCGTGGTGGCTGATGTAGGAAAGTAGGCCCAACCGGCCAAAGGAGTAGCCGGTCCGTATCGACCCCGCCCCGACTATCCGGGTAAAGGAGCGCCTCAAACCGTCTAAACGTGGAGGGTGACGGGGACCTGTGTCCCCAATATGCCAATGGCACCAATATCCGATGGTTTGGGTCTCGACCCCCGGCTTCTTCCCTTTAAGTCAAGGAGAAGAGTCTGCCCATAATCCTCTAGATATGCCCTCCTCAATGCCATAGAGGGCCTGAACCAATGATCCAAAGTCTGTCTATAGGAAGCCTATGAGATGCCTAGCAAAGCGAGGTTGAAGACTGCGCATAATCATGCTGATTTGATCGCGCTCTGAGGGTCTATCTATAATCTGTGCTATCTTCTCCCTCCAGCGGGAGATAAATGAAGTGATCGACTCATCCGGCCTCTACCTGAGGGCCTCTAACTCTCCGGATACGCCCACTACGCATTAAAAGAATATCACCGAGTTAAATCCTTGTCCCAAATCAACCATGTCCTACGCCTCAAGGGTCCAATGATGCAAAACCAACGCTTGAGCGGCACCACTCATCGCACAGAGGAAAAAGTGATGACTATCCGCGGTCTCATCCAATCTATGCCCGCGCATAACAAACAAGGCTGTATAACCGCGTTGAACACGGGGGCACCCTATCCCAAAGGTACCTCCCAATGTCTCGCATGGAACTCCAACTCCGGGCAAGGCTGCCACCGAAGGTCATCATATCCGCCCCAACCTATAACCTCACCGTAAACATGTGAGACCTGATCCTCCTCGCTCAATCCTATCGACATACGGCCTCGAGTGTCATCAATAATCGGTGCGGGGGTCACCAAAGAATGTGGCATGGTCTCAGTCTGACCATGTAGAACAAAAGCTCCAACATGGGCCGATTGAACCACAGGTGGTGGAGGTGGAATCAGAGTAGTCCTCATTGCATGTTGAGTCCGCATAATGGTGGGGGCGGTGGAGGTGGAATCAGATAGTCCCTGCATGTTGAGTCCAGACACGTTAAAGTGAAGTGAGGTGGAACTCAGATAGTCTACTGTGATAAAGGAGTCTCGCATGATGGGCGGTAAGTGTGGTGGAGGGGCAGTGAGAGTCGCGAGTGCTCCCGAAATTGGCAATGGTTGGGCCTGATGCCCATCAATCCTATGTCCCAGTCCCAATATAGCATCCCGCAGAGATGCCACAGATTTCCAGAATTTGTACCTAACCGGTCACAAGAGTATTACCGAGGGTCCATATCTCTATGATTTGATGTTTGTTCTAACTGACTGTGTATCCGAATCTCTAATAAGTCTACTCTCCGATCTCGAATCCAAGTTTCTGGAACCTAGGTCGTTTTAATCAATACCTAATACAAGAGGGTGTCACCCCTTTGATCAATAATCCGAAATCAATCCAAAGATGCAACTCATAAAGAAATCCTAAGGAATGAGCTGACATGTGATGTTAACATCTAATCTGATAAATGGCTCCACATGCAAGAGCGAGATTCTGACATGGTAATACCTTAGGGGTAAGATGGCTCAGAAGCTAACAAAGAGAAGAGGCAAGTCCTAAAAGGCTAGATGACCATACCCACAAGGATACACAACCTGAGATCCTAATCAACAATCAAAGTGACACACTGGCCACACATGTATCCATGAAATCTAGCCTGTGGCTATATTGTGTCTTCATTGCTCCAACCGCCATTCCATAGTGTCTCCCCAGACATCAATATAGCCTTATGGAATCTTTGGCCCCAAACCCCTAGCTTCAACAAGGCAAACTGGGAATGACTCCCAAGAAACATAAGCAATCCAAGAGGAATGGTCACTCAAGACCTCGTGATTCAAAGTAAGGATACACACATGCCCCACAAACACAAGCTGCAAAGGCCATGCAAGGAAAGAGCAAATATGCAACAAAACAATCATGCACAAAGAGTGTTTATCAAAAATCTACACACATTCTAACTTTCTAAGCCTAATCTCAAATGTTATAAATGGGGATAATTAATCAATAATGAGAAAGCATGCTATAATCACAGGAACACACAAGCATCAACAAATCACAAATGCAAGCCAAATACCAATCAAGTGTATGATCATCAATTATCAATGTAACCCAAGAGCCTTCCCGAGATCAGAGAGCCAATGCGGTTTCAATATACATAACTCAAGTTCAAGCTTTGATCCTTATGAAACCGTAGATTCGGATTCGTCCCGGGTTGAGTTTCCAATTTGTGACCTCACTGTATCCACTTCCGCCTGACTTCGCTTTAAATGAAGTGAAAATGTGAGTTGATTTTCAATTTTAGAAAACTGGTCCTCGAGGAGATACTTGAGTCACCACTACTGCTGTTATTTTATAAAGGGAATCCAAGTAAGAAATAAACCCATAATGACCATACAGAGGAAAAGTGGTTCATGAAAACTAGATTTCTGGGTCCGGGGATCATATTACCTATCAGGAAGGTACCGTATATGAGGTAGCACCCCTCTAGGCCCGGAACTCGGTCTCTACTAGTGAATTGGGTATGTGGGAGCATATGGGTCATAGATCAAATAGTCTCCTAGGCTAAACATTCAACTTGGATCAGACCAACCTAATTGGTATCTTGCATGCTTAAAAACACTCAACCAAAAGGGGCAATGGCGCACCTGCGGTCCCGGCCACGCGCTGGTACATCAAAGCAAGGCGACAACAAAACATAACAAGCATGCATGACACCCAAACACAAGGCATCCATGTGAAATTCATTAGCCAACATTAGAGCACATACCTGTGGTCCCTAGCCAAGAGCTACATAAGAGGTCAGTCAAAAAGCTCAAATGCATCACAAATGTCAAATTCCAAACACTATGTACGCATATGAATATAAATACCAACGCCTAAACATGTACCCGAAGTCCCTAGCCATGCACAGCAGGAATAGGTAAGGCAAATAATACATCATACATCATGCATTTAAAACCAAATATTGGATCCCATACCAAAAGAAAGGAAGCAGACTGAAATGAGGTAAGTGGTTTGCTTACTTTAGCATACATTCCCTTTAAAATCCCACAAACCAAACCATACTTGCCAATCCCACATTGCCTACTACCTCACTTTGTTCAAATCGAAACTAAACTCAGACCCTAAAGGCAGCTCTCATGTCTCTTGGGGCAAACTAAGAGCACGCTCATAATAGATTTCAGACTCAAACATGCTAAATAGGCTGCCCATGAGCCGCTTCGCACAACCGGTTGAATATGTTCTCAACAAGTCCAAACGATTGAGAAAAATTCTGAAACTTTGTCAGAAAATTCCTCACAGACTCAGGAATCTAATAAAAGAAACAGAGTGCAATTCCGACTCTGAATGACCAAGAACCAACACAAACAAAGCAAAGTACCCAAACTGTCGCCTAAAACTCCAACCCAATGAACTCGGAGCTGGGTCTCTTGCTCTCCCCAAACCAGTCCAAATGGTTGAGAAAAGATTTCAAAAATTTTCATAACCTTCCTTACAAAGTCAGTAATTCAACAAGATAAACGGAGTACAATTCCAACTACGAATGACCAAGAACCAACACAAACAAAGCAAACTACCCAAACTGCTTTTCTAAAAAAACTGAACTTCATGGAACTAAATGATTCGGGGTTTCCAACCGCCTGAGCCGGGTTGGGAACACCAAATGGTCAGAACCTCTCAAGGAGTCAGGAATCTAACAAATAAAAAGGTGATTGATTCTCAGCTTGATGAGTGAGAACCAACCAAAACAAATCATTTGTTTAAAACCTGGATCGGCCAAAGAGAAACTCCAAGAACCAGGCCTCATGTATGAGCGTGAAAAACTGGTCCAAATGGTTGAGGAAAAACATGTGACCCCCTGGTCAGAATATCCCCAAAAAGAATAGGGAAACTAACAAAAACAAACGGTGCATGATCTTCGCTTCGATGAGTGAGAACAAACCAAAACAATCCGTTGTTTAAAAAAACCGTGACCGCCACAACTGAACCTGGGCCTCATATGAGCGTGAAAACCGGTTCAAATGGTTGAGGAAAACCTCAAATTCATAATGTCCCTTAAAAAATAGAGTGT
Organism: Tetrastigma voinierianum; assembly: GCA_016808115.1. Taxonomy (NCBI): domain Eukaryota; kingdom Viridiplantae; phylum Streptophyta; class Magnoliopsida; order Vitales; family Vitaceae; genus Tetrastigma; species Tetrastigma voinierianum. Next base: position 141,355 of record JAEQBH010000686.1, on the reverse strand, counting down.
AGCCAGAGTCTATTTCTTACCTCTTCCACAAAACACAGAAAAGAAACCAAGCTAAGCATCCGAGAAAAATCATCAAATGTGCTTCCGAGCCCGGAAAAGTGCCCCTCCAAAGGTCCCTTCCACTTTGATCTTTCTCTCCTTTTGTACTGATTCCCACCTCAGCCTCTGAGCCTACCTGGTGTTTTTCACCTTCAAGCTTTGGAAAGAGCCCAATAAATCTCGGAAACAGCTTCCCCATTAACTCCTCTACTCATTTTCCATGCAAGTTGAATATCTTAAGTTTTCAGCTTGCTTCACCCCCAAGTATCCACATGGATTCATGGTGGGCTGCATGTAACTTAAGACAAGGCCCAAAATGGACCCACAATACTGCCCATGGTCGAGCTGGAGCTTAGGGGCCTGAACCATATAGGATTTAGGCTCCAAAATCTGGCAAAAAACAAATGGCCCACACAGCCGGGTTCGATTTAACCCATGAAACTGAGATGCCAACCAACCCATCCGATTGAGGAAAAATTATGAAATTTGATAGAATGCCCTGAAGAATAAGGAGACTAAAAAACAGAACCATTCCAAATCCGGATGAGGGAGATATGACTGAAACAAGAAGGAGTGCTCACCAAATCACCCAAAAATAGCGTTGTATACGATTACCAAGGAACCAAATAAACCGTTAACAAACGATTGAAAATTAATTTATGAATTTTTAACAAAACTCCTTGGCAAATAAGGAATCCAACAAAAGTAAACAAAGGAATAATTTGAGTTCGACAAGGGAGATAAGGGATCAAACAAGCTCAAGTGTCTTAATTTGACATACTCTAATAAACTTTGATTGAGCCAAAACCCTCGAGGGGGCCCCACTTGCTTCCTGGCAGCACGATGCCAATAACTAAAAAAATAAGTCATGATGACACCTAAAGTGAACTGCTACACGCACTCAATGGACTACATACAAGCCCACCCGAGGCCCGTGAGACGTACTCGCTTCAAAAGGGCCCCAATGGTGTTATATGAGAACGATGGGTGATGCGTGACACCATAGGATAAATGCAAGTGTTGAGGGGCAAAATTGAGGGTTCACACCCTCCTCTTTGTCTCGAAGAGCTTTCTCTCCGCAAAGACGGCAAATGCACCCCACGCCCCGCCAAGAGCCGCAAGTCTCACAATTCCCATTCTCACCCACATAATGTTTTGTCTCTTGACATCTCGTCCCCTCCCCATTTTTTGTCTCGAATAGCTTTTCTTTTGCAGCATCGGCGGCGGTGACCCCTTCCACCGTCAAGAGCGGCTAGTCTCACAATTTTTAAATTCTCACCGGCATAATGTTTTGTCTCTTGACATCTCGTCCCCTCCCTCTCTTTGTCTCGAAGAGCTTCTCTTCCACACCATCGGGCGGCGGCAATTTCAAGGTATCTGGGTGAGCGGCCAATCTCACAATTCTTACATTCTAACCCAATGCACGTTTCGCCTCGACATCTCGTCCCTCCCGTCACACTCCCGATTCCCTGGCCCGACTCCATCTGGCGGATCCGAACCGAGTTCGAAAGTAGACTCGACTCGGGACTCTTTTACCTGATTTTTTTTTTTTTTTTTAAACCGAACTCGGTATCTACGGGTATGGCCCAACTTATAATAATTCAAAATCATATCGTTAACTACCACCGGGAGTGGTGTCCATCAAAATCTGGACACATATAATTGAGTCCCATTTACATATACAAAACTGGACTTTTACATTACAAATCAGAGCACATAACCTACATGTAGTGAACCCTTCCTGTGTGTTGGCCCAGCAGTATGCGGAAGTCTTCAGATGTCTTCTCCGTATTCCACTGTGGATTAAAACCCGTGCTGCTTTACGCTTTAGTGGGAAACATTTCTTATACGTAAACATACATACGCATAACAAAGAATGTGCATCGTAATATTTCAGGCATTCACATAATGAACTTATACAATTACTTAGGCTTCTATACGTATTTATGCTTATTCGCACTTATACTTATCACATTCTGATCTTATACTTAGCTCAGATCTCCCAGAGAGTTTATGAGTTTATGCTTATTCAGAGGTCCCTATGCACGCATCGGTACTTATATCTATTTCGCACTCCCATAAGGAGTTTACAGGACTTATGCTTATACCATGGGGCTTATAATTATACTACTAAGTTTTTAAGACTTATCTCTGAGGGTACCAGAGTACTATAAGCTCCGAACAAATCAGACTTATACAGATATTACGTCGTATGGACATTAGTCCATAGTCGGCATGTGATCATAACATATACATACTTATTTTACTGATACGAGTACCCTAGGTACTAATGGATTCTATACTTGTTTTATCGATACAGGAGTACCCATAGGTACTAACCGGACTTATACTTATTAGATCTCCCCGTAGAGTTATGTAGTTACTTCTTGCGTAACTTAAGCACTTATAATGTGGGCATATGTTCATTCGGGACTCCCGTAGGAGTTACAGAGCTTCTTCTTATTCAGGACTTAACAGTCTTATTTCCATTCGGGACTCCCGTAGGAGTTACAACTTATTCTAAACTAACGGAGTTTATACTCGCTCTGAGATACCCGTGATGTATCACGTGATTACGGAACGTACCGTATTGCGTAGCTTATTCTCGTTTCACGGATCTTATTTTGGTATTACGGAACATGTAATTTGTCTTACGGATCTTATACCGGTATTACGGAACATGTACTTGTCTTACGAATCTATATAATCGTATTACTTTAACATGTACTTGTCTTACTGATCTTATACTCTGAGCTTATTCTCGTACAAAAGCACCCGTGAGGGTACTACGCCGTATTCATTATATGAAGGTACCCGCCGGTATCACCGATTATACTTATCAGACGGATAATGAGTACTCATAGGTACTACAAAACTTGTACTTATATTACTGATACGGAAGTACTCGTGGGTACTACAGAGTTTGTACTTATTCAGATACAGGAGTACCCGTAGGTACTACAGATCTTAATCAAAGACAGGAGTACATTCGGCTGCACACAGAATCCTAATCGTATCTCAGAGTACCCGTAGGTACTACAGAACTTAAGCAGAGACAGGACTTAATTAGAGACGGAACTTATTCGCATACGCGAGCACCCGCAGTACTGGCGTAACTAAATCGTAGATAGGACTCGATCGTAAACGAAACTTATTCAAGATACAGAGCACCCGTGAGGTACTACATAACCAACCGCAGACGTGACTTAATCGTAAAACGGAACTTATTCAGATACAAGAGTACCCGTAGGTACTACAGAACTAAATCAGAGACAGGACTTAATCAGAAACATAACTTATTCAGATACAAGAGTACCCTTAGGTACTACAGGACTTATTCAGATACAAGACATAACTTATTCGATATTGAGTACCCGTAGGGTACTACAGAACTTAGTCAAATACAGAGTACCCGTAGGGTACTACTAATCCTATCGACGGGGAGTAAATTCGCAGTACTACAGACTTAATCAAAATGCGAGTTAACTCGGGAGACAGAGTTAATCAGAGACAAGGAGTACCCATAGGTACTGGGCGTAATCCAAACTGAGACAAAACAGTAACTTAATTAAATACAGGAGTACCCGTAGGCACTACATAACATTTTCGGGATACAGAGGCACTGTGAGGTACTACAGAACTTAATAAGAGATGGGAGTACACGTAGGTACTACAGAACTTATTCGTAGACAAAGGAATTCCATAGATACGATGTAACTTATTCGATACTGTGGAGTACCCGTGAGGGTCATGTAACTTATTCAGACAGCACCCGTAGATAATGGTTGGTGAACTTATTCGTGATACAGAGTACTGTAGGGTACTGGCGTGAACTTATTCAGAGACTTATCATATAACCGCTTGACTTCCTGCACTGCAGAATAATGGAATGAGTAAGACACAAAGACAATGGCACCAAGATACTATACAAGCATTTAAGCACGAGCACTTATCAGACAGAGTGCCGTAGCACCAATCAGAGTACCAGTATTAATCGGGAGTGCCGAGCACTAATCAGAGTACCGGCGTACTAATCGGGAGTACGAAAGCACTAGTCGAGGCACCGGGCATTTCAATCAGAGGCTGGCATTTCAATCGAGTGCCGAGCACTAGTCAAGAGTACCGGGCATTCAATCGAGGCCGAGCACTAATCAGAGGTACCGGCGACTAATCGGAGCGCCGAAAGCACTAATCAGACAGGAGGCCGTGGTTCTTTAATAACCGGTCTTAGGTAGTTTTACAATTATAAGGAGTTCAAGAACATACTCTCTTATAATAGGCACTTTAGCCACATTATGTGTTCATGATGCATTGTAATTCACGGTCATGCTCACGTGTCGGCCGCTTTTCAAATTATATATCGATTATTGTTTCATGAACACATCTATGCATTTTGCATTTCCTACATTTTCATGTTATGCTATTACATACGGCATTTCACATACTTGCACAGTATAATGCCTAGCTGATTCACATCAATCATGTATTCTATTCCCTCAATGAATCAACTTTACTTAGAAATTGGAACCACTCCAATCGGATCATCTAAACTCAAGTTATGGCATTTTCATGCCAACTAGTCGGTTTACCGATTTTACCGAGGGACAGTTTGCAATATTCATTTTTCCAGTGCTTTGTCTCCATATTTGACACACTGGCCTAAAATTCTTTAAAGCCAAGGTTCCCGCGGTTCATCTCCAATTGAATCACCCAAATCGGAGCACCGAACCTGCTACATTCAAACAACCCGACTACTCTATGTTCAAAATCGAATCAGAATTTGGCTTGCAAATGGCCCTGCACTTTGAGTGAATTTGAGCCACTTAGAGCCAGAATTTGACGATGCTTATTTCTTTAGGTTTGGTTATCCTTGAAGTCTATTTTAATTGGCTACTTGAATCACTGAAATCGGATAGGAAATGATAAAGTTATGGCTAAAATAAGAAAACTCGGGTTGAATCGGGGAATGTAGGGCAAAGAAAAATTTAAGACACCCTTCTTAAAGTGTACCGGTACACTTTGGCCAAAAATGACCATAACCAAATGTGTACCGGTACAGGCTCAAGGTGTACCGGTACACTTCACCCGGAAATGCCCAGAATGTGTGTTTTTCACCCATTTTTCCATATTTTGATACCCAATCAACTCTACACTTCAAACACACATCAAAAACACTTCAAATTCAATTCCTTGTCTTCCTTTCTATTCAATTCATCTTTCAATTACATATTTTCTTCAAAATTATTTCATGAATTTCTTCCAAAACCTCTAATATGGAAGGTTATGACCCATCCTCAAACCAAAAACATGAATATATTAATTAGGGTTTACTCTAAACCAACTCATTTACTTACAATTAACCATGAATCCATCCTCAAAGGAAGGATTCCATAACCATCTTCGTGGGCATATGGGGTTTTACCCACTTCATTTATAATTTTTGGGCTAAGATGAAACCCTAGCAAAACCCTAGATTTGAGCAAGATAATCATCATACAAACCCAAAGATCCATGCCAAATCTCATAGAATTCATAATCAAGGTGAGTTTCCATACCTTGGCTTTGCTTGATCTTGACTCCTCCATCTTCTTCCTCTTCTTCTCTCTTTTCTCCTTCTTCTCCACGTTTTTTTTCCTCCCACAAATGAGACCAATTTGGTCTTTAAATTCCATGTTTGCTAAGGCCTTGTTTGGCCCTCCAAAAACCCATTTTTGGGTTAGCTTTAATTGCATTTTGCCTTCATCTTCTGCGAATTACACAACAATTCCTATTATTTCTTCTTTTCGCCCATAGTCTTTTCTTAAATTATGACTTTAAGCCCCTTGACAATTTACATATTTGTCCCAAGTTTTGTAACTTTCTGGTCTCTCAAGCTCACAGATTTAACTCACTTAAACAATCAAATTATGCTTACAAAATACCCTAAACATGTCGAAAACGACTAGGGTATATTTCGGGGTGTTACACCCCCTCTTTGTCTCGAAGAGCTTCCCTTCCACAATATCGGCGACCCCTACCGCCGTCAAGAGCTGCCAGTCTCACAATTATTACTTTCACACCCACAGAATGTTTCGTCTCCTAACATCTCGTCCCCTCCCCCACTTTGTCTCGACATGAGCTTTATGCAAAGATCTGGGCCGACTTACGACCCGGCCAAGCTTACTTCTCTCTCACGAGCGCCGCCTCATAATTTTACATTCTCACCCATAATGTTTCGTCTCTTCACATCTCGTCCCTCCCCTCTTTGTCTCGAAGAGCCTTTCCACAAAGACGGCAGCGGAGACCCTTGTCGCCGCCAAGAGGGGCTAGTCTCTCAATCTCTTACATTCTAACCTACGAATGCTTCTTCGACATCTCGTCCTCCTTCTTGGTCGAAGAGCTTCTTCTCGCAAAGTGATTGGCGGCGGCGACCCCGCAGCCCTGGCGGCTAGTCTAACACCATACATTCTAACCTTACAGATCGCTCTTCGCCTCTTGACATCTCGTCCCTCCCCACTTTGTCTCGAAGAGCTTCTTCCGCAACATCGGCGTGGCGATCCTCGCCGCCAAGAGTGTACCTGGCCTCATACCTCCCATTCTCACCCACAGAATGTTTCGTCTCTTGAACTCTTGTCCCATCCCTCTCTTTGTCTTGAAAAGTTTCTCTTCCGCAGCATCGGCGGCGGCGACCCCTACCGCCGTCAAGAGCGGCCAGTTTCACAATTCTTACCTTCTCGCCCATGTATCGTTTCTTCTTTGACATCTCGATTCGCACACGGTAGGAGGAGCGGAATCAACAAAATTTATATTCCTATATTCTCCTGCATCACGTAGTCAAGCCATCGCAAAGAGAAGGTCTAGGGTCGAACACTTCCGGATGCTTTCATCCTAGGAATGATTCGCATCGTTGCTGAAAATGGTGAGGCTTTTAGTCGGATTTTCGATTTTGCTCAAAACAATGAGAGTTTGTTTGTTGTCGATGCACTGAAACTTAAGAAGGTAAAATTTGGGTGTTTTAAATCACATTTACAACACAATATGTCTCTATTTATCTATCGCAGTGGCTGATAGGTCTAGTATGATCAGATTTTTATTTAACTAGAAAACCTAACCTTATAAACACTCCTATTTGAGTCAACACAGGCAACATGCATTCACAGCCCCTTTTCAGTTTAAAACCCTAGCACTCAACCTCATTTCAGTGGCTCGTAAAGGCCATATAAAGAATAACAGTGCATCTAACAATAAGTATACACTGTACCCTAAAGCAAGGTAAGTATTGGGCCAAAGTAATGACATTAAATGATATTAAACCCTAGTTTGGAAAGTCGGAGCCATAAATACAAGACTGTGAGCATTCAAAAACATGAAGATTAAACCTCGCAAGAACCCCCAAAACCAAGCTAGCAAACCCTCCTTCAAAGTCTAGTGAGGCTTGTGCTTTCAAGCATCTCTTGGTTGTCATCTCAAGAGGGTGCCTATGTTCTAGAAATGTTAAAAATAGAGAAGAGAGAAAAGCAAACCCTAAAATGAAAGCTGCGGGAGATATTTACATAAATGAAAAGTTGCCAAAAGATTGCTTAGGGTTACAAAAATGATGGGGGCTTATATAGGCCACCTAATGTGTGAAACTACAAGAGTTTCTAATATATTGGCTCATACAAGGGACAAGGAGGTAATACACCTCAAAACAAGGGCCGTCACATTAATTACACAAATTTAACAGGCAGGAATTTCGCTTATAGTGGAAAATTTCGCTTAGGTAGTGAAAATTTTACAGCCTAGCGAAATTCGCAGCGAGATAGCGAATGGAATTTTCGCTATGCATGCTGAATTTCCTCGCTATTAGCGAAATTTCGCTAGCCTAGCGAAAATTTTGAGATAGTGAAAATGGAGAATTTTTACAGTAATAAGCATTTTCGCTATAGTTAGTAGTTCTCAAGTAGATTACAAAATTTCGCCATGATTGCAGCTCTTTTCAAGAATCCCGCCAAATTCTCGCAATCATAGCTAAATTTCCGGGTTGTCGTTTCACTGCTATGCCATTCTACCGTATCCTTTCTTTATCACTTTCCTTCGTTTCTTCACTGAATTTTTATATGTTTGATGGCCGAAAATAGTTTCAATCTTTCCCCGGTTCAAGATATCTCGAGCATCGATTCCGGGAACTTAGTGGACGAGGTAAGACAAAACTCCGTAAAATAACCAAAAATAACCTCGAAATGGCATAAGTGATACCAAGTGGACCTAATTGGCTTAATTGATATGATTAGTGCGCAAAAAGCATCCAAAACCTATCTCGAATAGGGCTCAAAATGGCACTTTTTGGGCACTAATCACACCCCCCAACCGAAACGTTGCTAGTCCCTTAGCAATGCTAAAATAATAAGGGCATGCATGCAAAAGGATTTTCAAAAGTTTATGGTTCAAAAATCGTATGTACAAAGAAACATTACTCTTTAATATGAAAAAATTGATACTGCTTGAAACCGACATGAAAGAGTTAACCCATACAAGAACAATTTTTAGGTCAACATCCGGGATTCATGGTAATCAACCTCGACTTCCACAAAGATCTAATGGTTCTTTATATAACCAAAGTTGAACCAATAAAGTGCAAAATTGTTCCTCCCCAACCTAGCTACGTGCATGGCCTTGTCGCTGAACAACCTAAATAGGATTAACTCGCATTACTTATTTCCTTTATTTTGACCACATTGTAGGGTGCACGTTTAAAACCCGACTTCACCAAAGTCCGTAGCTGGGTCCACCGATGACTTCAACCAATTAAGGTTTAGTGGCATCCGTCAAAGGATCACCGACCACGAACCTATAGGCTTCACTCTGACCAATGACTTCAAAATCAAGCACCTACACCGTTAAACTCTCTACCTATCCACCCATGTAATCGAACACTAAGTCGATGATTCCAACCACTTAAGGCTTAAAGACGGGGCTTCAAAGGCTGCTTACATACCCCTCGATCGTGCTCTAGTTTCAAGACAAAGTGTCACGACATTTATTTTTCTTTTCTTCTTTCTTTTTCTTTGCTTTTCTTTCTTTCCTTTTGAAGACTACATTTGTCACGCCCGAATCCAGTCAATTCGACAAGATTCGAACCGAGTTCGAGGTGCGCAGGACTTAGGACCGACTCTACCTGATTTTTTTTTTTTTAAAAGCCACTATACCCGTGGGTATGGCCCACAACTTATAATAATTCAAAATCATCTCAAAAGAACTACCACCAGGAAACCATCAAAATCTAGACACATAACCGAGTCCCATTTTACAAATACAAAAACTATACTTTCACATTTACAAGTCGAGCGCAGAACCTACATGTAGTGCAAACCCTTACAAGTGTGTCGCCTACCTGTATGCTATTTGCCGATGTCTTCTCGCATCTACACCTGACAAAACCCGTGCGTTTTCACGCTAAGGAAGCATATTTATAACTTATACCGATGCACATGTATTTATACTAATCATGATAAACTTATAACATAAACAAATATCAAAAATCATCATGAATCATATAAACCAATATATACCGTAGTCGATCATATTCAGAGCAAACTTAGACATATGCAATGCAGGCAAGGCATCCAATTCATTCCTTTTACATAACTCATGATTTTCTCAGATTTGTGCTCCAAGTTCCTATTTGTGTCATCAAAAATACTCCTCATTAACTCAGACTCAGGACTTTTATCGTAATGCTTATGTTCCCATAGGATCCATATTTATGCTTATTCCCGATTCCTTATAAACTAAGATCGAACTTATACTTATAACAATCTTATACTACTCAAGAATTACACTTATGGCGTGACTTATCCTTATCGATCTTATACCATGACAAACTTATTCTTTATCCAAGTCTTATACTTATACCGCTTTCTGATCTTATTCTCTTATTCCCCGGATTTCTGTATATCGTGATCGAGCTTATATTCTCCCGATCTCCCAGGAGCTTACGTAACTTATACTTATCCTGCTGAGTTTACACTTGCTCCTGGGTTCTAGGTATCACGCAGATTACTTTAACATATACCCGGATTTGCGAACTTAATCTTATACTGAGCACCGTAAGTACTTACTGATCAAATGTCCGGCTCGACAACTTGTGCTGGTGACTCATATCCAACAAGTCCTAATAGCTTAACGTATACCCATAATTACACGCGGAGTACCCGTAGGTACTACGAGTTTATCCTTATCCCAGCTTATACTGAGATACCCGTAGGTACTGCTGCAACTAATCAAATATAGGAGTACCTGTAGGTACTTCTCAATCCTATATTAGTACCAGATCTTATACTTGTACTACGTAACCTATCCTTGTCTTACGATCTTTACTTGTACTACAGAGTTTATTCTGGTATTTTGGATCTTATCCTGGTATTACGGAGCATATACATGTATCGATTTGTACATGTACTTAACTTATACATGTATTTCGTATTTTATACATGTATTAATAAAGTATATACTTGTCTTACGTAATCCACGGTCTTACTTAACTTATACCGGTATTTCTGATCTATACGTGTGTTATTGTGAACTTATACATGTATTTCGGGATTCACATGTATATTACGGAACTTATATTTATCTTACTAACTTATATTGTGGTAATGTGACTTATTCTTATCTACATCTTATACTTGTGTTGGCGTAACCGATTCAGATTGGATCTTATTCTTTAATGGCAGAGTTCAGAGGCAACATAAGCTCCGAATCGATCGTAGATCATAGCACGTACAAGGCCTGACATCGTACTTTATACAGACATACCCGACATTAGTCTTTCGTAGGGAACAGATCACGTGATTATTGGGACGGAAGTACCCGTAGGTATGACTGGATTTATACTTATTTTACAGAACTTATACTTATTTTCCGATACGAGAGTACCCTTAGGTACTACAGAACTTATACTTATTTTATTGATACGAGAGTACCCTTAGGTACTACTGACTTATAATCGTGTTTCCTGATACGAGCACCAGAGAGACACCTGACTATACTTATTCGGATCTCCATAGGAGTTACAGAGTTTCAAGATACAAAAAGTACCAGAGGGCACACAGAGATGTTACGTATACAAAAGTACCAAGCAGTACTACAGAAAGCAAATACAGAGGTACCCAGAGGTACTACGTAACATATACAGATGTACCGCAGGTACATTCGCATCGCTACTATATTCATTTCTTATTCATTATCTGAAGTCTTATCATATAATTGTTGATTTACCCAGACCAAGAATACTAATGAGTAGGACACAAGACAATAGCACCAAGGTACAAGATGTGACGAGAGTGTCGCCGCACTAATCAGAGTACCGAAGTACTAAGGTGTCAAGCACCGGCCGAGTGCCGTAGCACTAATCGAGTACCGGCACTAATGTGCCGGTTACCCGCCAGAGTGTCGCCGCACTAATCGAGTACCGAAGTACTAATGTGTCAAGCACGACCGAGAGTGCGCCGTGGTCATTCAATAACCGGTTCAGGCAATTTTGCATTAAATTATATGAGTTCAATAACTTACTTTCATCTTATAAGAGCACATTACATTATAATGCTCATGACCGATCGTATTCCAAATATTGGCAAGGTATGATGAGCATGTAATCACACCTTAATCATGTATTCTATTCTTCTATGAATCTATCGTTACTCCAGAATTGAATCAATCCAATCGGATCGCCCAAACTCAAGTTATGGCATTCATGCCAACTAGTCACACGATTTTAATGGTGGATAGTTTACATATTAATTTTTCCAGTACTTTTTTCTCCATATTTGACACTGGTTATTTGTGCCTTTAAATCTAAGGTGATAAGGGTTCATTTCAATTGAATCACCAAATCGAGCAATTTAACTCGAAAGTTACGTCCGAACATCCTGACTTCTATGTTCAAAGCTGAATCCAGAATTTGCCTTTCTGTAATATTACTATCCCACTTGAGTGAATTTCTTAAGCTATTTACAGTCCGAATTTGGAGATACCTATAAAATAGGTTTTGTTCTCCTGAAGTTCAGTTTACGTAGTCATCAATCACTCAAATCGATAAGAAATGAGAAGGTTATACAAAATACAAAAACTGGTCAAAACTGAAACTGAACATGCCCCACCGGGTAGAACTTAACTTCTACCGTGCAGGACTTGGCCAAAACACCAGAACAGTTCTACCGGCGTAATCTTAACTTCTACTCTAGAAGACACCGAGAATGCCCGTAATGGGTGTTTTCACATTTTTCCTTCACTTTAATCCATATCACTCCCACACTCCTACACACCTCAAAAACCATTCCAATTCACCTGGGAATCTCTTTTCTATTCAATTCCATCTTTCATTTCTCATCTTCTTCAAACCTTTCCATGAATTTCTCCCAAATCACTTCAATATGGGTCTTAACCCATACACAAGCTAAACTCAAGGATTTCTTAGGTTTACTCTAAACCCTAACTCAATTGCTTAATATTTAACCATGAATCCAACCTCAAAGAGAGGATTCCCTACTTTTCTTGTGGATTTAGAGTATTTACCAACCCTACTCTTCAATAATTCTTGATTAGGAAGAAACTTAACAAACCCTAGATTCGGGAACTCATAAACCTCTAGAATCCCATACAAAATCCATGTGGGATTCATAATAGAGTTCATATCCAAGCAAGTCAGATCCATACATAATCTAGCTTCCATACCTTGTGGGCTTGATTCGCTCTTCCTTTCCTCCTCTCTTCTTCTCTTCCTCTCTCTTCTTCTCTTCACGATTTGTTCCTCCTCCAAATGAGACCAATTTTGAATTTAAATTCCCTCCTTGCTAAGGCCTTGCTCGCCATCAAAACCCATTTTAGTTAAGTTTGCTTATTTGCTTTTAAGCCCATAACTCATTCTATTTGGGCAAAGCAATTTATGTCATATTGTTTCTTTGGCCTTCTAATTTTGTGAACTATGACTTTATACTTCTGCACCAATTTCAAAATTGTCCTAAGTTTTGTAACTTTCCTAGGCTCTCATTCTCCCTGCTTTCACATTTAACTCACGAAATAAATACAAATTATGCTTACAAAATACCCTAAATATTTAAAACGACTAGGTCTATTTTGGGTGCTACAATTTTCCTTATAAGAATTTCGTCCTCGAAATTCATATTCTAGCATGTGCATGTTCTATATCAGATCCTTTCCTTTCATGTCCTTTACAGAAGCTGGAGCGTGACTCTCACTTGAGCCATCAAAGCTCCATCAGAACTACATCTCCTTTCTTAATCTTTCTCAGCCGATTGGCTGATTCATTCTAGCCGATATACAGACAAGATATCTTCGCAGATTCAGCCAACACATTACTATGTAGGTGCATCCTTAATTTGAGACTTATCTAGAAACGCTTCCAAACCTTGGCTCGATAATTAACTCACGCTAATCCCTGCTCGAATCTGATCATGATCCGAACCGAGTTCGAGGTGCGAGACTCAGACCGGACTCTTTACCCGATTTTTTTTTTTAAAAGCCAATTATACCCGTGGGTATGGCCCACAACTTATAATAATTCAAAACATCTCAAAGAACTACCAACGAGCGGTGTCCATCAAAATCTGCATTAATATAACTCGAAGTCCCATTTACAAATACAAAACTAAACTTCACATTTACAAGTCGCAGCTGGAACCTACATGTAGTAAAACCTTACAAGTGTGTTGCCTAGTCAGATGATGTTTGCCGATGTCTTCCCGTACCTACACCTGACAAAACCCGTGCTGCTTTACGCTAGCTGGAAGCATATTCTTATAACTTATACTGATGCACATGCATTTATACTGAATCATGATAAACTTATAACAGAAACAAATATCAAAATCATCATGAATCATATAAACCAATATATAACAGGTCAGATCATATTCAGAGCAAACTTAGACATATGCAATGGCAAGGCATCCAATCTATTCTTTACATAACTCATGATTTTCTCGTGATTTCGTGGCCTGCTCCTATTTTGAGGTCATCAAAAATAATTCGTCAACTCAGACTCAGACTTTTATCTAATGTTATGTCTCTCCCATAGATCCATTTATGCTTATTCCGATTCCTTATAAACTAAGATCAACTCTATACTTATAACAATCTTATACTTACTCAGAATTACACTTTACGTAAGTGCACTTATCCTTATTGGATCTTATAATTATGACAAACTTATTCTTTATCCGTGTCTTATACTTATACCGTCTGATCTTATTCTTATTCTGATTTCTCGTATACTCGCATCGAGCTTATCTCCGATCTCCCGTGAGGAGTTTACGTAACTTATACTTATCCTACTAGCTACACTGCTCGGGTTCCCGTAGGTACCGCTGCAGATTACGGAACATATAATCGGATTTGCGAACTTAATCTTATATGGGGAGTACCCGTAGTACTTACTGATCAAATGTCCGTTTCGATAACAACTTGTGTTGGTATCATATCCCAACAAGTCCTAGTTTAACGATAATCTATATTCATACTGAGTACCAAGAGGTACTACTTCGAGTTTGTCTTTATCCTGAGCTTATACTCTGAGATACCCGTGAGGTACTACGTAATCCAATCGATATAGGAGCACCAGAGGTACTTCAGAACTTATATTGGGTACTCCGTATCTTATACTTGTACTACGTAATGTCTTACGGATCTTCTACTTATATTAGGAGTTTATTCGGTATTTGGATCTTATCACAGTAATGCAGACATATACATGTATTTGGTTTTGTACATGTACTTCAGAACTTATACATGTATTTTGATTTACTATACATGTATTCACAGAGTATATACTTGTCTTGAGAACTAGGCGGTATTTCGGATCTTATCACGTGTGTTCTGAGAACTTATACATGTATTTAAGATCTTACGTGTATATTCACAGACTTATATTTCTTCTGGAACTTATAGTTGTGTCGGGGACTTATTCTTATCTTACGGATCTTATACTTGTGTTCTGAAGCCCGGGATTCTTGTATTTAGGATCTTATTCTTTTCTGAAGGTACCGTGATCTGATCAGTCGTGGGAACGGATCGGGATCATATGCGTCTGAGGTCGGATCGGACCTCACGGATACGGACATTAGTCTTTCGTAGGAAGACGGATCACGATTCATTAGGCGGAGTACCCGTGGGGTATGGTAGTTTATACTTATTTTCTGAACTTATACTTATTTTCCGATGCGGTACCTTAGGTACTACGGAACTTATACTTATTTTGATGCGAGGAGTACCCTTAGGTACTGCGGACTTATCTTGGTGTTTCGTCACGGAAGGAATTGCAGTAGGTACCCCTCTTGGACTTATACTTATTCGGATCTCCCATAGGATTCTGAGGTTTCTTAGTATACAAAAGTGCAGAGTAAGGTACTACGGAGATGTTACGTGCTCTGAGTACGCCGAGGGTACTCTGAGCAAATCTGGTACCAGTAGATTTTCTGAGGAACATATCTGTTGAGATGTACCCGTGGGTACATTCAGATCGTTATATTCATTTTCTGTATTCATTATTCGAGTCTTATCATATAATTGTTAGATTACCTAGACCCGATGTCTGGATTGAGTAGGACCTGACACAATAAGTACCGAAGATACGGTCTGAATCGATGCGTCGCCTTGTCGAGTACCGAGTACTAGTGTGCGAAGCACGGTCGAGGAGAGTGCCGTAGCACTAATCGGAGTACCGAAGTACTAATGTGCGAAGCACGGTCGATGCCGTCGCACTAATCGAAATCTCCGAGTACTAATGTGCGAAGCTTCCGCGATCGGAGAATCTTTGTGTCATTCAATAAAGCGGTCTTAGGCAATTTTACAATTATATGAGTTCAACTCAACTTACTATCTTATAGTAGAGCATTATTAGCCACATTATACGTTCATGACCCATTCGTATTCCAAATCACGGTAAAGGTATGATGAGCATTAATCACACCTTAATCATGTATTCTTATTCTTCCTATGAATCCTACGTTACGAGGAATTGGAATCAATCCAATCGGATCGTCGAACTCAAGTTATGGCATTTCATGCCAACTAGTCGGTTACGATTTTACCGAGAGGATAGTTCGCGATATTAATTTGCACCGGTACATTTCTCCATATTTGACACTGGTTATTTTGTGCTCCTTTAAATCTAATTGATAAGGGTTCATTTCCAATTGGAATCACCCAATTCGGAGCACCGGAACTCGAGTTACGTTCGAAACATCCCGGACTTCTCTATGTTCAAAGCTGGAACCAGAATTTGGCTTGCACATGGTCCCACTTTGTGTGGTGCAAGCTATTTACAGTCAGATTTGGAGATACCTATAAAATGAGTTTTTCTCCTTGAAGTCTAGTTTATGTAGCCATGAATCACTTTCAGTCGGATAAGAAAGGAGAAAGTTATCAGCCAAAATCTAAACTGGTGGAAAACCAGAACTTAAGTTCTCTGGGGTAGAACTTAACTATACGTGGGACATGGCCAAAAATGACCCGAGGAATCGAGTTCTACCCCTGGTGAGACCTTCTACCGGTAGAAGACGCCGAGAATGCCCAGAATGAGTGTTTTCTCACATTTTCCTTCACTTTTAATCCATGGATCCCTTCCGCCTTCCCTCGCACCTCAAAACCATTCCAATTCACCTTGGAATCTCTTTTCTATTCAATTCATCTTTCATTTCTCATCTTCTTTCAAACCTTTCCATGAATTTCTCCCAAAATCATTTCAATATGGGTCTTAACCCATACACAAGCTAAACTCAAGGATTTCTTAGGGTTGCTAAACCAACTCAGATACTTAATATTTAACCATGAATCCACCTCGAAGAGAGGATTCCCTACTTTCTTGTGGATTTAGAGTATTTACCAACCCTACCTTCAATAAATCTTTGATTGGGAAGAAATCTAACAAACCACTAGATTTGGAACTCATAAACCTCTCTATGAATCCACAGCTACAAAATCCATGTGATTCATAATAGAGTTCATATCCAAGGTTAGATCCATACATAATTCAGTTTCCATACCTTGTGGGCTTGATCTTGGCTTCTCTTCCTCTTCCTCCTCTCTTCTTCTCTCTTCACGATTTGTTCCTCCTCCAAATGAGACCAATTTTGGTCTTTAAATTCCCTCTTTTGCTAAGGCCTTGTTTGGCCATCAAAACCCATTTTAGGTTAAGTTTGTATTCTTTTTAAGCCCATAACTCATTGTTACCAAAAGCAATTTTATGTCATATTATACTTTGGCCTCTAATTTTGTGAACTATGACTTTTATACCCCTCTTTAGACCAATTTCAAAATTGTCCTTAAGTTTTGTAACTTTCCGGGTCTCTCATTTCCCGGTTTCACATTTAACTCACGAAACAGTCAAATTATGCTTACAAAATACCCTAAACATGTCGAAAACGACTAGGGTCTATTTTGGGGTGTTACAACATTGGTCTTCAAATGTGGGCAACACAAACCTATCCTAGGTTGCCAACATGCCTAAGGCCGGCTATGCAAAGTGAAAGGAGGCAAATAATTTGACAGCCTATTGATCTGATCGATGTGCGTGTGTGAATTAGCTAAGGTGGAATGTTCGAATTCAGGCGTGATGGAACTTCAGCGACGAATTTCTTGAGCATGGAATTGTTCTAACATTTATTAAGGTAACATGCAAGGTTTCAATTTTTCAATTAAAGGCAATTCAATTGTCCAATTAAAGCAATTCAATTGTTGATTGAAAGATTTGAATTGGATACTGCAGTGGGGCCTGTGATAATAAAAGTGTAAGCGTATATAACTGCTTTGTATAGCTTTTAATATGGCAAAATGGCTAGTACATGCATAATCAAAGCTAAACATACAAAAATATCACTGCCTACTATGGCTAATACATGAATCCTAAACAAAATTAGTAGGCAGTTGATAAAGCTTGTAACTATACAAAAACATAAAAGAAACCTAACCACCTCCATTTCTTGTGGTGGTGGGTAGATCTGCTTATTCTTCTTCAGCTGCTAACACATCTAAAGATCTTCTTTCTTCTTCTGTGGGCTCCTCTGGTCAGGAACATGCTGAATACCCAAATGTGTCATGATCTGCTGCAGCATGGAGTGACAGTGACCCAAAGCCGACCTCGGCTCGAGACGACCTACGGTCTCTTATTTGGGTGGTGGCGAAGAACATATAGCATCCATCACTGCTATCATGTTTGGCATGAGGCATTATTCAGGCAAATCTTTGTGATGTAAATGATGGGCGGGAGTATCGGTAGGCTGTGCGGTAGTAGGTAGAGTAGGAGAGATGGAGGGGAGAGCGATATGGCGGTGGACTCCTCTCCATCTCGAACTCGAAGCACGTACCTCCTCGTGAGAATGCTGCGCCTGCAGGCCCCAGGACCTCCTCCGGTCTGTTCTTTGGAGATAAAGGTAGATATGGGCATGACCATCGCTCTCTCCATCGACAGGACCTGAGGGCACCTAACCCTCATCTCAATCCGGGGCTCCTCTGGAAAGCCCATGTGCTCGAGGACCTGGCATAATAGTCTCGGCATCAGCAGTGGAAGACTCTCAGCTCGAGCCAGGCCCTTACGGTGGACCTTATCTTCGAAATGCATCAAGGAGGTCATCACACCCGACTCGGAGGGACTAAGCCGATTATCCCCGATGCTCCGTTAAGAGCCTCTAGGATGGCCCCTATCACAGTATGCGTAGTCTTCTTGTGGGAAGGCCTGGTCTTGAACGGGTGATGTCGGGGAGCATCGTAATTTTGCCTCTGAAACGATATAGATTTCTTCGTGGCGTCTCGAAGCGAATCTGCGGACCATCTCTACGTGGGTCAATTTGAGGCCCGATCGCGATAACCCTGCGAATTGGCTGCGGTATCTGAACTACTTATTTGCGAAATATGCGCCGCTCACAATAACTCCGGGCGATCATCGATAGTAAACCGGAGCTCAAGCGGACTAGATGCTCCCCGGGAGGTCATCGAATGGTAGAACTGCAGAACCACCCGGGGGTAATAAAACTGCCTCGGCGTCATGAATGGCAGTAGGGAGTAGTGCTCGATCAGTCGCATCGAGGTCCGAGATCGTGATCGACCCGTGTGGCGGGACATCGTAGTTACCCGGGATGGGGTTCTGACGAATAATGGCCTCACGATCACGGAGGCGGGCGACAAGCGAGGCGATGTCGGCTCTGCCGGCTGATGTGGTACGGAGGCAATTTGAGATACGGATGAGGATGACTCACCGGGCGGGATGTGCGGGCCGACAGAGGTCGGGCCCTCTGGATCTCCGGCGAAGACAGCGGTGAGGCCCGGGACCGGGGTCCCATCCGGGTGTGCGGTACCTCCGGGGATCCACTGAGGGCTCCTCTCGGGGGGAGCCCGATGCGGGTGCGGAACCGGGTTTGGGTTGGGACTGCTCATCTCGCTGCCAGGAGTGCGGGCTTATGACTTGGCGGACAGGGACCCACCTCTGGTCTGAGACCATGGCGTAGTCGGAAAGGACTTTGGGTGGGGGCTCTCTTCTTGAGATGGAGGCCAAGGAGCCTTTGGGCTGATGGGGCTCAGCTGGCGGCGGCGGAGTCCTGCTTCTTGAGTGGAGACCTGAGCGAAGCCCAGAGCTCGGCCCAGCGGGGACGGGGCATTGGATGCGTGCGTAGTGGGGCGGCGGCGCTCGCGGTGGCGACTACGTGTCGCCGATGCTTTCGGTCGGGGCTCGGCACGAGGAGGCGGCGGCGGGGGCGGCGGCGCTACTGGTGGCTACGGGCACGGCCGTGATGGCTAGTGGTGGCGAGCTCGAGCCGAGCGACCGGGGTTGAAACCCCGGGGCTCGCCAGCGTGAAGTGGATGTCATGGGCTGGTGGCGGCGACTTTGGTGGCTTAGACTACTTGGTGGCTAAATGCGATGGCTCGGGGAATTTCCGAGAAACACCGGCCCGATGCGATCCTACGACGTGTGGCGGCTCTGATGGCTGAGCTGCGCTGACAAGGGCTCTCAGAAGGCCGGGGAGGGAAGAAGATGAAGTATACGAAAAGCCAATCCCCTCCCCTCTTTTTATAAGCCTAAAAAGGCAGCCGAAGAGTCATTTCGCTATTATAAGCCAATTTGAATAAACACCTTCACCACCTGCAAATCGATTTTTTTTTTAAATATTAATATATTAACACTATTAGAAATAAAAATTATTATAATTAAAATTATTATAAAATATATCTAATAATTTAATATACAAATATATAATATAATTACCAACTTGCTAAAAATGGAAAGCTGCTAAATTAGGAAACATACTAAAAATAGCTAAAATTATCGAAATTGACTAAATTAAAATAAAAACCAAAAATTAATGAGAAATGAAATTTGGTTTGAGAACACAAATCAGCGAGAAGTTCTAAAATTACTCAAGGAGGGTCAAGGAGGATGATCTCCTCAACCTATGATGACTGAGTGATTCCATGGTGTTGGATTTCCATTGTTGACTTGGTTCTCAACGAGTTGAATTTAGGCGAGCAATTTCCTGCGTTAGTGCGTGGCGCCACGAGCCTCTGCATCACCTTGGTTGGCCGACCACTGTTTACTACGGACACTCGACTACGCATGCGACCCGATTGAACGACTTCATCAGTCATTTGATTTTCATCTTCTAGCAGCTTGTGCTTGTTGTTACCGAAATGGAATATGTTCCAGCTCTAAAAGGTCATGTTGCCAAATGTGAGTTGCATGACTCCATTCCGTGATTGATGATTGCATTAGCGGTGGCAGTAAGTCTTCCAGGGATGATTGGCACATGATTGGGTTCATTTGCGGAAATGGCTCGATTGTCGAACCTTTACCAAAATCTTGGGTAGTAGAATTTCGTCTATTTTCACGAGACATCCTCGACTATCCCCTTAAGGGATCTTTGCGAATCTATCGGCCCGATGATAGTGTGATGTTGGTAGGGTTTAAGTTCACCCCAATTCTGCTTGCTTATACCTTGAGTATGGCGATAGGTTCTGCCCAGCCCCTAAATCCCGATTGCCTTGTCTATGCTAGTCCCTTTATGTTGGCGAAATTGTGGGAGATCGAGGATCATTGTATTTATTTGGGTTCTTGCTTTGGATTATAGCTTGTGACATTCGATTAAGAAATGCCTTCTTCTCAATGCCTAACCCCTTTTGATTGTGCAGACTTCAAAAACTTTGCATAGGCGGGGACTTGTTTGATGATGTCGAAAACATGTTCACTTTTACACCTTAGGACTTCTAGGATACTTGCCTGCTGGGATGCCTTCTTCTTGCTTCTTAGTGCTGTGGAAATGGGGTGGCATGCCGGTGTTTCGTGAGGTCCTCTTTCGGAAAATGTGTTACGGCTCCATTTCTACTTCATTCTGGTTCCTCAACGGGTTTTGGCATTGGTTGATCAACCTCTTTCCACTCCTCGAGGTGATCATAATATCACCTCATCCATTCTAAATTCTGGATGACCTACTCATGGATTCCCTTTGGGTTTAGCCTTTGTTTGGGAAGGGAACCCAGCCCATCTCTCCTGGCTCACCTCCAACAACTTGTTGATCTTGGTATTGAATCTGCGAGGTTGTCAATTTCACAGTTAAGATTGCTCTCACGAGAGCCCGTCCCTATCCTCTTGTTCGTGTGCTCTGCATAGTATCAATCCTTTGTGCCAATTGCACATTGATCCCTTTTTGTTCTTCCACAAAGTTACCTACCTTACTCAAATTCAATATGAAGCGTTCCACGAGTGATGAGGATGGAGGTGGTTGTGGTTAGTGGTGGAACGAGCGTGATTTGGCACTGGGGGCACGTAAGCGGGGTTGGGTTTCCGAGGAGAGGTTAGGTGATTCCTCGATTAGGTGTAGGTATTTCCATATGGGGCATTGGGTTTGTGGGAGGCTTATATTGACTCGACATTTGCATATTCGACATCAAATCCTTCACTAAAGGGCCATAGGATCACATTCTATGCAGGTGGGCGGTGGATTGGGGGTGGTGCATGGATTGGCTTGTGCGAGATTTCGATCCTTGCACGCACTTCGTAAGGTCGTTTGCCTTCTAACTCCTCCACCTTCTAGCTAGGGTTGAGATTTTTGCTTTCATTTCATTTCCTCGGCCCGGTGCATACATCCCACCCCCAAGGGTTGTTGAGGCCTTATTCTTTCCATTCTCTCGGGTTTGGTTCATCCAGACCCTTAGAGATTCGACCACATAGTTCAAAAAATCCATGGCTTCATCAGGGATGCTTACTTGAAAATCTCCCCACACATGGTCCCCGATAAGCTGTTTCATGGCAGGCGACATACCACCATAGAAGTGGTTTACCAACATCCATGTATCAAACCCATGGTGTGGGCATGCACTGATTGTCTCCATAAATCTGTCCCAACACTGGTAGAACCTCTCACCATCTTGAGCTGCAAAGGTATAAATTTGTCTCTTCAAATTGTTGTTGGTCTTGTGAGCCTTTGAAGAATTTCTTTAAGAATTACGCTGCTGACTCGACCAATTTCTTATGGTTCTAGGCCTCGTGAGTTAAGCCAAATCTTGGCCTTGTCCTTTAGGGTTAATGGAAATAACTTTCGACTTTAGCATATCCATGTCAATCATACCTTCCTTAAAGGTTGATACCAAAGCTTCCTCAAAATCCCTTATATGTGTGTATGGATTTTCATTTCCATACCGAGAGGGATATGTAGGGAGTAGGGAGTGCAGTAGGGCCTCAACTGTACATCTTCGATAGGAGGTATGATGCGGGAAGGGCCGTAACTCTAGGAGGTGTATGTGATCCCTCATGGATACGCCAGTCTAGCTGGATTCTTGCAGATTGCCTTCTTGACTCTGCTTGTTCCTCGGTGGGTGCTCCATGGTGTCCTTGTGTACACTGCTTCCGGCATGCAATTGGTGTCTTGATTCTTTCCCTGTCTACCCCGATGTCTCTGCTCGAGTGGATGCGTAAGCTTTGTTACCTGGCGAGACACAACAAAGAGCCTGAACAAACTTGCTAAAGGGTTAGGGTTAGCTAAAATAAAAAGCCCGTGTATATAAAAAAACAAAAAGCGGTGCGATTCTTGCAAAGTGATGAAACTTGCGATTCTGACAAGCCCGGGATACGAAAAGGATTAAAGGTCACTTCACTTGTAATGATGATTACAAGTACACTTCAACTTATCATTCGTAGTTTGGCACCATCCAGAGCAACGGCGTCATTTGGTCGTGCCACGATAGGGTGACGGAATCGCAAAATTTATATTCTATATTCCTCCCTACTACTTGAAGTAAGTCGAGCCCCTCACTGCGGCATAAGCGGTCTAGGGTCGAACACGGGGATGGGTTTTCATCCTAGGAATGATTCGCATCAGTGTTGAAAATGGTGAGGCTTTTAGTTTGGATTTTTTGGATTTTTGTTTCCAGCTTGGTGGTATTTGGTTTCGATTGGTGTAAAAACTGAAAGTGAAGTGTGAAAAGGTAACTTTGAAGGTTTAGGTCACTAGCTTGACAACATGGGGGTAACAAGTGTCCTCGAGTTTTATCCTCGCATCATGGCAAGCAACCTATAGTCTAAGCCATAACCGGATCTTTGTTTAACTAGAAACCTAACCCTAGAAACACTCCTATTTGAGTCAACACAGGCAACATGCATTCACAGCCCCTTTTCAGTTTAAAACCTAGCACTCAACCTCGTTTCGGTGGCTCAAATTAAATGCCATCTAAAGAATAACGGTCACGTCTAACAATAAGTATACCTTTGTACCCTAAAGCATGGTAAGTATTAGCCAAAGTAATGACATTAAATGATATTAAACCCTAGTTTTGAAGCTGGGAGCCATTGTCACGATTACACAGTAGCATTCAAAACATGAAGACAACCTGCGCTTGACCCCGAAACCAAGCTAGCGACCCTCGAAATGCTTGAAAGCATGAGGCTTAGCAAGCATCTCTTGAGTTGTCATCCTCAAGAGGGGTGTTTGGCAGCCCTAGAAAATGAAAGAAGAGAGAAGAGAGCAAAGCAAACCACTAAAATGAAAACACCTTGGGAGATATTTACATAAAATGAAAAGTTGCAGATTGCTTAGGATTCTGAATGGGGGGGGGGCTTATATAGGCCACCCAATGTGTGAAACTACAAAGCCTAATATATTGGCTCATACAAAGGGACAAGGAGGGTAATACACCAAAAGCGGGGTAGTTTTGGCATTAATTACACAAATTTGCGGGCGAGGAATTTCGTTGTCACGGGGAGAAATTTCGCTAGGTAGCGAAAATTTCGCTAGCCTAGCGAAATTTCGCTAACCTAAGCAGTACGAGATAGCGAAAATGGGAATTTTAAGCTAATGCCTGCGATAATTTCGCTAGCTAACGTAATTAATAACACTACTGGCAATTACGAGAAGGCAGAGAAAATGGAGGGATTACGCTGAGCACGGTGATTTTAAAGCTATATAGCGGGAATTTTAGCTAGCCTAGCGAAATTTCTCAATTTCTCTAGGATTGCGAAATTTTCGCTATGATTGCGAAAATTTTATAATCAATGAAAATTTTCGCAATCATAGAAATTTCTGGGTTGCATTCTTCACTTCTATCTGCGATATCTCTCTTGCATCCTTTCTTTATCCGCTTTGCCTTATTCTTCGAGATTTTTATATGTTTGATGGCGAAAATAGTTTCAATCTTCTGTTTCAGCACATCTCGATATCAATTCGAACTTAGTGGGCCGGGTACCTGAAAACACGCAAAATAACCAAAAATAACCTCGAAATGGCATAAGTGATACCCAGTGGACCTAAACACTTCAATTTGTAATTGATATGATTAGTGCGCAAAGCATCAAAACCTATCTCGAGACTAAGGGTTCCAAATATGCTGAGGTTTGTGCAAATCCTCACTCTTTGTCTAAGTTTCTCCGTAAATACGTGGTGGCGACCCCTGCTAACATCAAAGCGACCGGTTCCATGATTCTTACATTCACACGAATGTTTCGTCTCTTGACATCTCTTCCCTCCCTCTCTTTGTCTTGAAGAGCTTCTCTTCCACAACATCGGCGGCGACCCGCTAGCTGTAGTCGAGTGCGACGATCTCCACCGATTCGCCTACGTTACAATCCGCAAAATGTTTCGTCTCTTGTGATCTCGTCCCCTCCTCATTTTTTTTCGAATAGCTTTTCTTACGCATCGCGTGACGACCCTACGCCGTCAAGGCGGCGGTATCATAATTCTTACATTCTAACCCGTAAATGTTTAGACCTTTGACATCTCGTCCCTTCCCCTCTTACAACATAGAAGAGCTTCTCTTAGTAGCATCTGACAATGAGCCCTACCGTCGTCAAGAGCGGCAAGTCTCACAATTCTTACATTCTAACCCACATAATGTTTCATCTTTTGACATCTAGTCCCCTCCCCCTATTTGTCTCGAAGAGCTTCTCTCCCACAGCATTGGCGGCGGGGACCTCTGCCGCCATCAAGAGCGGCAAGACTTACAATTCTTACATTCTCACCCACAGAATGTTTCATCCCTTGACATATCGTCCCCTCCCCCTATGTGTCTCGAAGATATTTTCTTCCGCATCATTGGCGGTAGCAACCCCTGCCGCCGTCAAGAGCGGCTAGTCTCACAATTCTTACTTTCACACCCACAGAATGTTTCGTCTCTTAACATCTCGTCCCCTCCCCCACTTTGTCTCGATGAGCTTCTCTTTTGCAGCATCAGCGGCGACGACCCCTGCTGCTGTCACGAGCGGCCAGTCTCATAATTCTTACATTCTCACCCACATAATGTGTCGTCTCTTCACATCTTGTGCCCTCCCCCTCTTTGTCGCCACGAAGAAGTTTCTGTCGCTCGCGGCATCGGCGGCGGGGAGACCCGCTGCCGTCGTCAGAGGGGCTAGTCTCTCGATTCTTACATTTCTCACCCCTGGGAATGTTTCGTCTCTTGACATCTCGTCCCCTCCTTCTCTTTGTCTCGAACTGGCTTCTCTCCGCTGACATCGGCGGCGCGACCTCACGCCAGATTAAGTGCGCGACCCCGGTCTCCACAATTCATACATTCTAACCAGCGGGAGTGTTTAGATCTCCCGACATCTCGTCCCCTCCCTCTTTGACTCGAGCAGCTTCTCTTCGCAACATCGATGGCGGCGACCCTACCCGCAGTCGGGCGGTATGTCTCCCCTGTCTTACATTCTCACCCGCGAAGATGTTTCATCTCTAGACATCTCGTCCCCTCCCCACTTTCTCTCGAACGGCTTCTCTTTCGCGACATCGGCGGTGGCGACCCTACATGATCCAAGAGAGGCCAGGTCTTACAGATTCAACCCACATTCTCACCCACATAATGTTTCTTCTCTTGACATCTCGTCCCCTCCCCCTCTTTGTCTCTAAGTGCTTCTCTTCCTCATCATCGACGGCGGTGACCCCTACCACCGTCAAGAACGGCGAGTCTCACAATTCTTACATTCTCACCCAAAGAATGTTTCGTCTCTTGACATCTCGTCCCCTCCCCCTTTTTGTCTCGAATAGCTGTTCTTGACTGCATCGGTTTGCCGGCCAGTCAAAACCAGCGAAATCTCCACGATTCTTATATTCTAACGAAGAATGTTTCGATCTCTTGAGATCGTCCCCTCCTCATTTTTTTCGAATGGCTTTTCTTCTCTGACGCCCGGTAGCGGCGACCTGCCGGCCCGGAGTCAAGGGCCAGTATCATAATTCTTACATTCTCACCCACAAAATGTTTCGACCTTTGACATCTCGTCCCCTTCCCCTCTTTGTATAGAAGAGCTTCTCTTCCGTAGCATCGGCGGCGGCGACCCCTGTCGCCGTCAAGAGCGGCAAGTCTCACAATTCTTACATTCTAACCCACAGAATGTTTCGTCTTTTGACATCTAGTCCCCTCCCCCTCTTTGTCTCGAAGAGCTTCTCTCCCGCAGCATTGGCGGCGAGGACCTATGCAGCCATCAAGAGCGGCACAATTCTTACATTCTCACCCACAGAATGTTCATCTCTTGAAATATCGTCCCCTCCCCCTATGTGTCTCGAAGATATTTTCTTCCGCATCATTGGCGGTAACAACCCCTGCCGCCGTCAAGAGCGGCTAGTCTAAAAATTCTTACTTTCACACCCACAGAATGTTTTGTCTATTAACATCTCGTCCCCTCCCCCACTTTGTCTGGATAAGCTTCTCTTTTGCAACATCGGCGACGGCGACCCCTGCCGCTGTCACGAGCGGCCAGTCTCATAATTCTTACATTCTCACCCACATAATGTGTCGTCTCTTCACATCTCGTCCCCTCCCCCTCTTTGTCTCGAAGAGCTTCTCTTCCGCAGCATCGGCGACGAGACCCTTCAGGTCGTCGAGAGGGCTGAGATCTCTCAATTCTTACATTCTCACCCACAGAATGTTTCGTCTCCTGACATCTCATTCCCTCATTCTCTTTATCTCGAAGAGCTTCTCTCCGAGCTGACATCGCGACCAGCGACCCACCCAGCCGTCAGAAGAGTGCGGCGATCTCTAATTCAGCCACATTCTAACCCACATAATGTTTCTTCTCTTGACATCTCGTTACCTCCCCCTCTTTGTCTCGAACAGCTTCTCTTCCGCAACATCGATGACGGCGACCCCTACCGCCGTCCAGAGGGGTATGTCTCACAATTCTTACATTCTCACCCACAGAATGTTTCTTCTCTTGACATCTCGTCCCCTCCCCCCCACTTTTCTGAAGAGCTTCTTATGACATCGGCGGTGGCGACCTATACGTAGTCGAGAGAGAGCTTGATCTCCACCGATTCTTACATTCTAACCCAAAGAATGTTTCGTCTCTTGACATCTCCTCCCCTCCCCCTCTTTGTCTCGAAGTGCTTCTCTTCCTCATCATCGGCGGCAGTGACCCCTACCGCCGTTAAGAACGGCAAGTATCACAATTCTTACATTCTCACCCGAAGAATGTTTCGGTCTCTTGACATCTGATCCTCCCCTTTTTGTCTCAAACCATTTCACATTCTTCCTAAAGCATCTATTGTGTGACCCACTGCCGCCGTCAGAGCGGCTCCAGTCTCTAATTCTTATATTCTAACCCACAGAATGTTTCGTCTCTTGAGATCTCGTCCCCTCCTCCTTTTTTTTTCGAATAGCTTTTCTTATGCGGCGGTGCGTATTTGTGACCACTTACGCCGTCAAAATGGAGTTAGTATCATAATTCTTACATTCTCACCCACAAAATGTTTCGACCTTTGACATCTTGTCCCCTTCCCCTCTTTGTATAGAAGAGATTCTCTTCCGTAGCATCGGCCCGGCGCGACCTATGCGCCGTCGAGATCGTACGCCTCACAATTCTTACATTCTAACCCCTGAGAATGTTTAGATCTTTGACATCTAGTCCCCTCCCCTCTTTGTCTCGAGCTTCTCTTACTTGACATTGGCGAGGCGGGGACCTCTAGCATGCGTCATGAGCGCCCGATCTCACAATTCTTACATTCTCACCCATAGAATGTTTCATCTCTTGACATATCGTCCCCTCCCCCTATGTCTCTCGAAGATATTTTCTTCCTCATCATTGGCGGTAGCAACCCCTGCCGTCGTCAAGAGCGGCTAGTCTCACAATTCTTATATTCTCACCCACAGAATGTTTCGCCTCTTGACATCTCGTCCCCTCCCCCTCTTTGTCCATAAGAGCTTCTCTTCCACAGCATTGGCGACGACGACCCACCGCCCTCGAAGCCGACTGTCTCAAAAATTCTTACATTCTCACCCTGAGGTACCGATCTCTCTTGACATCTTATCTCCTCCCCCTCTTTGTCTCGAAGACCTTCTCTTTAGCTGACATCCGCCGTGGTGACCCACTAGCTGCCGTCAAGAGCGGACCGTCTCAAAATTCTTACATTCTCACCCACATAATGTTTCATCTCTTGACATCTCGTCTCCTCCCCCTCTTTGTCTCGAAGAGCTTCTCTTCCGCAGCATCGACGATGGCGACCCTTGCCGCCGTCAAGAGCGGCCAGTCTCACAAATCCTACCTTCTCACCCACAGAATGTTTCGTCTCTTAACATCTCGTCCCCTCCCCCACTTTGTCTGGATGAGCTTCTCTTTGCGGCATCGTGGCGACCCTGGCTGGCATCACGGCTGGCCAGTCTCATAATTCTTACATTCTCACCCACATAATGTGTCTTCTCTTCACATCTTGTGCCCTCCCCCTCTTTGTCTCGAAGAGTTTCTCTTCCGCAGCATCGGCGGCGGAGACCCTTGCCGTCGTCAAGAGGGGCTAGTCTCTCAATTCTTACATTCTCACCCACAGAATGTTTCGTCTCTTGACATCTCGTCCCCTCCTTCTCTTTGTCTCGAACAGCTTCTCTCCCGCAGCATCGGCGGCGGCGTCCTATGCGTGGACAAGTGCGACCAGTCTCTGAATTCGCCACATTCTAACCCACAGAATGTTTCGTCTCCTGACATCTCGTCCCCTCCCCCTCTTTGTCTCGAACAGCTTCTCTTCCGCAACATCGATGACGGCAACCCCTACCACCGTCAAGAGCGGTATGTCTCACAATTCTTACATTCTCACCCACAGAATGTTTCATCTCTTGACATCTCGTCCCCTCCCCCACTTTGTCTCGAAGAGCTTTTCTTTTGCAACATCGGCGGTGGCGACCCCTACCGCAGTCAAGAGAGGCCAGTCTCACAATTCTTATATTCTCACCCACATAATGTTTCTTCTCTTGACATCTCGTCCCCTCCCCCTCTTTGTCTCTAAGTGCTTCTCTTTCCTAAATCGTAGTGACGTGACCCTACCCTTAGTCGAGAGCAGCGAGTCTCCTGAGATTCTTACATTCTCACCCAAAGAATGTTTCGTCTCTTGACATCTCGTCCCCTCCCCCTTTTTGTCTCGAATAGTTGTTCTTCTGATGCATCGGCGGCGGTGACCCCTACCGCCGTCAAGAGCGGTAAGTCTCACAATTCTTATATTCTAACCCAAAGAATGTTTCGTCTCTTGAGATCTCATCCCCTCCTCCTTTTTTTTTTTCGAATAGCTTTTCTTCTACGACGCCGGCGCGACCACACTTAAATCAAGAGAGGCGATATCATAATTCTTACATTCCTCACCCACAAAATGTTTAGACTGCTGACATCTAGTCCCTTCCCTCTTTGTATAGAAGAGCTTCTCTTCCGTAGCATCGTGTGTACCGCCGTCGAGAACTGCAAGTCTCCTAATTCTTACATTCCTAGCCCACGAGTGTTTCGTCTTTTGACATCTTGTCCCCTCCCCCTCTTTGTCTCGAAGAGCTTCTCTCCCGTAGCATTGGCGGCGAGGACCTATCACGACCATCAAGGCGGCTGGTTCTTACATTCTCACCCAGAGTGTTCATCTCTTGACATATCGTCCCTCTCCCCTATGTGTCTGAAGATGTTTTCTTCCGCATCATTGGCGGTAACAACCCACTGCCCGGCCAGTCAAGGCGGCTAGTCTAAATTCTTACTTTCACACCTGGGAATGTTTCGTCTATTAACATCTCGTCCCCTCCCCACTTTGTGCGGATAAGCTTCTCTTTTTGCAACGCTCGGCAATGGCCGGCCCACACATTGTCACGAGCGGCCAGTCTCATAATTCTTACATTCTCACCCATATAATGTGTCGTCTCTTCACATCTCGTCCCCTCCCCCTCTTTGTCTCGAAGAGCTTCTCTTACGCACCATCGGCAGCGGAGACCCTTTCCGTCGTCAAGAGGGGCTAGTCTCTCAATTCTTACATTCTCACCCACAGAATGTTTCGTCTCTTGACATCTCGTTCCCTCATTCTCTTTATCTCGAGGAGCTTCTCTCCAACAGCATCGGCGGATTTGCGGCCGGAATCAAGTCTGCCGACCCCGGGTCTCACAGATTCATGCATTTCTAACCCACGAGAATGTTTCGTCTCTTAACATCTCGTTACCTCCCCATCTTTGTCTCAAAACTGACTTCTCTTATGACATCGATGTGAAGGGACCCACCCCACGTCAAGAGTGGTATGTCTCACAATTCTTACATTCTCACCCACAGAATGTTTCTTCTCTTGACATCTCGTCCCCTCCCCCACTTTTTCTCGAAGAGCTTCTCTTCCGCAATATCGGCGGTGGCGACCCCTGCCGCCGTCAAGAGAGGCCAGTCTCATAATTCTTACATTCTAACCCAAAGAATGTTTCGTCTCTTGACATCTCCTCCCCTCCCCCTCTTTGTCTCGAAGTGTTTCTCTTCCTCATCATCGGCGGCAGTGACCCCTACCGCCATTAAGAATGGCAAGTATCACAATTCTTACATTCTCACCCATAGAATGTTTCTTCTCTTGACATCTCGTCCCCTCCCCCTTTTTGTCTCAAATAGCTGTTCTTCTAAAGCATCGGCGGCGGCGACCCCTGCCGCCGTCAAGAGTTTCAAGTCTCACAATTCTTACATTCTCACCCACAAAATGTTTCGACCTTTGACATCTTGTCCCCTTCCCCTCTTTGTATAGAAGAGCTTCTCTTCCGTAGCATCGGCGACGCGACCCACCTGCCGCCCCGTCGAGAGGCGTGAAGCCTCCTGATTCTTACATTCTAACCCACATAATGTTTAGATCTTTTTGACATCTAGTCCCCTCCCCCTCTTTGTCCCGAAGAGCTTCTCTCTCGGCGGTAGGCGGGGCGGGGACCTCCACATGTCATCATGAGGCGGTCATTCTCTAGATAACACATTCTCACCCATAGAATGTTTCATCTATTGACATATCGTCCCCTCCCCCTATGTTTCTCGAAGATATTTTCTTCCGCATCATTGGCGGTAGCAACCCCTGCCGCCGTCAAGAGCGGCTAGTCTAACAATTCTTACATTCTTACCCACAGAATGTTTCGTCTCTTGACATCTCGTCCCCTCCCCCTCTTTGTCCATAAGAGCTTCTCTTCCACAGCATTGGCGGAGCGGCCTAACGCCCTCGAGGAGTGGCTGTCTCAAAATTCTTGTTCTCACCTGAATTTTCGTCTCTTGACATCTTGTCTCCTCCCCCTCTTTTTCTTGAAGAGCTTCTCTTTGTGACATCACCGGCGACCCTGCTTTACCGTCGAGAAAACAGTCTCACAATTGTACATTCTCACCCGCGCAATGTTTCATCCTCTTGGCATCGTCTCCTCCTCTCTTTTGTCTCGAAGAGCTTCTCTTCGCGACCTTCGGCGGTGCGACCTTACCGCCGTCAGGCGACGATCTCCTAATCCTACCTTCTCACCCACGGAATGTTTCGTCTCTTTACATCTCGTCCTCTCCCCCTCGTTGTCTCGAAGAGCTTCTCTTTTGCATTATCGGCATGCGTGGAGCCCTATACCGCTCCGTCGAGTGGCGATCTCCATGATTCTTGGGATTCTCACGTACGAGAATGTTTCATCTTTTTGACATCTAGTCTCTTCCCCTTCTTTGATACCGAAGAGCTTGTCTTCCGACCATGCGGCGGCGACCTGCCGCCGTCAGGGAGATTTCAAGTCTCCGCAGTTCTTACATTCTCACTCACGGAATGTTTCTTCTTTGACATCTTATCCACCTCCCCTCTTTATCTCGAAGGCTTCTCTCCGCGGCATCGAGCCGGCGACTCCTGCCGCCGTCCAGAGCGACCAGGTCTCACAATTCTTACATCTCTCACAGGTGTTTCGTGCGGTGACATGTGATCCCCACCCCTATTTGTCTCGAAGAGATTTTCTTCCTTGACATCGACGGCGCGACCCTGCCCGTAGTCGAGGCTGACTAGTATCAAAATTCTTACATTCTCACCCACAGAATGTTTCGTCTCTTGACATCTCGTCCCCTCCCCCTCTTTTTCTCGTAGACCTTCTCTTCCACAGCATCGACGGCGACCCTGTAGCGTCGAGGCGGCCAGATCTCACATTTCTTATGTTAACCGCGGAATGTTTCGTCTCTTGAGATCTCGTCCCCTCCTCCTTTTTTTTTCGAATAGCTTTTCTTCTGCAGCATCGGCAGCGGCGACCTCTGCCGCCGTCAAGAGCGGCCAGTATCATAATTCTTACATTCTCACCCACAAAATGTTTCGACCTTTGACATCTCGTCCCCTTCCCCTCTTTGTATAGAAGAGCTTCTTATCCGTAGCATTGGCGAGGCGGCGACGATCTTAGCCGTTAAGACGGCAAGTCTCCTGAATTCTTACGACAACCCGCAGGAATGTTTTGTCTTTTGACATCTAGTCCCCTTTCCCTCTTTGTCTCGAAGAGCTTCTCTCCCGCAGCATTGGCGGCGGGGACCTCTGCCCATCAAGAGCGGCCAGTCTCACAATTCTTACATTCTCACCCACAGAATGTTTCATCTCTTGACATATCATTGCCCCTCCCCAATGTCTCGAGATGTTTTCTTCAGCGTCATTGGCGGTAGCAGCTTCTACCGTCGTCCAAGATCGGCTGGTCTCACAATTCTTACATTTCTCACCCACGGAGATGTTTCGGTCTCTTAACATCTCGTCCCTCCCCTCTTTGTCCGAGAAGAGTTTCTCTTCCACGGCATTAAGCGACGGCTGACCCTACCAGCCAGTCGGCGTTTGTCTCAAAATTCTTACATTCTCACCCATAGAATTTTTCGTCTCTTAACATCTCGTCCCCTCCCCCACTTTTTCTCGAAGAGCTTCTCTTTTTCAGCGTCCGTGTTGACCCTGCCGCCCGTCGAAGCGGACCGTCTCACTGATTCTTACATTCTCACCCGACATAATGTTTCATCTCTCTTGACATCTGTCTCATCCCCTCTTTGTCTCGAAGGAGCTTCTCTTCCATGACATCGCGGTGAAGGCCCTTGTCACCGTCAAGAGTGGCCAGTCTCACAAATCCTACCTTCTCACCCACAGAATGTTTTGTCTCTTTACATTTCGTCCTCTCCCCCTCTTTGTCTCGAAGAGCTTCTCTTCCGCATCATCGGCGTCGTCGACCTCTGTCGCCGTCAAGAGCGGCCAGTCTCACAATTCTTAAATTCTCACGCATAGAATGTTTCATCTCTTGACATCTAGTCGCTTCCCCTTCTTTGTCTCGAAGAGCTTATCTTCCGCAGCATTGGCGGCGGCGAGCCTTGCCGCCGTCAAGAGTTTCAAGTCTCACAATTCTTACATTCTCAGCCACATAATGTTTCTTCTTTTGACATCTTGTCCCCTCCCCCTCTTTATCTCGAAGAGCTTCTCTCCCGCAGCATCGGCGACGGCGACCCCTGCCGCCGTCAAGAGCGGCCAGTCTCACAATTCTTACATTCTCACCCACATATTGTTTCGTCTCTTGACATATCGTCCCCACCCCCTATTTGTCTCGAAGAGATTTTCTTCCGCAGCATCGGCGGCAGCGACCCCTGCCGCCGTCAAGAGCGGCTAGTCTCAAAATTCTTATATTCTCCCCCAAAGAATGTTTCGTCTCTTGACATGTCGTCCCCTCCCCCTCTTTATCCAGAAGAGCTTCTCTTCCACAGCATCGGCGGTGGCGACCCCTGCTGCCTTCAAAAGCGGCCATTCTAAAAATTCTTACATTCTCACCCACAGAATGTTTCGTCTCTTGACATCTCGT
Source organism: Tetrastigma voinierianum (assembly GCA_016808115.1). Taxonomy (NCBI): domain Eukaryota; kingdom Viridiplantae; phylum Streptophyta; class Magnoliopsida; order Vitales; family Vitaceae; genus Tetrastigma; species Tetrastigma voinierianum. Next base: position 106,816 of record JAEQBH010000686.1, on the reverse strand, counting down.
CCCCTCCCCCTCTTTGTCTCGAAGAGCTTCTCTTTCGCAGCATCACCGGCGGTGACCCCTGCCGCCGTCAAGAGCGGCCCGTCTCACAATTCTTACATTCTGATTAGTACCCAAAAAGTGCTATTTTGAATCCCGTTTAAGATAGGTTTTGAGTGCTTTTTGCGTACTAAACATATTAATTAAGTCGATTGACATGTGCAGGTCCATTAGCATTACTGATTTTGTTTCGAGGTTGTTTTTGGTTGTTTTGCAGATTTCGTAAACCTCCTCCATCATTTCAAGCTTGACATCATGAATTATGCTGATTTATGCTGAGTTCGTATAGATTCTGTTGATTGCATCGAAGCCTAGATGAAGATATTTCAATTTGGAAGGAAAAGTGCAAATTGGAGGATACGGGATGGGTACAGGTGAATTTAAACATGGCATAAGATTACCCCATGTGATAGCGAAAATTTAAATCTATGTGAATTTTATGATCATGAAAATTTCACTATAGTAAATTTTGGCTATCATAACGAAAATTAACGTATAGCGAAAATTTGGATTTTTTCTTTGTGTTACTAAGTAGTATGAATAATTTCGCTATCATGAAATTCAGCATGCGTAGAAATCTATTCCTTTGTTTTGTGATCCAGAAGCGACTCAGTTTTGATTAATTTCTCTTTTTGCCCTCAATGTAATCATATTATTTGAGTTGGTTGTTATTTTCACATATTTGGAAGGCTATATAAGCCATGTTATGGACATATTGTAACCTATTCCATTTCACCGACTTTTACACAGTCCATTTTGGTTCCCATTTTCTCTTCTCTCTCCTCTTTCTCTCATTTTCTAGTGCAACCACACCCCTTTGAGGATGACTTAGCTCAAAGGATGTTTGACTAAACCTCCTAACTATGAGGTGAGGGTTGCTAGGTTGTAGTTGATGTTAGTTTGCAGGTGTTCCTCTTTTTTCATGATAGAGTGCGCATTTTATTCATTTCAAACTTTCCAAACTAGGTTTAAAAGCTATTTAATGTATTTTCTTTGGTTAATACTTGGCATGCTTTAGGGTTCAGTGTATTCTTAATGGTAGATACACTGACATTCTTTAGATGTCATTTACGAGCCATTGAAAGTAGGTTAAATGTTGTATTTTCAACTGCTGAAACATTAAATGCTCAGTAAATGCTTTGGTTCAAATAGGAAGGTTACTAAGGGTTGGTTTTAAAGTCAAACAAAGATCCGGTTTGGAAATGACTATATGTCATTTTGCCTAATATCGAGAAAATAACCCGAGACACCTCTATAACCCCGTCATATCAAACTAGTAACCCCAAAACTTCAAAGTGTTTCTTTTTCTTACATCTTATTTTAAAGCGCTTGCTTAAGCGTAGTGACACCATCGACCGATTTTAATGCAAATCCGAAAATCCAAATGAAAGCCTCGCCATTTTGAATCATGATACGAGTCATTTGTAAGATGAAAACCTATCCCTGAGTTCGACCCTAGAACCGCTATACTGCAATAGCTTGACTACGGAAGTAGGAGGAAATTTAGGATACAAATTTTGTTGACTTCAGATCACCCTACTATGGCACGAATCAAATGGCGCGGATTCTTTGGGATGGTGCCAAACTCACGGATGATGAGTTGATATTATGTACTTGTAATCTTCATTACAGTATTAGTGACTCTTACCACTTGCGATTTTCATTAGTTAAATTATCGAGTTTTTTCTCGTGATCCTCTTGGGTTGTTTTTATTATTACAGTCAGTTTATTATTTGGCTAACACTGATCCTCTTTGGCAAGCCTTTTTGTTGTTCTTTGCTTTATCTCTTTTTGTGTCACAGGTGTTTATGTATCACTGGGATAGAGATATATCAATTGAAGTTTACCAAAGTCGTACCTGGCTTGAACAAGGTTGTGAAGTCGGTGTGCCGCAAATGAGCGAAATAAGTTGCTCTACGAGGAGCAGCCAAGAAGTCAAACAAACAACTCTATGAATCGACAACATACATGTCAATGAGGACCTCCTTACACCTCTGAGTTAGTGCTCCTTCACGCATCATACCACAGGGATGCGCTTGAGTTAGACCTGTCACAGTGCCCCTACTCCCAACTTTTCATGGTATGGAAAATGAAAATCCATACACACATATCCGGGATTTTGAGGAAGTATGCATAACTTTTAAGGAGGGTGTAACCGATATGGATTTAATGAAGTTGAAGGCATTCCCATTAACCCTTAATGACAAAGCCAAAATATGGCTTAATTCATTGAGACCAAGAACCATTAGAAGCTGGAGCCCAGGCTGCGGCGCAATTTTAAAGAAATTCGCCCGGTCTTTCATAAGACCCGATAATTTAAAGAGGCAAATCCGTTTGCGGCCCATGACAATGAGAGGTTCCGGTCTTTGGGAGAGGTTCCACGGGGCTCCATCAGTGCATGTCCACATCATGGTTTCGATACATGGATGCTTGTGAATCACTTCTATGGTGGTATGTCTCCAGCCATGAAGCAACTACTGGAAATAATGTGTGGAGGGGACTTTTTGAGCAAGCACCCAGATGAAGCAATGGACTTTTTGAATTATGTGGCTGAAACTTCCAAGGGATGGGATGAACCAAACCCAAGGGAGGTGGAGAAAATGAGGCCTTCAGCCCACCAAAGGGGATGCATTTTGCACTTTCTGAGGATATGGAGATGAAAGCAAAGATATCAACCTTAGCTAGGAAGGTGGAAGAGCTGGAAGGAAAAAGGCTACATGAGGTACATGCAATGACTGAAAACCCTGCAAAGGCCAACCCATGCATCAATTTCCAATCCACTGGCCACCCAGAAGAACACAGTCCAATCGCTCCCTTAGTGAGAGACTTGATGTCAGAGCATGCGATGCCGTGGGCGATTCAAGCCACGATGATGCCTATATGGTAATACATATAATTCCAATTGGAGGAACCAACCTAATCTCTCTTGGAAGCCTAACCCCCTTGCTTATGTACCTCCTGGTGCCAAACAACCGTTTGGTTCCTCACCTCAACCACAACCATCACCATCATCATCCCCTGTTGAACCGAGCTATCTTAAATTTAAGCGAGGTGGTAGGTGATTTTGTGGAAGAACAAAAGGAATCAACGTCTGATTGGCTCAAGATTTGATCTTTATGAAGCACCACGAACAAGAGAATAGATGGGCTTGAGAATAGCCTTAATAAGAAAATTGAGAATCTGCAGTATTCCATCACAGGATTACTAATTTGATGGAGTGCGGGGAGAAGGAAGATTCCGCTTCCAAAACCTTGCCGAATACGAAGGGTCCATGAAATAGGTTATTCCGGCAACAAAGGATCGATGGAAGTAAAGGCTATCATCACTTTAAAGTGGAAGAATTAGTGTCGGTACCCAAGATTGCTGAAGAAACAGAAAAGGAAAAGGAAGGTGAGCACGAGAGAATAATAATCAGAGAAGATTGATGAAAAACATTGATTCATACCACGGTAGGGTGATCGGAATCCACAAAATTTGTTTCTATTTTTTTCCTCCCTCTTTTGCCGTGGTCAGCTCTGAACATAACAGATAGTTCAGTGCTGGATGGTTTCACTCTTTCAGTGTTTGTATCTTGGTTTAAATGGTGAGGCTTTCATTTGGATTTTCGGTTTGCATTAAAAGTGTGGGTGTGTTGTCACTAGGTTAAGCCCATTTCGTTTAAAATAAGGTGTGGAAAGGGGGCCTTGAAGGTTTGGGTCACTAGATTAGCATGTGAGGTTATAGGTGTCCTCTCGGGTTATTTCCTCGCATTAGGGCAAAATGACATATAGTCATTGCCAAAACCGGATATTTGTTTAGCTTTAAAAACCATCCCTTAAAAACATTCCCATTTGAACCTAAGCATTTACTGAGCATTTAATGTTCCATCAGTAGAAAACATAGCATTTAACCTAATTTTAGCAGCTCGTAAATGACATCTAATGAATGTCAGTGTATCTACCATTAGAAGCCTGCCCCGAACCTAAACATATCATCAGTATTGACAAAGAAAATACATTAAATAGCATTAAACCCTAGTTTGGAAAGTTTGAAACACATAAATACGATTACTGCTCCATTTTAAGACAAAGGAACACACCACAAACCACCATTAACCAACTAACTTAACCCTCCTCTTCAAGGTTTGAGTCTTAGAGCATGCTTTGAGTTGTCATCCTCAAAGGGGTGTGTGTTTATTGGCCAGAAAAATGAGAAGGGATGTGAAACTGCAGCATCAGCTATGTGGTAAAGTTAGCGTTACAAAATGTTATAAAGTGGCTTATATAGCCTTACAAGAGATGTGAAATACAAAAATAACCAAAATAAAATGATTATTGTGGTAAAATGGGAATTACACAAAACGGAGGTCGTTTGGATCCGCAAGAAGGGCAACATTTTAGCTATGCATGGTGATTTAGCTATCATAAGCGAAAATTCCAAACTATCATAGCGGAAATTTCGCTATCATAGTGAAAATCAGACATAGCGAATTTAAGGGCTCGTATGCCGCGATAATTTCGCTATGATAGCGAGGAATTTCGGCCTATCATAATTGACCTGCGACATTTTAGCTAGAACCCAGTACACTACCATTGCGAAATTTTCGCAATCCTTACGAAAATTTCGCTATGCCATAGCGAATTCACGATCTCTGCATTGCTTCTGCACGTCGGCTTGCATTTCTTCCTTTCCGGCTCCCAGCATTTCTTCATCCCGGCAGTGAAATGTGAAATTCACTCTGAACTCGGCATAAAACATCATAATTACGATGCCAAGCTTGATGATGGCGGAGGTTCTTTGAAACATGCAAAACTACCAAAAACAACCTCGAAACAAATTAGAAGTACTAATCGGACCTACATGTCATTAGAAGCCAATTAATATGATTAGTACGTAAAAAGCACTCAAAACCTATCTTAAATAGGACTCAAAATAGCACTTTTTAGGTACTAATCACACCCCCAACCGACACGTTGCTAGTCCCTTAGCAATGCTAAAAATAATAAAGGGCATGCAGGCTACGCTTTTGCAAAAAGAGTATGTTTTCAAAAAGTGTGTGTACAAGTGAGGCCTTACCTTCAGCATGAACAATTTAGACTCTGTACAAAATCCATCATGAGAGAACAAATGCCATATAAGAACAAGTTTGGTGACATCAATTCCGAGGAAGTCAGCCCGAACTTCCACACAAATCCTAAGTGCTTTTCGTGTCGGTTTGAACGATAAGTTACAAAGCTATTCCACCACCCATTGAAACTCTTTGCAAGGGCCTTAAGCGATGATAACCTAAATAGATTCAGTTACCGCTTATTTCTTTCTTTGATTGCATTGTAGGGTGCAATCTTTGGCTTCGACTTCTGATCCGTGCGGGGGTCCACCGATGACTCCCGACCCGATTAAGGTTTAGGGCACCAAGTCATAAGGATCTCTCGGCCACAAACTCCTCGGGCTTCACCGGACTTGGAATGATTTGAGGTCGCACCTACAGCTGGCTAAAACTCCACCCATCAAGCCAGTGAGCACGAAGTCGGTGACTCCCGACCGATTGAAGGTTTTAGAACCTTAAGACTTTAAAGGCTTTTCGCCATTATACCCCTGGGGTGTGTTCGGGTTTCAAGAGGAAAAGTGTCATGACTTTCAATTCTCTCTTGCTCTTCTTTCTTTTTCTTTTATTTTTCTTTTCTTTTTATTTGGAAGACTTCATTGGGTCTTCGTGGGTAACACAAACCTGTATGGGTCGTCCCAGCGGATCTAAGGCCGGCTTTGCAAAGTGAAAAGAGGTATATAGCTTCACAACCTATTGATAAAAACTGATGTGCATTGTGTGTGATTAGCTAAAGGCGGATGTACAAGGTTGAAACTATGGAACTTCAATCGACCAAAAACTTAATCATACATGGAACTGTTCTAACATTATGGTAGCACACACGGCTTCAATTCTTCAACTAAAGGTAAGAGCAAAAACATAAAAATAAAGGTCTGGCTTGACCTCAATTTTAACAAACAAATTTGGAGGCTCTGCGGGGGCATCTTGAAACCGACCAAAACAAAAAAACAAAGTATAGACATTACTTTCAACACGGTATCTGGCATGGGAATGAAAAGTTAGAGGGATGGAATAGTACCCCCTCGATCGATGGTGAGAAGAAGGATCATCCCAGCTGGGCGGGCAGTGCTTTGTTGATGGATGATTTCCTTTGCACCTACCAACAAAAAACAAACATACCCTCAACTGATTACCGCAATATTTTAACAAAATAGAAACTTAAGCAAAACTAAGCGAGTTAAAATAGTGGCTTAAGACATTGTAGAACCCTTGAATGTGGCTGTGGGTCACAAGGAGGGTCCAGAAGGAGAATTTCCTCCATGACTACAATCTGCTGCACAACATAGGGCTTCACCCTCTGTCCATTGCTTTGATCACCTATTATCATTTGGATTAGTAGGTCTTGAACCATTGGGGTGTGCTGAGCAGTGAATGGGCGAGTCGGCTGCGAGCAGAGCTTGCTGAAATAGATGGAGTTTGGAATCATACAGGAAGACTTGGTCCCCCTTGTTGAAATTTTTGCAAGTTATCATTTGATCATGCCATTTTTTCGACCTTTCCTTTGCAATCTTCGAGTTCAAGTAGGCATCTTTTCGTATTTCCTCCAACTCGTTGAGATAAAGGAACCTTTTGAGCCCGGCCCTGCTTAAATCCATGTTCAACATCTTGATTGCCCACCATGCTTTATACTCGATTTCCACTGGAAGGTGACATGCCTTGCCGTAGACCAACCGATAAGGGGACATTCCTAGAATCGTTTTGAAAGCGCATTACGCAGGCCCGATGAATCAAGCAATTTGACAGGACCCGATCTTTTACGTTTGTTGTTCTACTTTCTTAGAATGGTCTTAATCTCACTTTGTTGGCTAGTTCTGCCGACCCCTTTGTTTGAGGATGGTAGGGTAGCCACTCGTGTTTCACACCATATTTAGCCATGAGGTTTCGAAGGTTTGTTACATAAATGAACCCCATCACTAATAATGGCTTTTTGTACCCAGACCTAGAAAGATGTTTGCTTTCAGAATTTGAGCACCACCACATGGTCGTTGGTTTTGCGAGTTGCCTCGACCATTTGGACAAATAGTCTACTCCCACCAATATGTATGTATGACCATAAGGCGTGGGAAAGGTCCATGAAATCGATGCCACGAACATCAAATAGCTCGACCCTTCAAATTGGGTTCAAAGGCGTCATATGTGGCGAGACAATTTCCCGAGCCTTTGACATCTGTCACATATTCGGCACATTTGGTGTGCTTCTTTCAACAGGGAAGGCCAGTAGAAACCAGACTGCAGCACCTTCATTGATGTATTTTGGGAAGCAAAGTAGCCACCACAGGCACTCTTGTGGCGATGGCCCAGAGTCATGTTGTTAACAACCGGGCACACACTTCTAATTATCGATGCATACGGTATTTAAGCGAAGGGGCTCTTTGATGAGTCAAAACTCATTGGATTTTTTAAATCATTTTTCTGAGTTTATTATGAGAATAATGTTGAATTGTTTGTAGAAAAATGATAAATTATTTCGAATTCAATTAGGAAAATCTGTGAGAAAATCAAATTTTAGCAAAAATCGGGAAGAAATCGACCTCTTGTGAGGTGGTCGCGATACCATTTTGATGTCGCGACACCAAAAGGAGATAAATGATGTCGCGACATAACTCTGAGGTCGCGACAAGGATCTGTCTATGAAGCCATAAGAGAGGTCTTTGCAAGTAAAAGAAGTCGCAACTAGTTTTTAATTGAAGGGTCAAATTGAAGTCGCAACATGCTATATAGGTCGCGACATGAAAACAGGAACTGAAGTCTTGACAAGAAAAATGATGTCGCGACCACTCATTCAGGTTGCAACCTAAAGAAGAGCTGAGAAGAAGAAAAGGATGTCGCGACATTATTTTGATGTCGCGACACGAAATAGTTTGGAAAGAAAATCGGTTTGCAGCGTGCGGGAATTCGCCTTTGAAGAAGAAATGGCGAAACGCGGAAATTAAGTGACACAACCATGGTCGCGACATAAAACTGGAAGTTATGAAGACAATGATGTCGCGACATGTAACTGAGGTCGCGACATCAACACTGAAGGAACACTGAACAAATGAGGTCGCGACATCATTTTGATGTCGCGACCACTAATCAATGCTGTTGAAAGACAAACATGTTGCAACTTGAAAGGAAGAGGTCGCGACTGATAATGAGCCATCAAGAGAATTCCATGCGACATCAACGAGGTAAGCGACATAAAGCAAATGAAATTTGGGCTTTTCTTTGGATTTTCACGGAGTATTTTGGGAGTTCGGCCCGGTTCTTTTTCTTTACGATTATAAATAGAGAGCTTTCGAATAGTAAAGTAGTTTTCTCCTTCTTCACTACCCAGAAAAAGGGAAAAGAATAGGAACTCAGTGTATATTATAAGTGAGATTTTATTTTTTTAGTTTATTTTGATTTTGAATCTGCGAGTATTGCAAAACGAGTAGAATTTGGATTGTTGGATTTTGTTATTTTCTTGATATTACTTGCTGAAATTTATGAAATCTAGACAAATTTAAAATTCATTTCTTCAGGTTTTATTGCAATTATTGTGGATATGCGTGATCGACGCTGTTTCTTAATTCGCGATGCGTGTCAGGCTGCGACTCAAGTGGATTTGATTACATTTGATTCTGATCTTTCTTTGCACAATTTACGGAGAATTAATTTGGGTTGGTTTGCCAATGGTGTCGTTTTTCCAATGGATAAGTTTCCGATCGTAGTACACTAGTACGGTGAGGGAATGTATCTTCTACGATATCGGGATGCCCTCGGGTGACACGAGAGACGAGAGATTCCTAAGAGTTGAGGCATTCTTTTGCGGTTATGTTCGATACCATTGTGAAGCGCTAAGCTCTGAGAGTTCATTTTGATAAATCCCCATTCGCTCATAATTGAAGTTGGAGGGGTGTATTTAACAACTATAAATAATCGAGTTCCTGCACTTAATCTACAGTGCAGTTCAATCTCCGTGTTAGCTTAAGATCTAATCAAGGGGAAAGGGGATAAGCCTATAGATGCGAAGGATGAGCCACTAATTAAGTAGTAGAAGTTTCTGAAAATCTGAGAAGGTAAAGCAAAGTTACTGTTTGTCAATAGGAAATGGGTATGAAATGCTAGAAAGAAAAATACCGGATCTTGCAAGAGAATGTGGAATACGGTCATTGTTTTTTGATCTTGTATTCGAGAGGCGGGATGTTAAATCGAGTGAAAGGGAAATCAATTCCGATAATTAGTACATCTTGGGCCAATCGAGATCCATACGAGAACGAAAGTAACGGATATAGTGCTGGAATTGACTGTTCCATTGTATTTCATTGATAGTTTTCGTTTCTCACAGTAAACTGATTCAATCCATTCTTTTATGTACAATTTATTTTTAGTCATTTACTTTTGTTTTAGTTTAATTTGAGAATAGTCAGTAGTATAGATTTTAATTTTTGTAGTTTTGATAAAACTTTAACTATGAGTTAAGGTCAAATAGTATGAAATTTATTAGTTGGGAATTAGTTGACTGTAGTCGCTATCAATCTCTGTGGGAATGATACCTGGACTTACATTCAGATTTACTACTTGTATGACCTGTGCACTTGCAGTGCCATATTTGAACCCTTGTTTAATCCTGAGACCTTAAGAAAATTTATTTTGTAAGCCAAATTATCGGAGTGACATGTGTATGAAATTGTAAGGCTCTTGTAGTGTGTTATTTTGATGGGTTTTAGTCTATATAGAAAAGGTGAACAAGTTTTATGGCGCGTTATGAAGTTGAAAAATTGAGTGAATCAATATTCTGACAAAAGAAGGAAGTACTAATTTGGACATTTTAAAGAAAAGAACAAAAATAGTTTTTCAAGCAGTGGCTACATCAACCACTAATTTCTAACAAGCCATGTTGGATATAATTGTTTGAGTTTGACTAATCCTATTAATTTGAGTGTATTTTGATTACAGGAAAACCTTTAATGCATAGGAAACAGGATTCGACAGGTCAATGAACTAATTGGAGAGAACCCCTCGAAGGGCTTAAAGACAAAAAGAAGCGAAGACACGACCATGGCGGATGAGAGACATGACCAGACAGGAGAATTGAGAGGGCCCGACGAGAAGGCTAAATTCTTGACATTGGGAGGTTGCAGGAGCTATTATTCGGGAGGATTGATACGCAATCGAGACTGACCCTCTTGTAGATGCAAACAATTTTGAACTAAAGCGGAAGCCTTGTTCTGACTAGTTCGACAACTTGTCGGTTTCTTGGGGTCACTTACAGAAGACCGAATGAGCACGGAAGATTTCTCAGAATGGTAGTCTGATGAAATTTGAGCGGTGTGAGACCCAGTGATAAAAATTGCATCTCTTCCCTTTTTCTTTGAGAACATACTTGACCACATGGTTTGAATCATTAACATATAGTTACATTGATACTTAGGAAAAGTTGGTAGAAGCTACTTAAGTGAGTTCTTTCCCCGTCTCTCACTTGAAGGCGAGGAATAATAGTATTCCAACAAAGGGGAAGATGAGAGTCTATGTAGCTTGGGGAAAATTAGAAGAGGTTCTTTGAAGAGATGCCCGATGCACATGGAATAGATCTGAGAAGATACGGATGGACGCAATTATCATGCTCTAAATGATACATCTAAAGGTATTATTGATGCTTCATGCTGTGGGGCATTCAAGCGAAAAAGTGTTGAAGAGGCGAGAGATCGATGAAACTTAGCAAATGCAATATAAGCTCCATCGAGTTTTAAAAGAGGCGGCAAGGAAAGGAGTCATGGGTGGCGAGATGTGACCATGGAAGCGAAGTTAGGATGCCATAATGTGGATGAATGAACAAGAGAGGAAGATGCACACTGCTCATGAAATAGAAGCAGTGGAAAGAGAACTTATGAGAAGAAGTGCTGAAGTGACAACAGAAGAAGTTTCTTATGGTGCAGATGAGGTTAAATACGTGAACGAGCAAAAAAGTTATCATTTCAAACCAAATCTAACACACCCACCTTCTGACCCAGTGGCCCGAGGAACCATGAGAATTTCTCATATGGTGGAGGCATACATAGCCCCTGAGCAGAGACAACATCCTCAACAAGGATATGAAGCCACAGGTTCAGCGGCGGCAGGAGGTGGCGAGAAATGAATACTTGGGGTCAAGGAGGACCCGACCATTTGAAGAACGAATCTTTAGCAGTTCATAGAGCAACGAAGCTGGCCACAATTCCATGAGCTATCAGACTTGGAAGCTTTCAAGTCTGATGCCAATATTTCAGAAAATGCTGACTTTATTTGAAAAATTTAGAGACACAAGTAGGAAGCGGCCTGAATATGCGAATCGAGCAGGGAACATTCCTAGTGATACTCGAGAAAAACCCAGGCGCATGGCAATTCGATTAAGAAGTGGGAAGGATTTGAGCGACAACAAGAGGGACGAAAGGAAGAGGCAGGCGGAGAAAGAGGAGAATGAAAAAGAAGAAGAGAATAACAGCCAGATTGAACAGCTGAAAGGAAGTAATGACCAGAAAAAGAAGGAAGGAGTACCAGCGTATACACCTGCAGTGCCATTCCCACAGAGACTTCAGAAGTCAAGAAGAGAAGAACAGTTTTCTAAATTCTTGGATATTTTCAAGAAAATAGAAATAAATATTCCATTTGCGGAGGTGATAAGCCAAATGCCTCTTTATGCAAAATTTCCGAAGGAAATCTTACGAGCGAAAAGAAAGATAGTCGAGGAGGGTATAGTTAGCAATTTGCTACTTGCAATGCTATTACTTGTGGAAGCTCGTAGATGAAGAATGCGAGTTTCACATTCCTGCTCCATAGGGAAATATGAGTTCAAGAAAGCTTTATGTGATTCTGGAGCAAGTATAAATTTGATGCCTCTATCAGTTGTGCAGAGACTTAGTTCGGGGGAACTTACCCTAACAGCAATTACATTACAGATGGCTGATAGATCAATGGCACAACCAGAGGGCATTCTGGAAGATGTACTTGTCAAGGTTGGGAAATTCGTTTTCCCAGTGGATTTTGTTGTCATGCAGATGGAGGAAGATACCCAAGTTCCTTTGTTCTTTGGAGGCCTTTGCCCAGCAGGAACTATGATAGACGTGCGAAAGGTGGCCCGACACTGGAGTTGGGGATGAAGCGGTGCAATTTAATATTAATAGAAGTCGGAACATCCCTGTGTAGAGAGCCCTTAAGCAGGTTGGCCATGGGCATGTAGAGCAATAGCCTTCTCGATGATGGTGGATTCTGAATGTATCATTGACACTCTACTCAGTAAATTGAGATGAATTTTCAGTATCTTGAGTCTTGATTGTGAAGTCTTGCCTTCAAAATTTGTTTGCAAAGGAAGCTTGATCCTGATATAGTAAACGGTCGAATGAAATGCTTGACGGCGCAAACTCATGGCTTGAGGAAACTAGTGCAGAAGGGCTAACATTGAAAGAATTGCCCAGTCATTTAAAATATGAGTTTTTAGAACCAGAAAAGAGAAAACATGTTATCATATCAGCTGCATTAATTGAAGATGAAGAACAGAATTTGCTGGTAATTTTGAGAAAATACAAGGAAGTAATCATGAGGAGTTCAAAGTTAATGGTCAGAGATTAAAGCATTACATTGGGAGAAAGCAATTGGAAGATGAACCTTAGTTAAAGATGAAGAAAATTGAAGAAAGCGGAACAATGCGGCCCAAAGTCGAGGTAAAGACTAAAATTGAGTAGCTTTGTGGAAGGCAATCCACACCGATTTAATATTAAATTTTCTTGTTTCATTTTACAGTTTAAGTGTTTAAAATTTTTAATAGATTCTTGTAAAATTTATATATTAGTGATTGAAGTAATTTAAATAATTTTTAGTTTCTGAGGACAAAGGAAGATTGTGCAAAAGAACATCCCAAAGGCAAACTTCAATCGACATAAGAGAGATCAAAGGGACGGTTTTCTTTACTGCGATCTGATTTTAGATTGTCTTTGATGCAACATGATTGAAAGTTTGGGGAAATTTTATTTTGTGCGATGCTTAATTGCTGAATGTGATGCATAATGGAAATTGCTGAATTTTTACATGATATAAATGAGTTGAGTTGTAGTTGTTTTGATTGGAATTGAATAAATTGCAATTGTTGTGAAATTGAGTGTTTTTGTTTTGGGTCTCAACATTTATTCAAAAGTGGAAACCAAGAGTGCTGGATGTGAAGAATACAAAGTGGAAAAGAAAGTCAAAATAATGAAATTGAGATTTACAAGCGAAATAAAGAGATAAAGAACATTTTATGTTGCAGCACAATTTTCCTGTCCATGACCTAAATTTTTAGGTCACGACATGGCCACGAAGTCGTGACCAGAATAGTCCTAAAGTCAAATAAAGAGGATTAAAGCCTTTCATTTGGGCATCAGGCCGGTTAAAATGAAATGCATTGAAAATCACTAATTTAGAGGCCCAACATTTAATGTCGGGACTTCCATAACGCTTTCATGACATTAAACCCAGCGTCTATTCCGATTCAAATGTCAGTAAAGCTGCTGACTTTCATTGACACTTTTCAGTTCCGCATCCATCTTTTGGAATTTTGAAACCCTAGAACTAGGAAGTTCAGCAATTCCCCCAGAAACCTTCAATCATGGCAGCAAACCAAGATGAAATCAACAATCTAAACAAAATGATCGACGAAATCATGGGCGATAATGTCGAGCTTGATGAAAGAAACTCGGTCGGAGACTGACACGAAGAAGAAGTAAAATGCTGAATAGGAACCAGGTAGGAGGATAGGCAACTGAGAAAGAACCATGAGGAAAGAAGACAAAGGACTTCGTTTCACAAGAAGCCAAGCATTGTGGAACAAGGTAGTGTTGATCAGAACTTTTGTTCTGCGAAGAGGTTTTAAGCAGTAATTTCCCGTTTTGAGTAATTAAAAGAGAGGTTGAGAGTTCTTTTGTGAGCACAAAGCATCAGGGTTTTCAGCTCTTCCCAGGGAATTCTACGCAAATATGGTGGGAATGAAGGATAATTCTGTATATGTAGAGAGGGAGTTTTAGGTGCCTGGGTGATAAAAGAATAAATGAAGTTTTTAAAGCCCGAGATTCAAGCATGGGTCGAAATCTGAAAATTGTTGGAAAACCCAAATTATAAAATAGTGAATCGCTTGAATTTGGAGGAGAAGGAAATGGGAGAGTATTCAAGGCAGACCCTCACCATGCCATCAGAGGATCTCTTACGAAGAGGCAAAGGTTTGGTTTATTTCATACGTTACGTAATAATGCGGGCCCAAACACCTTAGCACGGTCGAGGAGAGCAGAAACTGATCTTATTGTATGCCTTTTTAAAAGGATACAAAATGAACATCGGTATTTTAATGGGAAGTCATTAGAGGTACCATTAGCAATAAAGGAGAGAAAGGAGGAGAAGGACTGGAGGCACAGTGACAAGCGAGACAGTGACAACAGAGAGGAGGGATGATCTGACAGAACCACCATTACTGTTGTTTCTAATGGGGTGAAAGGAGTTGGGAAGAAGTAAGGTCCTCGGGTTCCTACAACTTCGTGGGGAGTAACAAGGGGATAAAGGGAAGGAAGCAAAGAAGTGACGATTACTGGAGGGGAAGTCGCGGAAACAAGTAGGTGATAAATAAGAGGCGATAAAGAGAGTGGGAGGAGATGCCGGGCAGTATCCTCGAAGCGAAGAAGAACCTTTAAGGATAAGCCCAACATATCCTCACATCTCGAAGTGCGGAGCAGGTACCGGTTTAGCGAAGCCTCCGGGAGCATAGCGGGGAAATGCTGAGATAATGGAAATCTGAAAACGATGAAAAGGAAATGGAGGAAAGAGAACTACAAATCAGAACGACAACAAGATCGGAGAAGGAATTTGTGACTACGGCCCGAAGGAAGGAACAAATATGGGAAAGAAAATTGGAGAATAAGAGGAAGAGAAGAACATAAAGAAGAGTTGAAGACAAGAAGAAGATGATGAGCAGAATTCGAGACATACATGCAAACTTACAATAATCGATTCGGAAAAGAGATGCTGAATTGCTAAATATCATGAAGAAGGAGAAAGAAATGGAAAATAGCATGCTAGAAAGATCGATGGGTTCAAGCAAACTTATACAAAAGGCTGTTCAAGTTTGAGAATAATGAAAGAGATCACTTGACTTGAAAATGATGATGAGTATAGAAGAAGGAAAACATGGTTGGAAAGAGCCTTGGACTTAATCGGCCAGTTTTATGAAAAATTTGCTTGAATGTATCTCGGAGTAGAAGGAGCAGTCAATCAAAGTGGGGAGGCAAGATACTCTTATTAGTGCGATTACAAATAGTAATGAAACATCTGCAAGGGGCGAAGCTGAAATAAAATTTCCCAGGTTTGATCCAGGTGAAGCAGTTTTGATGTGGGCCTCCAGACATAATACCTAAAGGGCATCTGAAAGAAAGGAAAGCTGAGATATTTTAGCATGTTATAGATATATACATTAAAATTTTTAATAGGAAACTGATTTGGACCATTTTTACATGTCCTTTGTTTGATTGACTTCTCATTTTATAAGTATTCTATTTGCTTAATTAGATAGTTTCTCATTTGAAGAATAAAAATTTGATTGTGAATAAAATTCCTGTTGATTTACAAATTGATTAATTCAATGATCTACGAATCTACTGTTTAAATGTAATTTTGTTTATCTTTTTAGGAATCAAATAAATAATTATGTTCTTTCAAGAACAGAAATTCGGGAAAGAACAGTGGCTCAAGAATCGAACCTGAAATTAGAGTATTCATCGCTTTTGTTTAAATTCGCTTTTAGCGCAAAGATTGAAAATTGTTATCATGATGGAAGAAAATACTTGGTTGAAATAATGTAAGTAAACAATCAATAAATACAAGTCTTGAAGAAATAATACACTTAGGTCAACAAAACTATTGAAACTTTAACAGGAATTAGGAATATCTTCTGGGAGATTTAGGATTGAGAATCCATAGTCCTAGAACTTGTTTGAATATTGATTTGGTGCGAACAATCAACAAGAAATGATAGAGGCCATCTTTTGGAAGCTGATTTTCTTAAGCCTACTTCCTCAAAATATAAGCTAGTCATATTCTCTAGTTCCCTTGATTCGAGCCAAATAGCCTTATTTCTTCTGATAACAAAGAATTGAAAACCTAAATTCCTCTCGCAATAAACCCACAAAGAAAGAGCCCAAATTATCCGCCTAGCTCGTAAAGAGTTAGTATAAAAGAAACAAGTTCGGGGAACAATATTTTCCAAATTTTGATAATGAAGGAGTTTGAAGAAGTAAAGAAGCAGGTTAGTGAAATAAGGAATAAGTTTTGTTGCGGGCCAATTTCCTGAACAATTAAGCCGTAGGGGGGTGTTTTAACACCTAGCACCCTAATGCCAACCGGTATGGGAGTTGTTAGCCCAAAAGTTCTCTAAGAGTAATAGAAAGCCTAAGAAGACAAACATCAGACTATTCCAAATCTTAGAAAATAAAAGTTAAAAGGAGTTAAAGAACAAAGGAATCTCATTTTAATCAATGAATAAATGGAAATTGAAATTCCAAGAAAAGAATTTAAAAGATGAATCAAAGTTAAGATTGAGGAGAATCGAAGTTAACAAAGAAGAAAAGTGGTGAAAGCTCGGGAGGCAACAAGTGTAGAGAAAAGATGGAAACTGGCACTTTACAACCCAAATTTTTCCTATCTACCCAATTACCTATCCCAACATTACAAGCCTCAAAGACCATTGATTTTAGAATGTTGTCTTACCTACATTAGTGGAGATCAATATGAAAAACAAGCCTATGGGACTTTGACAAATAGTCTAAGAAAACACTGATTAACTAAATTCCACATGAAGATGAAAAGGATTGATGACCTGCACACACACACACAGAACAAGACTTGTAAAATAAACTGTTTAAATACATTAGTTTATCAACACTTTGCGGATAAGTATACCAAGTCCGGTTCTTGCATCAAACCCCGAAATTAAAATAATATTGGTATCTCTAATTCGCATCGAAGGTGGAATGAGAAAGACTCCGTGGTATGAATCAAAAATGTCCTAAAAATTTTCTAACTATTTGTTTCGAGACAAACAATTCTTTTCTCATTGGGACAACCAAAATTTTAAGTTTGGGGAATTTGATGAGTCTAAAAACTCATCGATTTTTTAATCCATTTTTCTCGAGTTTATTATGAGAATAACATCGTTTAGAGAAAACGATAAATTAACTCAAATTCCAAATTGCAGTGAAAATACAAATTTAAAATCAAATTTGAGCAAAATCGGGCAAAACAAACAGTGAGAATCGAGGTCGCGATACCTTCATTTTGATGTCGCGACACCGTGAGATAGCCTGCCGTGACATAACTCACAGGTCGCATTGATCCGTTTATGAAGCCATAAGAGAGTAATTAAGTAAGTAAAGTAGCTCCAAACTGTTTTAATTAGGTCAATTTTTCATGCCATGCTATATAGGTCGCATGAAACAAAACTCAAGTCTTGACAAAGAAAAATGACACGTACCACTATCTTCAAAGTTGTAAACCTAGCAAGATTTGAGAAGAATAGGGATGTCGCGACATCATTTCATGTCGCGACTCAGAAAATAATAGTTGGAAAGGAAAGAAATCGCTTGCAACGCATCGAGGTCGTGAACCTCAAGAAAAGAAATGGCAGGAATGCAGAGGGTCGCGATATTCATGAGGTCGCGACATAAAAACTGAACAGGAAGCACAGGGGGCCGATGTCGCGACATGTAACTGAGGTCGCGACATCAACACTGGAGGAACACTGAACAAATGAGGTCGCGACATCATTTTGATGTCGCGACCACTAATCAAGGCTGTTGAAAGACAAACATGTTGCAACTTGAAAGGAAGAACGCTGACCGATAATGAGCCATCAGATTCCATGTCGCACATCAACTCAGGTCGCACTATAAAACAGAAGTACTCGGGCTTTTCTTCTCTTTTCGATTCTTCACCTGGAGTATTTTTTGGGATTCGACCCAGCTTTTTTTTCTTTTACAAGATAAATAGAGCCATCAGTAAAGTAGTTTTCTCCTTCACTCATCTTTCAAAGAAAAGGGAAAGAAGAGGACCTCGCAAGGGAGCAGATAGAGTAGATTTTTATTTTCATTTTGAATCTACTAATCGTGGCAGAGACTAGTAGAAATGGATTTGCGGTTTTTATTTTTCTTCAAAGATATCGTCTGAAATTTATGAAATCTAGACAAATTTCTAGAATTCTACTTTTCCCAGTTTTATTGCAAACACAGATATGACGCCTCATTTCACTCACAGCAACTAGATGCAAAGAACAATGTGGATTTCATTTCATACATTTAGTTGCCAGCCTTTCTCAGCACAATTTACTTCGAGAATTTACTCTGGGTTCTGCTACTTTCAACTGGTGTCGTTTTCAATGGATAAGCCTGTGAGGTACCTAGCACCGCTGAGGGAACGGCATTCTACCGACATCCAGATGCCCTCCGAGGACATGTATGACGAGATCTCGAGTCAGAAGCATTCTTTCGGCTATACCTCCGACTACCACGGGACGAACCCGCTAAGCTCCGAGAGTCTGGCTGATAAATCCCCATTCCCCCATTCGCTCATAATTGAAGTTGGAGGGTGTATTTAACAAAATAAATAACCGAGAGAGTTCACTTAATCTACAGTGCGTTCCAATCAGTGTTGTAGATCTAATCAGAGAGGAGAGGGATAAGCCCTTATAGTCGAAGGATGAGCCACTAATTAAGTAGTAGAAATTTTCTTGAAAATCCTGAAAATTAAAGCAAAAGTTATGGCGGCCAATGAAATGGATATGAATCTTGAGAAGAAAAATACCCAGATCTTGCAGAAGTATGTGGAATACAATTGGCCCGGTTTGATCTTATGTATTCGAGAGAAATGACCAATAATTGTCGGTGAAAGGGAGAAATCGATTCCAATAATTGGTACATCTTGGGGACAAAATGCAGATCCATACAAAGAACAAAGTAACGGATATAATAGTCTTTGGAATTAGTATTCCATTGTATTTCATTGATAGTTTTCGTTTCTCACAGTAAACTGATTCAATCCATTCTTTTATGTACAATTTATTTTTGGTCATTTACTTTTGTTTTAGTTTAATTTGAGAATAGTCGATGAGTATAGATTTTAATTTTTGTAGTTTTGATAGAAACTTTAACTATGAGTTACGAGTCCAAATAGTACTGAAATTTGATGGTTGGGGTGAACTGACTGTAGTTGCGCTATCAATCTACGCCCAGGAATGATACGGACTTACATTCGGTTACTACTTGTATGACACGTGCGCCTGCGGTGCCTGGCCCGAACCTTGTTTTTAATCAAGACAGCAAGAGAAATTTATTTTAGCAAGCCAAATTATCGGTGACATGTGTATAAAAATTTATGTAAGGCTCTTGTAGCTGTGTTATTTTGAGGGTTTTAATTATATATAGAAAAAGCAGAACACTCTTCCCGATAATATGAATGGATCTTTTCCAAGAAATACTTCCTATCCACATTCTTTCAATCGGATAGGACTTCTCTGATGCGAGTGGCAATGTGAGCATACGGGGGCTTTCTGTGCATTAAGATTCTTCGAAATTCATCATTGATGGAAACGAGACTGAGTGTCATGGGGTATTGTTAATCTAGAAAGATAATTACGCCTGACATTCTCTGCCCCTTTTTATCCTTGAATTTGCAGAGTTAAACTCTTGTGGCGAGAAGAACCCATCGGATAAGTCTTGCCTTAGCATTTGCTTGGATTGTTAGGAGATATTTCAAGAGGAGATGATCGTAAAAATGGCTATATCGGACCCGACGAGTATGCTCGAGGAATTTGTCTAAAGGCGTAGAAGCGGTGCAGCGACTCTTTCTACTGTAGTAGTATAATTCCTTTGTTCTTTATTCCAAGGTTTGCTTGCATAATAGACTACATGAGGTTTCCATTTCTCTTTGGCCAAGGCACTCCAATGGCAAGATCACTTGCATCACATCACCTCAGCTGGCTTGCCAATTGGGGTGCTTTCGTACTGTGTGGTGCGAGTGGTCAAATGGAACCCATTTCTTCAAAGCTCTCCTGACATTCTTTTTCCCAAACAAATTTAGAATCTTTCTCTAGCAGCTTATAAAGGGGTTTAGCAATCTTCGAAAAGTCCTTGATGAGTCTTTTGTAGAAGCCTGCATGGCCGAGGAATTGCCTAATTGTTTTTACATTTGTTGGAGACGGCAATTTGGAAATAAGTTCAATTTTTGCCTTGTCAACTTCTATTCCCCTGTTGGAAATAACATGCCCTAGTACAATCCCTTGGTTCACCATAAAATGGCATTCTCCCAGTTAAGCACCAGGTTCTTTTCAATGTACCTTTGTAGGATAGCTTCAAGATTAGTCAGACATTCCTCAAAATCACCTCCGTATACAGTGATATCATCCATGTATACTTCCATTATGCGCTCCACCATATCGCTGAACATACTAAGCATACATCTTTGGAAGGTGGCGAGTTGCAAAGCCACAAAGGCATCATACGTAAGCATAAGTTCAAATGGGCAAGTAAAGGTAGTCTTTTCTACGATCTTCTAGTCTGATCTCTATTTAGAGTATCACAGACCATCAAAAGCGATAGAGTAGATTGTCGAAACTCTCTCAAGAAGCTGATCAATGAAGGGCAGTGGGAAGTAATCTTTTCTTGTTACTTTATTGAGCCTTCTGTAATCTATGCATACCCTCCAACGGGTGGTGAGTCGGGTAGACAATTCCTCGCCTTTTCATTTTTTTCACGGTCGTCTTTAGACTTCTTGGGCTCACACGAGTTAGGCTTACCTAAGTGCTATCGGATATGGGAGTAATGTCTGGGCACAAACAATTTAGGGACTTCAATGAACTACCTCCTGCATGTGAGGATTCAACCTCCTTTGTGGCTGCCTAACAGCTTTAGATTCTTCTTCTAAATAAATGTGGTGGGTGCAGATTGTTGGGTTTATGCCTTTTAAATGGGGAATATTTCACCCCGAAGCTTGCTTGTTCATTTTGAGAAGGTGCGGCGAGTTGTGCTCCTGTGAAATTAATTCGGTAGTGATATTACCATTTGGACACTTCTTGTTTTCTTCTAGGAATGCATATTTTAATTCCAGCAGCGGGGTTTGGGCTCCCGACTATTGAGTTTCCTTCTTCTCTTCACCAGGTCAATAGAGTAGATTTCAATTTTCTTTCTCCAACACCACTAAAGCTCAATGATGGAGTTCTGTTGCTCTACAAGTCACTTAGATAACTCACAGGTTAACACATCTTGAACTTCTTTAACCATTAGCTGTTATCGAATTGTATCATATCAGACTTCTTCACGATTCATTATCTGACCAGTTCCATAATACCTCAGTAGATATTGAAGGTTCTAAAGTCATATTTGGCATGATTGCATAACCCCATTCAGTGAGTTTATTATGGCATTTGAAGTAACTGAAATGGCGCCTACAATATGATGGGTACATGATTGACCATTACCTTGACTCACGTAGCCGATGCGAAAATCCAGCAACCTAAGTAGGAGTGTCATGTTTAACTTCCCTCAATGGTGCTTCCATATTTTAATGATTCTCATTCGAGACTGATTATGATGAGTGACCGGTTCTCCCCAAACCAAAATGCATTATTTTTGGGTGTGGCGAGTAGGTTCACACTAGTTCCCAAGTCTAATAGTGCTTTCTACACTAATGCCTCCGATGTCGCAGGATTGTGGGACATCCGGGTCCTTATATTTCATAGTCTTGCGTTAAATAACCTCTTGCTCGGTCAAAGGCCTTTTTGTCACATTACAGCCCTCTTTTGTATTTTATCAGTCCTTTAAAAATTTTAGATATGTGGGGACTTGTTTGATCATAATCAAGGAGAGGAATGTTAACTTCACTTATAGTGTGCCTCACATTTGAGTTTAGTTGACTAAATTTTCTTTTTTAAGTCACGTGGGAGAGTGCAGCAGGCTTCCACATGAATTATTCTTCCTACAATGGATCTTTACTTTATCTCAGAATTTGTTTTGGTTGATCTTCTTTGGTCTGGGTTCTTCTACTTCTCAAAATCCTCTTTAAAACTATTGGTCTTTGTTTAGGATCTTGGTGAGCTTCATTTATGTACTCCTTAGGTTTCTTTGTGTATGGGAAGGAGTTTCCCACTTTCTGAAATACAGCCACGGATTAGACAACTGAAATCTCAGAATGCATATCATCAATTTCTTGTTGTTGAGTTCTCATTGCATCAAATTTCTGATTAGTTTGAACATTATTTTCTTACATTCTTCCGCAAGCATTAGCACCACTTTGCTTAGAATTCGAAATTTTTCAGCAAGGAAAGAAAGGTGGAGGATTGCTGTCTTGAAGTGGAACTGGCCCCTCGCGTGCTCACGGAGGGGCATATGCGGGGGTTTGGTTTCCATTAAAGGTTTGGATGATTTCGATTGGTACCCACAGTAGGTATAGGAATCAGCAAAAATTTGTATCCCTAGGTGTCCCTCTTTGGTAGCGAGGGCTGCTGCCCGATCACTCCAGAGTGAGTCTAAAGGTGAACACGGGGATCGGGTTTTCAGCCGTGAAATGAGAAGTGCGATTGAGTTGAAAATGGTATTTCTCTTTGCTTTGGATTTTAGGTTTGTTCAAAAGCGGTGATTTGGATGGTTGTAAACTCCAAATAGAATTAAAGGAAAATTTAGAAGAGAAGACTCCTTGAAGTCTTGGGTCCCTTTGGATTGGATTTTTAAGGTGTATTCATGCCCTCAGGTTTCCTCGCGTTGGGGATGTATGACCTATAGTGCTTTTCCCAAATGGGACAATGATTTAACCTTAAAACCTAAACCACAAATTACTCCCCTCATGAGATATGGCATTCATTGAGCATTAAGTCCCTTGCAGTGTGCATATGGCTCAAAGAGGCAACCTACGGCAACTAATAGGAGACAACTAAAGTGGATATCAGTGGATCTAAGATTAAGCATCCGCTGTAACCGCAAACACGATACACATTGGCGAAATTTGGATCTAGGAGGTTTCAACCTAGGGTGAGATCTGAGGAGCTTAAATGCTCATAAATCTTGTGATAAATGAGAGGGCATGGCTTACCTCAGGGAGCCTCCACCGAGTGGCCCTCACTTCAAGGAAAGGGAGCTTGTAAGCATCCCTTGAGTTGTCATCCTCGAGGTGTGCTTGTAGGAAAATGAGAGAAAGAAAGAGAGAGAAGAGAGCAAGCTATGACTAAAGCAAAACTGTATTTGAAAGCTTATTGAAAATGAAGTTAGGGTTACAAAGTTATAAGGTGAGAAGCATATATGACCCAAATATGTAAACACAAAAATTCCTAAAATATAATAATACAATGAGACGAAAATGGTAATTAATCAAAGCATTAATTACAGTTTAGGATCAAAATACCAAAAACAATTTGAGATTTGTTATGCGGAAATTTCACTTAGTATGAGATTTGTATGCTAGCGGAAATTTCGTAACTTGTGAGAATTCTACAAAGATAGCGAAAATCAGAAATTTATTTATCAGCGATTAATTTATTAACTAGTGAAATTTAAGCTGGCCTAACGAGTACATTGAGATAAGCTGAAGTGGAAAATTTCACTAGGCACGATGAGATTTAAGCTATTTGCGAAATTTCGCTAACCTAGAAAATTCACACAATTTAAGCTAGGATTAAAATTTTTAAGCTATGATTGCGAAATTTTCGCAATCATAGCAATCACAGGATTGCTCTTAGCTACATTTTGCTCTTTGCATCCTCTACTTGCACCTCTTATTCATCACATTGCCTTCAATTCTCCACTGAATCTTGATATTTCATCGCCTCGGCTTGGTGAAATCATTGAGGGTTCTCGCATTAAACACCAATAAGAAGCTATGCTCGCTGATCGAAGTTCTCAAAGCACGCAAAACTATCAAAACAATCTCGAAATGGAATTAGTGAAACTAGAAGTGGACACGCACATCAGGTGGCTTAATTGATATGATTAGTGCATAAAAGCACTCAAAACCCATCTTGAATAGGGCTAAATAGCACTTTTTGGAGTGCTAATCACTGACAAACACGTGCTAGTCCCTTAGAAATGTTAAAACAAAAATGGGATGCATGTTGTGCTTTTACAAAAAGTGTATTTGGGTCAAAAAGTGTATGTACGGATTAGCTTTACCTTTAGCATGAATAATTTACACCCTGTATGAAAACCGACATGAGAGAACAAAACCATATGAAACGAGTTTTAGGCTGATACCAATTTCAAAGAAATCAGCACAATTTCCACCAAAATCTTATTGTTCCTAAGGTAACCGATTTTGAGCCAATAAATTGCAAGTTATTCCTCCTGACACAACTCTTGCCATGGCCATGGCGTTGAACAGCTTTAAATAGGATTAGATACACACTTATTTCTTGATTTGACTAATTTGTAGGGTGCAATGCCAAAAACTCGACTTCACCAAAGTCGGAGTGTAGCAGTGCAGATGACTCCCGACGATTAAGGTTTAGGGCATCGAAGCGAAAGGATCATGACCACAAACTCTTGAAGCTTCACCGGACTCAGAATGATTTCGAAATTAAGCATTCTGACTCGCTAAATTCTACCCATCCACCCATGTAGACACTAAGTCGCGACTCGACGGTAGTTTGGTATTAAGACTTTAAAGGCTTTCATATATACCCTGGGGCTAGGTGTTAGGTTTCAAAGCAATGTAGGCTTTATTTTCTTTCTTCTTTTCTTTTGCTTTTTCTTTTTCTTTTTCTCATTTAGAAGACTACATTGGTCTTCATACATGAGTAACACAAACCTATTATGGGTCGTCCCGACAAATTTAAGGTCGGCTTTGCAAAGTGGAAGAGGTATAAAGCTTCTGCAACCTATTGAGTGTCGGTGTGCGATGTGTGAATTAGCTAAAGGGAATGTTCAAGGTTGAATAAGCTGGAACTTCCATTGACAACTAAATCATGCATGGAATTGTTCTATCATTAATGCAACATCGGGGCTTCAATTTTTCAACTAAAGGCAAGAGTAGAAATGCAAAATAGGCCTGAGAATGATTTGCAAAAGTGTAGAAAATGTAGGCGCATGGTACTTATTTCTATATCGGTATATTTCACAAAATTATGGCTTTTTCAAAAGAAGCGTGTGGTACACCTCCAGGCTAGAAGATGAAACGAATGGTTTGAACCGGGGAGGGAATGGCGTAATTTGAAGCAGTGCACACCTTAGCATAACTACTGCTACAATCACGGGAGGAAAATGAGATTTTCCAACACCTGCGTGCAGCTCTGCTGTATTCAAAACAAAAAATTGTGATAAGATAAAGCTTGTAAATCACGAAAATATTTGAAAGAAAATAGGTAAAAATGAGTGGCACCACTAAAAAGCCCGATTTAAGACTTAAAAAATGTGTGATAAAAATTTCAAAAAAGTGAGTGGTCTCGGGTTCTGCGGGAACCACTCCGAATGTTATGTAATTGGATCACCGGGAGGTCAGGAGAAGCTCCTCCGCATGCGAGTGGTGTGTCTTTGCGGAGTGCCTTCGTACTTCGGCTCCATTGTTTTGGGCAATCAGTCTCACGGTGGTGGGGTGCATTGTGCGGGAGAGTGTTGGTTCATTCGCGCTTCATTGTTCTCCATGAGTTATTCTCTTTGTTTGTTTAATCATCATGTCACTATAGTGTACACTGGCGAACTTCTTCAAATTGCTCCCCTCGTCTCAGTGGTTTTGCTTATTGCTCAAGTCGAATGTTTGAGCTCGGTGTCATGTTGCGAATGTGAAAATTTGCATGACCCGATTCGGGCGATTATTAATGGCATTTGATGCTGGCCATAAATGGCGCTAAATCATCAATGAGCGCCGGTTGTTTTGCCCACCGGTTCTATAACCGAGAACCACGAAATCACCGGATAGTGAACTTATCTGCTTTTACCAACATCCTCCACTATCCCTTTTGGTATTTTCAGCGAGCGATGAGTAGGATAAGGGTGATGTTGGTTGGTTTCAGCTCTCGACTATTTCTTGCCGAGTATGGTAGTAGGTTGACACAACACCAGTCACAACAGTCTTTGTCGTCTGAGTTCCTCGATATTAGCGAGATAGTTAGGGTCCACACGGATCCTTATGTTTCACCATTGTCTTGCATTGGATGATGGAATTTAACTTGTTCGATTAAGAATGCCTTTTTTGTTAATGCCGTACTTTTTGATTGTGCAGTCTTTTAAAAACTTTGCATAGGCGGGACTTGTTTGATGATGTCAAGAAAGGGTATGTTGTTCTTCACACGCGCCCAGGACTTCTAGGATGCCTTGTTGGATGCCTTCATGCCGCTATAGTGCTTAGGAAATGGAGGTGGCATGGGTGCTGTTGAGTCCTCCTTGAAAAATGTTATGGCTCGATTCTTCCCTTTTACGGGTTTTATCGAGGCTTGGGCATTGGTGATCAACCTCTTTCCGCTATAAAGTAATAGCGGCTTTGACTTCATCCATTTTTGGGGAGGTTCAACGGAATAACTCGAGTTCATGGACTCCCTTGGATTTGTGGTGGGCGAAGGGCGCCACGCCTCACTGTGATGATTTTCCATTTCTTGTTATGTGGATGCACCAGTGTAAATTCTTAGGTTAAGGCTACTTTCCGACCCAGTATTCTGCGCAGGAGCTTTCTGCATTTCGTTTTTGTTCATTTGACATTGATGCCTTTTTTGCTCATCCACAAATTTCCACCACCTTGCGCTGATTGTGGTATCGCGCTCGCGGAGAGAGGAGGGTGAGTGCTTCATTGGCTGTAAGTGGTGGTAGAATCTTTCTTTCTTTGTGCTCTGAGGGTACATATACAGGAGGTTGAGTTTCGAGGAAGGTTAGGGTGACTCCTCGATTGGGGTTACTATGTTTCCATATGGGCCATTTGTTTATGACTTGTTTTTTGCCTGTATCACCCGGAATGGGGTTTGGACATGGATTCTCCACAGGTGATCTGAGTGGTGCGGTTGAAATAGTTTTGACACTAAGTGTGGCTTTGATCCTTTGCACGCACCTCGTGGTTACTGCTGCTTTTCTAATTCCTCCGATCTTCTATGAAATTTACGATACCTTAACTACAATCCTCATCTTCGGAGGCGTACATGCCTCCATCTTCCAGTTCAACGGTGGCTTGAATCTGTCGCTCTCTTGGGTTGGCTCATCCCCTGATGCGGAGGTCTCGGCCACATAATTGAAGTCCATTTGCTATAATCGGGTTTTCTCAAGAAATCTCCTCCGCTTTATGGTTCAAATATGAATTGTTTCACGGAAGGGACATTCCATCATAAAAATGGTTCACCGACATCCATGTATCAAACCCATGGTGTGGGCGTACGCGATAGTCTCCATAAATCTCTCCTAGCACTGGTAGAACCTCTCATCATCGCGGTGCAGTATTTGTAAATTTTATCTTAGGTGTTTGTCTTGTGAGCGAAGAATTTTTTAGGAATCTGCTGCTGGCTCTACAAATTCCTTATGGTTCTTGGCATGTGTTTTATTAAAATTTTGCCTTGTCTTTTTAGGGTCAGTGAGAGAACTTTGACAGGCTCTCATATCCGCTGCCTTCTTTGAAAGTGGCGCATGCTTCCTCAGGCTCCATCATGCAGTTATGGCGCCCTGTTCATGTAGATATTGGGAATGGGGCTTGTGCCGCCCATCAGTGGAGGAATTATTGCATGAGGTGCACTCACCTGGGTGGAGTGTATGTGATCCCTCGTGGATCGATATCGTGGGCTCCGCAGGCCCTCTTGTGCTTTCTGTTATCTGTGGAGGATCAGTTTTGAGCATTGAGGGGGATCGATTTCGAAGCCTTGTTCTGTGCGTGATCTGCCTTCAAGCCTACACAGTGTTCTATCTGACTGCACCAAAGCTGCTCTGCACTTCACGATCAACGGGAAAACAACAAAACCGCTTAAAGTTGGGTTAGCTAAAATTCGCGAGGCGAGATGTCTTTGGAAAAATTTAAAATCCACTTGATGAAATTTGCGAGGAAAAAATGGTAAATCGAGAATGAATTTTACCAAAACTTACATGATATAAAATCACAAGTTGACCGCCCTCTTATCTTCAACTAGGGCACCATCCGACAGCGAGCAATTGATTAAGTGAGTATTTATCGGCTCAAAATTTGTATCCTAAGGTAATCTCTTGCCATAGCGAAATTTCTTTATGATATAGTGGTCTAAGGTGAACACTGGGGATGGGTTTTCTTCGTGAAATGGATGGGTTGGGTTGAAAATGGTATTTCTCTTTGGATTTTTAAGGTTTTGTTCTAAAGCAGTGAGTTGGATGGTTATGTACCAAATAATTTAAGCGAGAATTTAGAAAATAAGACTGTATGATCTTGGAGTCCTTTGGATTGGATTTTAAAGGTGTGTTCCAATGCCCTCGGGTTTTTTTTCCTCAGCGTTAGGGATAATGACTGTAAGTCTTTTCCAGCGGATGATTGTAACAAGGCCCTATTTAAATTGCCCTCGTGAGATATGGCATTCATTGAGCGTTCGAGTCCGCCTACGATTGTGCGTATGATTTCGAAAAGGGCGACCTCGTGACTAATGGGGCAACTAAGTGATTGTGGTGGATCTAAAATTAAGCATCCATTGTAACCCTGAAACACTTGAATACACATTGGCGAAATTTGGATGCAGGAGGTTTCAACCTAGGGTGAGATCTGAGCTTAAATGCTCGTAAATGTTGTGATGTTGAGAGGGCGTGAAAACTTACCTCGAACCTCCACCGGTGACCTCTTTAAGGAAAGGGCTTAATAACATCCCTTGGGGTGTGTCTCAAAAGGGGTGTGCTTAGTAGGAAAATGAGAGAAAGAAGAAAGAGGCAAGCGCAGCTTTAAGCAAAAGTTTAGCAGCATTTAGTAGTTCCGGGTTCTGAAAGTTATAAGGTGGCATGGCCAACCCCGAATGTGTGAAATACCAAAAATGCCTAAAATATAATAATCTGATAGATGAAATGGTAGTGTCAAAACGTGGTCGTTTGGGATCAAAAATACAAAAACCACGAGCAGATTTCGCTATCTGGAAATTTATTGGCATGTGAAAATTTGCTATCTTGTGAAATTTATTAACTATGAGGAAATTCTACAGAGATAAGCGAAAATGAGAAATTTCTCATCAGCAGTGATTCCTTCCTTCATGAGCTATTAACTTCGTAATTCACGTGAGATAAGCGAGTGGAAATTCTTAAGGCCTGAAGTAAATTGTACTTGCAGAAATTTGTGCTCTGTGAAAATTCTATTTAGCTAGGATTACGAAAATTTCGCTATGATTGCTCTGAGATTGCTCTTTGGGATTACTTGCTTCTGTTTTGCTCATGCATCCTCTATAAACTCTTATTATCACATTCTTGAATTCTCACTTTGAATCTTGATATTTATCATGCCGGCTTGGTGAAATCATTGAGGGTTCTCGTTCAACACCCGATAAGAAGCTATGCTTTAACGTTATTAAGTTCTCAAAACCTGAAACTATCAAAACAATCTGAAATGGAATTAGTGAAGAAATAATTGGACTGCACACATCAATTGGCTTAATTGATATGATTAGTCTTGTAAACACTCAGAAACCCATCTTGAATAAGGGCTTTCAAATATAGCTTTAGAAGGGTACTAATAATTTCTCGATGATTATAGTATGTTGCTTGCGCTCATGGAGCCATTTTGTAGGTGGCTTATTTTGGCCCCGAGACATGATACTCATTCCAGTCTGAAAGGCTGGAATGGTACTCCCACTAGGGTGGCTTTTGGTGTGATTAAAACGGGTTGGGTGAGATGCAAGCGATTCATTCCTTCCTTGCACGCCGTCTTTGATTCTCATCTCAGCTCCTCCGACCTTGATTGAGTGGTGGTTTGGCTTCAAATCTCCGTATCCTCGAAAGTCTGAAATTCCTCCCATTTTGGTGGAATTAAGGCCTCGTTTTTATCACCTCATGGTTTTGATATCCCGTGCCTTGGAAGTTTATTACATAATTCGAATCAAACAGCCCAAATGCATTTGTATGGAGTCCCTCGCATTGTTTTCAATAATTTAGCTATGGTACGAGGACATACCGTAGAAGTGATTCATAGTATCAGTCTTCGAAACCATGATGTGGACATGCATATGGTTTCCATGAACCTCTCGACCTTTAGTGAAACCTCTCATTGTCAAGAATTTGCAGTGTATATTTGCCTTTCAAATTATGATGTGGCAGACCTTAAAGAAGTGCACCAAGTCTGCTGCTGACTCTGCTCGACTTAATGGTTCTCGGTCTCGGTGAATTAAGCCATATTTGGCTTGTCTTTAAAGTTAATGGGAATGCCTTGACTCCAAACAAATCCATGCTCCGGTTGCACCCTCCTTAAAAGTTATGCAAACTTCCTCGAAGTCGGGATGTGTGTATATGGATTTTCATTTTTCCACTTTTCATGAAAAAGAAGTTGAGTAGGGCACCAAATAAGGTCTCGGCGCGTAATTTGTCCCCATTATCATTTAAACATTTCAATATTCGATTATGTCCCCCGAGCTTTGGATTTTAGGCATTTGGCATTATCTCTGGCCAGATCCATTTCCATCATCTCTACTCATGCAACATGTGTAACATGTACACATGATATAGGTGACTTTTTCACATCACAAAGTCATTTTAAAAATTTTAGATGCTTGATGCCTCGAAAAAGTGCAAATTCCATTGTCTCGGAATTTGAAGGGTCAACGTGGTAGCTAGATTTTGCGACACGATTCAACGATTGAAATCAGTTTCATCATCAGAATCTAGAGAATAAATTTTGCAGTTTTTAAAAATTAGATTTTACCCTTTTTGAAAGAATTGAAATTTTCTGGGTCTTATTCTTCCCTCCATAAAGGAATTTCGTCGAAGTGCAGACCAAATCACAATCACTCACATGCATATCCCAGTAGTACCTGATACCATGCATGTAAACTTCATTATTTAAATATTAAACGGCTAAACCACGTATCTTCGTCCACTAAACAAGAAGGGATAGGTGGCTACCGCATCGTGTCCTCGTGCTCCCACGTTGACTCCTCCCTCCCGTAAATGCCAGCACTTGCTTTCGCTAACCTCCACGGTCTTGCGTTGCGAAACTTGATCTGACTATCAAAATACACACTTGGTCATATAGTGGTCCCATCGATTCGACCTCGGCTTTGTCCCCGATCCACCCGCGTGAAATTTGGATCTGGGTATACTTAGGGCATGAAGGCGTGAAATACTCGTGGACACCTAACATGTTGGGCGAGTCAAAATAGCCGTTGTGCAGCGTGCTATTTATCCAGTGTCTGAGCCCGATAAACCTCGGCGATGGCTTCTGCGCTTCTTAGAGCAACCTCCCTCACTTAGGCATCACCGCCAGAAGGCGGTCACAATCTGAACAGTTGGCGTGTGCATGACATAGCTCTTCTGCCAGGCTGGCGTCGAGAAGGCGTTGTCGTATCAAGCTCACCTTCTCGGAGGTGTCTCTAATCAGGTTAGGACGAGTGATGGAGCTCTCTCCCACCTCGATCCCGACATAACGGTGATCTACATGGCCTCATCTGTTGCTCTGCGGGTGCCATACGCATACTCTCTGTTACAGCTGTTGTTGTAAGGCGAATTCCACTAAGAACCCAATGCCCTCCGCTACAGCTATGAGTCTGGACCTGTGCTCTGCATGTCCTCCTTCCTGTCATGATCCTCTCAGGCCAACCATATCGTTTGGAAGAAAGGTGTCTCATGGTGGTATTGTACCATAGCCTTTGGAAACTCTTAAAGTGGCATAAACTCAAGTCCTATATCCCGAGCCTGGATCTTTGGTACTCCCATGTAAGCTAGGCTATCTCTCGAATATACGTGGCGGGAAATCTCTCCCAAATGTGAAGGTCATCATACGGCTAGAAAATGTCTTGACCGTGGCGGGTCACTATCACCAGCCTCGTCGCGTGTCTCTGATTCGGTGGTAAGTGGGTATGAAATCTATCGTGACGTGCTCCACTTCTACTCGACCACCTCAGGTAGCGCTGGCGGCTTCTAGTGCTTTCGGTACCATTTGTGACCGTGAGACATCATCGAACAAAGTCCCCTATGTGTCTCTTCATCGCTCAGGTGAATCTTGTTGAATCTGGTACATCTTACGTTCCACTGGATGCGTGGCAAATCAGAAGGCGTGAAACTCCACGGAATCACCCTCTCAAATGATCAATTTGGAACCACTGCAGTCCTCTATCACAGAAGACTGCAGAAATACATGTGGTGGTCGACCCTACGTCACTTTGTGCGATTGTACACGGTTCTTTGATTGACCATTGTCTGCGTCCTGCCCCTTGGGACTCAGTCGCTCTGCTCAGCCCGAGGAGCGGTGTAACTACTAAACTCCCGATGTGCCACAGGCTTGCTCAGCGTGCTGTAACCCCAGCTTGTTCCACGAGTCTCGAGCATCTAGCCACTCAGGGAAGCTATCTTGTAATACTCCCCATGACTTAGGTAGGTGCATCGACCCTGCACACATTTGCCTTACAGGGAGTGGTATCAATGGTCATAATCTCTAGGAACTCCATCCATCTGCGTTGCCTCATGTTGAGGTCGGCTTTGTGTGAAAATATACTTCGGACCGAGTATACCTCGAACTCCTCACCATATAAGTGAGTGGCGCCCAGTCACTGAGGCGAAGACCCTACCTTGACTCCATTATCGTGTGTGGGGTAATTACGCTCATGATTCTTTAGCGTGGGAACCATAGCTGCTGCAGCTACGGATTTGTATCAAAAAACACATCCTAGTCCGGACCTCGAGGCATCACAATATCTCACGTGTACCCTTTTGTCAGGGACTAACAAGATCAGGCGAAGTCGGAGTCTCCTCTTGACTCACAGAATGCCTCCTCGCGTGTTGACCCCGTCTAATCAAACTTGACTATCGCCAGAGTCGTAACCTCGTCATAGGTCTTAGCTAATGGGAGAAATCTCGATGAATCTCCTATAGTACCCGGTCAATCCCGAAACTCGTATCTCGGCCGACTTGGCCTCTCCCGACTCATCACGACCTCAGCCTTCTGCCGGGTCCAGCGGCACGCGTCTTTTGGGCATCACGTGTCCCCGAAATCTCGCCTCGATGAAATGGCTGCCTGAACTTGGCGTCTGATTGATGCTCTCGACAAGCGTAAACAATCCTCCAAATGATACTCATGCTCCCACTCATTGGGAGTAGATCGATATGTCATCAGTACAAGACTACGACAAAATGATCCCAGATAGGGTTGGAATACCTATCGTGAGATCAGTGATATTGTTAACTGTTGACGATCAGAAAGGGCATCCGCCAGTAAACTTAAAGTGCCAGCCGCGCGTCACTGCTTATTTGTCTTAGGGATATCTGTCTCCCCTAACCTCAGTTGATGGTAACTTGATCTGACGTCTATCTTAAAGGCCAGACTCGCTCCTCTGTGTCAAAACGAATCATGATCCTCGGTAATGAGTCTGCCGGGGTCTTGATGTTCATGCCAACCACATTCGGTATGCGTAATCAATGCACGAGTGAAGGAGTCTTGTCCTTCTTCTTCTGAAGCAGGAATGGGCCATTTATGGTGGTGCCGGTCCTGTGAACCCTTGTCCGGTAGCTCTTGTAGTGGACTCGAGTTTCTGCGACTCGACTAGTGCCCGTCTATCGCAGTGCGGGCTGGCGTGCGAGAGTGTGGCTCGATGCGAAGTCTACATCCCTATGCGGAGGCAATCCAGATAGTTCATCCGGAAAAACATCCTCATACTCGCGAACTCTTTGAGGGTGATGAATCAATTAAGATCCTGGTATCTGGAGTAGGCTAGCTAGCCAACGTCATTATTCGACACGGACTCGTAAAGCGTCTAGGAAACGAAATATCATGCTTGTCCACGAAATACAACCGCAGTCACCAGATCTTTTTTTTTTTTTTTTTTTTCTTTACGTCAATAGGGGTGGTAACCCTCCTACACTCATGATCGATGCGACCACATGGACATGGCCGATCCATCCCGGGGATGACATCGGAACTCTGACATGTCCATGATCCTCGAGTCCACGTGAGTAGAGTCCGAGATCTGCAACTGCGTGGCCACGACATATCATCCATGTTTCGTGCTAAAATCACTGAGGAGAGACCACATACAAGGCTCCTCCCAGGTCTGACCTCTACGCCGACTACATCACGGCGGTACGTGATAGATGAATCACGGCACGAATCAAATAACACTCTTGCCTCGCGGCGAGATAGCAAAACGTACCTGTATAAGCGGGCGTCTCGCGGCTTGGCACGTGGTGTAATGGTGTGGTGCTTCCCTGAACCTGATGTCCCTGCTGTGGAGGATTTCGTCCTCTGCACCAAACCCACTAACACAGCCTCTCGACACACTTTGTGTAAGCGGAGGAATTTGCACGTCTGCTCCTGAAAGCGCGGCTCCTTTGTGTCTGGGGCTATGGAGGAGCATCTTGTATCCTCCACAATCACCTCCTTGGCCCGGATTGTTGTCAGAAACCTAGGATCCACTGTCTCTGGAAATGATCCTCCTCGTATGTCATTTCTTTGTGATGGTGTTACCGTCTGCCCGGCGACAGTAACTCTCATATGTCCACTACTTTGGATAGTAGCGACTCTGGAACCCTCGTGAGCCCAGAAGCCCTGCCTTGCTCTTTGAACTAGAAGAGAAACGCATTTCTCCTTCCTCTTGCTGCTAACACGCATCCAGAGTGCTCCAGAGCATCTTACATCTCTCTCTGTGGTTGGGAGCTGTCCCGACCATGGAGTCCATTTCTGGCAAGTCTGATCCAGCCTGTGGTTGCTTGACAATTCTCAAATCACTAGCCTTGGCCATGTATGTGGCCACGTAATCATGACCGTGGTAGCTCTTGAAGCCTTCACGCTAATCATCCTGATCATCGCCCCTGCCGGCTCACCAGGAACTCTGAGCCTTCGCATGCCTCGCGTGCTCCCCGGAAGAGCCTTTACCCATGAAACGACTCTGAAACTCTGCCCGTATCATCTCCTCTAAGTCTCCCAGAGTCCTTGCCATTTCACGCAGTACTTAGGCTGCCTGGGTGGAGCAGCGCCAACCTAATCTGGTAGCGTCGGAGGTAATCTGTAATATTCTTTCGCTACCGATCTGCGTGAGCCGTGTTGGCGCAGTGGATCTGCTCCCCACGTGAATGTCGGAAAATTCTCCTACAGGATCTAGGGTGAGAGTTGGTCGGATCTTGGTAGACCATCTCCGGGTTTTGATGTCATTCTTGACATGGATGAGTTAATGACCATCGAGTTGGTAGTGATTGTGTGACTGAGGCGGGTTATCATACCAGTACGGTCTTGGAGTTAATGAAGGTATATGCATGTGAGTGATGCGTATGTCGCGTGGAATTCGGGACGAAATTACGTTGAAGGGGGGGGATGTAAACTTAGAAAAATTCAATTTTTCTTAAAAAGGGTAGCGTGTTTGGTTGGCGAAGGTACCACAGATCTCCCGGATGTGAAGCGGGCTGCGTCGTTGGTAAATCTACGCGAAATCTTGTGACCTATAAAAGTTTTGTCGAATTATGGGGTGTTGAATATTCTGATTTTGGGTGATAAGTCGGTCGTGAAACGGGGATGAGATTTTACGAAATATCGGAAGTCGGGAAATGACTTGGGTTAAGTTCATTTAAAATAAAGGAAATGAAGCGAAAGAAATAAATTTTCGGGACAAAAGCAGCGAACACGAATAAAAGCGATATGACTGTGTATTGAATAATAATATAATAATAAGAATAAATAATAATAAATAAATAAAAGATAATAAAAAGGGAAAAAAAATAACACAACAAAGTAAAAAGTATGCGAGGCGAGAGCGCATCGAGATAATTTATTTTTAATTTTTTTCTCTTTCGCTTCTTTTCTCGTATCTATGAAAATCGAACCGCAGGTTTTGGTCGATTGAAGACAGTTGATATACGATGTTAGCTAATAAAGGTGGACACCAAAATCTTGGAGTTTCATTAAACTCCACGAGGTAGGGAATTTTCCTACTTGTGTTATTTCTAGCCTAAAGGCTATTTAATGGTTTGAAATTGGCTTAGAGGGTCGTGGAAAGGCCGTGAATTTCAACTCAAATTTTTGAACTTAATGTAAAAATTTTAGAATTTCGAGACTATTCGACAGTCCGGCCGACTTCAGGATCGTTTTCGACAATTTCGCTGAATTTTCAAACTGCTTTAGACAACATGACAGAATTCGGGACTATTTAAAGGCCCCGACTATGTCGAGGCTCTGGTTTTGCCCCAGACTGATGTATTCGGGCCTTGCAAAGTTTTGCATCACAATATTCTATGATGAACTCGTGAAGGGACCAAGAGGTGCCCTGTTTTATATGGTCCATAGATTTAGGTATTTCAGGTGTGTTATTACTAGAAAATCAATAACGTGAATAGTAACATGAATAGTAATGTGAATAGTGACACGAAATTATTTTTTTTTGTGAACATGTGTATGGTTAAGTGATTCAAAATGAATTACTGTGTTTGTTAATTGCCAAATTTCATGAGCTTAATAATTTCGTGTAATTGATCAGGATTGCATACACAAGTTTTATGTGATTTAATTATGTTAATATATATGCATGTGAATATATTAGCATGAATGTGTTGGAATTGGCATCATGCATTCCATATGCACCGGCAACCTGAGAAACTAGGTGTGAGTGCATGAAGCTGAGATCGAAACTTAAGTTAGGTGTTCATGGCGCGGCCGTGAGCACATTTGGCTGCGGATCACCACATAGGGTATTGATTAGTGGTTTGATTATCAAGACAACGCCCAACGAATGCACGTTAAGAAATGGAAATGGCTCATTGCATTTCATATGCATTGGGGCACCCAAGAACACAGGAGAAAAGGAGGTGGTTTCTCAAGAGAATTGTTCTATGGTCGACTCAACAATATTATTTATCTGAGTGTGTCCACTACATCGGAGGGTCATCTTTCATATAATATCAATTGCCTGAGTCTCCGTTTCAATTGATATACATCGGAGGGTTGTCCACATAATATCAATCGTCTGAGTTTGCCCAATTGATATACATCGGAGGGTTGTCCACAAAATAGATTATCGTAGTCTGTCCATTATTTATATCGGAGGGTCAGCCCATGGTTAAAACAAATGCCTTTGTTTGAAATGGTTTTCATTCATGGAAATGCATGCCTGAGGGAGTCGAGAACTCGAGGTGTATGGGTGTAAGAGACTCGCGAGACTATAGTTCCAGAGGGTGGCAAGACCTCGCGGTATCATCCAAAAAAGTTATGTTGTCCAAGGAAAGACACATCACATGTTGCCCATCGACACCAGATTTGCAATGGAGCCTAAGGAGGGCCTGATACTGGGTCATTGGTAATACCAGCACGCTTGTCACAGCTTGGCGATGCATGTGAGACGAGTCGATTAGTGACTTGGGGATATATTACTCAATGACATATCAGCGATTTGTTTCCACGAGAGCTCTAAGACACGGGGCATGGTGAGTCGAAGTCTCATTCACGGCATGTACATTTAGTAGACATGTGTATATGTCAGAGAACTGGATGCATTTGATTATGCGACCATTGCATGTACATTTAGGTGGGAGTAGCCCTTGTAGGAGATTATCACTACCGGGTTTCTCGCTTCACACTTCGTCGCTGACTCCCTTTCGTACAAACAAAAAGGTGTGGTCGACCCGCATTCGAGACCGCATATATGAAGAAAGCTTCTGATTATGACTCTCACATATATTTCAGGAATGTATATGAGTTGTATTCTATTTGTATAAGAGTGATGTAATTTAAAACACTTATGGACTATGGTTTTATAGTCATGTATTGGTATGTTCGAAAGCATGGATAAATGGGCCCTACGTGGCCATTTTTACTCGTATGTGGACCCGGTGTGGTCATTGTATAATATTGGGCCATGTTGCCATGTTATTGTATAGGTTGTATTTTGGGTAGAGATCCCCATACAAAGAAGACTATGCCTGATTTTCGTTAAATCATGGGTCCCAGAAAAGGGGACACGATGTTGTGGTGTCGGGTTACTCGACATCCACAAGTATTCCGAGGGTTGACGGGGTTGTCAATCTGACCCCGGATAGGTGTCACACTCCCAATTGTTTGTAAGAAAAAAAAACATATTTGTGTGTGTTCTTCTCTTTTCGCTTCTCTTGAATTTATACTCAATTCTCCCTAATTTGCTACTTAACATCATATGTTTTGGTTCTCGAACAACATCATTTAGCAATTATAATGAAATGGGAAGATTTTATCCATTTTATGGATTCTCTCATTTTTCGTAATTTTCTTTATGGGCCTTGAGTTTACAATTAGGATTGGACTTTGATTTCTGATATTTTTAGTATGAAAATAGAGGTTTTCCTAGAAATTTAAGTTTTGAAGATGAGTCAGTCATAAAACTTGTGTTCTCAGAGTCGATTTGAGAATAATTGTAAAGATGGTATAAAAATGCAAAATATACTGGGCTCAATACCTTCGTGAAAAATAATACGCTTGCTTCGCGACAATACTTATGCATTATCTTAATCAACTGTAAGTACTACATGACACTGTTCATTATAGTACCTACGATTATTAGGTAATATCTATAGTTTATTATAATAGTATTTAGGTGATTATTTTCAATGAAATCAATCATGCATTTTGCATTTTTTATGTCATATTTACAATTATTCTTTTATGTCATATTTACCATTATTCCAAATCAACAAGGCAAGTTTCCCTTGAAACAATAAATCTTTGTTGATTTTAATTCCTAGTACATATACATATATATGTGCATTTATCTTATTGATATTCATTAAAAGAAAAATTATTAAATTTTTTTAATAGTCCAAAAAGAAAAGGAGTTGTGGTTAAAAACAATTCAACGATAAAATTTGCTTTAAAAAATGTTCAATACCAAAACAATGGTATAAAAACTATTTAATTAATTCAACACATGATTTTATTATTCTAATTATTAATATTTTATATTTTTGAAAACTAATGGTTAGTATTTAAAAAAAAAAATAACCTACTAATACTAGATCAAGAAGCAGTCAATTCAGCCTCTTTTTTTCTTGAAAAATACCTGTCAGGCGTTCTTATTTTCACACATTTTTAAAAGCATTTCTGGAACATTAGTTCTCAGCAATTGTAAAAAATAATTTCATATGTGTTTTTATAAGTATAATTTCATATGTTTTTTTTAAACAAAAGTCTTTTCCTAACTTTTATTCTTTAAGTAACTTTTTAAACAAAATTTATTATTTATTTGTTGTCAACGATTAAAAAGCTTATAATAAGAAGTATGTTATTGTTTGTTATAATCTTGAAATTCTACTAAAGGCTTATGATGGACTTAGGGATTGTTTGTTTTTTAGCTAAATGCTGAAAGCTGAATAGTTTTAAGTATTCAGCTGTTTGTTTTTTCAAATTTTTACGACTTATTGCTGAAATTTTTAAAAAAAGTTATAAATAGAAAAAGTGAACATATTTTGCTTTTTCTATTTTAAAAAAGTCATTTTCCACTAAAATAAGAAAAATTTTACTATCATTCAACAAAGGCGAGAGCTAAGAATACCAATACTAGCTTAGGATGACAACTGTGGTCTTCGACGGCGACCCATCCCGACCCGACTCGCTTATTTTTTTCACTCCCAACAAATCCTATTTAAGAAATTAAAGGGTGGGGCGGATGGAAAATTCAAACCCGGGTCCCGTTTATATTTGATTTTTGTTTTGCTTTTATTTTTAATTTTTGTTATTATATTAAAATTAATATATTTCATAAAAAATAAAAATAAAAGTATGAATTTTATAAATTATTTATTAAAAAACATTTTAATTATTATTATTATTTATATTAAAGTATAAAATAAAATAATAAAATTTGGGAAAATTTGATCTTGAGATGATAAACCCTAATTGGCAGAGTTCAAATTTTGTTCTAGGTTTTTGAAGGAATAACGTAATGGACCACCCATACTAAGGAGGAAACTGGTCAATGATTCCAAGTATGCTGCCTTCACAGTAACGCCCCCAACACCCTCAGATCAGGACCATCTGTTCATCCAACAACAGCAACAACAGCAGCCGCAGCAACCACAGCACCACCACCTTTATCAGCATCAACAGCAGCGTCTTCACCATCACCAGCCGCAACAGCAACAGCAACAGCAACAGAAACAGTGCAATGCAGCGAATAAGGCGCAGGTGCAGCAGCAACATCACCATCACCAATCACTGGCTTCACTCCAATTTACTACATGTACATGAAATAAACCCAGAAAAACCCTAAATCCTAATTATACTTTGTGATGATTTTGATTTTTGATGTGTCACAGTTGGTGGAGAATTTTGCCGATGCAATCGAAAACGGAACACGTGATCAGCACTCTGATGCACTGGTTCTGGTTCGGGAAATGAACACTCACTTTGAGAAGTGCCAGCAGCTTCTGAACTCAATATCAATCTCTATCAACACAAAGGCTATGGTAATTAACAACTGCTTTCATCATATTTTTTAGGTTTTGATTTGAATACTGTAGATTACATTCTAATGTTGGGATTATCCTTACTCAGATTATTATTGGTTTAACGGTTTATGGTTGGAGATTCAGTAGCCATTGTGTTCGAGAAATGTGTTAATGGTAAAGAAAATGGTGGGCTTCTAGAATTTAATAGAGCACATGGCCCAAGGATTGAATATAAACCCTTTAATTGAGTTCAGGTTGACCTTTGGTCAGTCAGTCTAGTGTTAGTTATAGGTACCATGCATCGTTATGATAATGGGTCCATAGATCTTCTGACTTCCATATATGTTCGTTCAGAAATGACTTGGAAAACGTATCTGTCATGGAACGATGGAGCATGCCTCTGTTTTCATTTCTTATATCAGAATCTATGAGTTGTATGTAACTTGTACTTTCTCGGTTACTGAATGTTGTTCATAGACAGTTGAGGGACAACAGCATCAGCTGGAGGAAAGTGAGCAACTGCTAAATCAACAGAGGTTTGTGGTGTCAGCCTAGAATGTTTCTGTTTGCACCAAGTTTGCAATACAACTTAATGTATTCCATGTTTATATGTTGATGCTAGGGACCTGGTTGCCAAGTGTAGGAACTCTGTTGAGGATCTCATCAAGTCTGAGCCTTGATTGCTTTGAATTCTCTGAAGATGCAGTAAGAGATCCTCCTGTTTTACTTTTTTAAATAACTGAAGAACAATATATATCACTTTGATTCGAAACAAAGCCATTTATCATATTTCTTGTAAAATAAGGCTTTGTTTGCAAACCTTTAATACTATTGAATTGATTGGTTGTCCTCTATGAGTTCACTGGATTGAAAAAAAGGGCATGTAGGTTTTTGTCAGAAATGGAAATTTTAGGCCCTCATCCACATTTTGCAAGACTTTTCTAATACGATTCTCTTTGAACCAACATTATTCTTCGTGTCCTTTATCAACTAACCATTTATCTTTGTTTCTATGTTTCTGTGTGATGTTCTAATTATGTTTTGGTGCTTGTAAATGTTGCCAAAATCTTGTTAATTTAAATCTTAATAGGCTAATATTTACTAGTAAAGACCTAAGAAGAGGAGCAAGCTCATACATAGAAAGCCTACAGTGCATGTCGAAGGCAAGAACCAAACAAGTGTCTATTTAGAAATTGTTCTTAAAATTCTAACTAAAAAAACAGGGTTTTTGAACTTTAAATGTGTTTTTGAAAATTGTTTAAAAAATAGGCTGTTTGATAACAAATTTAAGTGCTTTCATGTCCACTTTTTGAAGTGTTCTGAGAAACAAGTGAAAATGTTAAGCATTCTTTAGAAGCTTTTAGATTATATATAAGTGTGTCATGCCTTCGTGCAGACAAAGCTAAGAAAACTGTTTTCTATTTTCGAGTTCTCAAACAGAAATTTGTTAATTGAAACAATTGTAAACTATTCTAAGAATTGCTTTTGAAAATGTTATTGAACTGTCCCAATCTACCCAACTCCCTTGTATATCATCAATAGAATCTAACAAAGATTCACATTCTAAGACTTATTAACTTAAATCCTGGTGGCCTTTCCACATTCAAAGCAGCTTCTGACCTTCAGCCTGGCTTGTTAATTTCAGGTCCTACTGTACTGAGATATCTGTCCAAAGTTGCGAGCTCAAGAGGGAAAGCATGGCACTATTATGGATTTCGTCTCCTGATATTCACATATAGCCATACGCTCATGTAGTCCTGGCTGAAGAAATAGGTCTGTGTTAATTGCCAATTGTTTGTAAGAAAACAGACTGTGTGTGTTCTTCTTTCTGTTCTCTTGAGTTTATACCCACCTCCTAATTTGCTAGTTAAAATCATGTTTTGGCTCTCGAACAAGATCATTTACCAGGTTTAAATTAATGAAGGATTTATCCTTTTTCTGGGATTTTCTCATTTTTCAGAATTTTCTTAGGGGTCTTGAGTTTCATAATTTGACTTGACTTTGATTTTGATATTTTTAGTATGAAAATAGAGGTTTTCCCTAGAAATT
The DNA here is from genome assembly GCA_016808115.1 of Tetrastigma voinierianum. Taxonomy (NCBI): domain Eukaryota; kingdom Viridiplantae; phylum Streptophyta; class Magnoliopsida; order Vitales; family Vitaceae; genus Tetrastigma; species Tetrastigma voinierianum. The sequence goes on along the minus strand of JAEQBH010000686.1, from coordinate 64,150 downwards.
AAAGTTTTACAGATGAGTTAGGTCATACAACTTGTGTTGTCCACATTGATTTGAGAATAATTGTAAAGATGGTATAAAGAATTCAAAATACATGGTTTAAGACATTTTCATAAAAAAATAATTGTGTTTCAAGGCAATATAGAGGTATTATATTAATAAACTATGCGCCACGTGACATTATTATTATTATTATTATTATTATTATTTTATTATTATTCTTCTTCTTTTATTATCATTATTATTATTATTATTCTTTATTATTATTATTATTATTATTCATCTTTTGTTACATATTATTATTATCAAACGTTTTTTTTTTTGTCTTAAAAACGCTTAAAAGTGCTTTTAGATTTAGAAACACTTCTAAGAAGCACTGCCAGACAAGTTCTTATATAGTGCTAAGAAGTTTCTTCCTATCCGATATGGGATGTGACAAATACAGATATTGTCCACTTTAGGCCCCTCACGGCTTTAAAACGTGTCTACTAGGTTTAGAGGAGCTTATACTTATATAATGCTAAGAACTTTCTCCCTTATCCGATGTGGGATGGAACAAACACCCTCATGCAAACACAACGTCTGCATTGTGTCCTATGGGATTGCGGAGCCAAACCAAATCAACAAACAACCTCTGTAAGAACTGAGAAAATTCCAATTTTCTCAACAAGGGCAAAATCGTAATTTTGGTTAAAAATCCAAAATTTATTCTCTAGATCTCGGATGACAAAACGGATTTCACCGTTGGAATCGTCTCGCGAAATCTAGCTACCACGCCGACTTTGTTGAATTCGAGACGTTTGAATTTACACGCTTCCTCGAGAGGCATCGAGTATCGAGTGTCGTAAAACGAAATGTGAGGTGGAAAAATTCACCTATAACATGTACACATGTTACACATGTTGCATGAGTAAAGAGATGATGGAAATGGATGGCCGAGATAGTGCCAAATGTCGAAAATCCAAGCTTGGGGACATAGATGATATTATAGAATTTGCTTTAAATGATAATAAGACAAACTATAATAGTGTCGTCTCCTACCTTTTGAAAAGCAAAAAAAAAAAAAACGTGTGAGATGGGGTGGGCATTTCAGATTTGGTTTTAGAGTGATAGAGAGAGACTTATCTCTAGGTTTCTTGGCAATCCGACCGTCGGAATTTGTCGGGACAAGGAGGAAAGTCGTTCTACGCGGCGAGGCAACGTAGGCATTCTGCTTAAGGAGTTTCATTAAAACTCCGTGAGGTAGGGGTTTTATCCTACTGGGTTTTACACTTTATTTAAGTGTTTTGTAACGCTTGATGATTTGAGGCCTCAATGTTGCTTTGATCGTCCTAAAACTTGGGGACCGATGTGTGAAAAAAAAATTTATGGAATTTATTGGACAATTAGTGACTGTCCATGAATTTTGGGGCTATTTATGTTGGAAATTATGCATTAAATTGTGTTGTGCTATGCATCATGCCGGAATGGCAATTGGATTTCGGGTTCACAAGGTGGAACAGATGTTGAGAGAGTGGTCGTGAACAGTAACCCCGAGGGTTTTACTGTTAACATGAATAGTGTTCATGAAATAAATTTTGTGAAATAATGTGTTTGGTTGAGTAAATTGCTCGTGGTTGTTAATTAGCCCACGTGAGCTAATTTTTGGTGTAATGAATTGTGAAATTGCATAACATGTTTGTGTGATTTAGTCTATGTAAATATACGATGATGATATATTTCCGCATGTGTTAGATAAATTGTATCGGGAATTGGCATCATGCATTCCATATGCAATCGGGGCACCCTAGGAATGATAGGAGTGAAAGGCATGAGGTGGCTTTATCGAGAGAGTGGTTTTGGAGGGTTGACTAATAATAATAATTATCGTAGCGTGTCCATTACACACTGAGGGTAGTCCATAGCATATCAACTCGTCTGAGTCTACCAATTGATATACATCTGAGGGCTGTCCACTATATAGATCATCTGAGTCGGTCCACTACTTATATCTGAGGGTTTGGTTCACAATTAAAAACAAATATCTTTGTTTTGAAAATAATGTTTCTCATATGTAGCTTAGGCAAGTGTGAGGGAGTCGATGAGGACTCGGGGTATGAGTTGGTCATGTAGACATTCAAGTAGGATCACACATTTACTTGAATGTGCGTTTACTGAGTATCGTGATATGCACTTAAAGCGGAGAGTAACCCATTTGTGGTGATTCCACTACTCGGGTACAGGCTCACCCCGTTGAGGAATTTACGGCTTCGTGTACAAGAAGCTTCACAAGGAGACGGCTCATCATAGAGGCCGCTTTAGAAGAAAGCCGAGTTGTGGCTTTGGTTTTATGATGTACTATATGTATTAGAATTTTAGATTTTAATATATGTTGTATAAGAGTAAAATTTTAACTCTTGTAACTATGGTATATAGTTGGTATGGTTATGAGTATTGTTTTATGGGCCCAAGTAATGCTTTTACCACATATATATCTTCCGATGTCGGCGATCGGGACAGTAATTCTTTAGTAGTGCTCCCGTACAAGGAGACTTCGCCCGATTTTCGTGAATCAGGTCAAAGTTATCCGACATTCACGAGCATTCCGCCCGGCTGACGAGTTGTCAATGGACCCCGGAAATGGGGCGCCATACCTGGTATTAGAGCTGTGCATACCATTACCTAGGGCTTGAGGATTCGCTGGGGCTTAGGCCATAGTCTGGTGGTGTAAGAACATCACCACTAGGTGTGGCTCGATGTTAGGTTTAGGTATGAGATTACCTAGGAAATCACGGGACAAAACTAGGACACTACATGCATGTGTTTAGTGTGTTTTGTGTGATTTGATGAATTGCTGTGTGAAAAATATGCATAACATGAATTATGTGTTGTGATGTTTGTGTGCTTAGTGATTATCACATAGGAAAAAATATATGTTGGAAATTTTTGTGAGTTTTACAAAGGTATGAAAATCGAATAAAGAGAATAAATAAAATAAATTTGAATAAATTTATTTGGGTTATAGGAAAATGAAAAAAAAAATAAAAGAAAATAAATTTTATAAATTTATTTGGTTTAGAGGTGAAGAAAATTGAATAAAATAAATTTTTATAAATTTATTTGAGTATTCTGGAAAATGAGAAAAAAAAATAGGTATATATATTTTTTAGTGTTTTCCAGTAGCTGGAAGAAAAAAAATAATAATAATGAAAAACGAAAAAAAAAAAAAAGGAAAAAAAAAAATTGGTGTTTCAATCGATGGCCACGTCAATCAGACAGAAAGAAAGATTGTATTGCAACCTCGGGAGCGTAAGTCAAGCTTGGTCATCAGAGAAGGAGGCTGATGGTTGAGTTTGTATCGTGAATACAACAGGGTGTATCAGGACAGAAGGGTCGGCTTGGTTATCGGGAGGGCTACGATACAACAAATCAGATCGCGGACATTAGCGCCTGATCGTCGAAGAAACTCAGACAGAATACGCCTTAGTATTGTGACTAAGAGTGAGCAAAGATAGCGCTGGCGCAGCGCCGGGCGGAGGCGTTGAGACATGGAGGGCGCAGCACGCGACACAAATGCGGGCGCGCAGAGGAGGCAAGGCATGCAGGGGCCTACTTACATGACCTGTGGTCTCACGACGACAAAGAGTCGGGCTGGCCACGACACGTCACGCGCGCACTCCGCCTCGGGCGCTGCCCGACGCTGGGCTGTGCACATGGTGCACTTGGCAGCTTGACCCGCATTGTTACTGAGTCACTTTTTGGGCACTGTTCATGAACAATGTTCATGAACAATGTTCATGAACACTGTTCATCACAAAAAAATTTGCGAAAAAAAAATTAATTAAATAAAATCAAATCAAATAAAATAGGACAAAATTTTAAAAAATTGAAATTTTCGAAAATAAAATTTTTGTGGAAAAAAAATGATTTAATATGTGTTCTAGGTTGATTTAAAATGATTTAATGATTTAATATGACAACTCAAAGGATGTTTGACTAAGCCTCAAAACCTTGAAGAGGGAGGGTCAAGTAGGTTGGTCGATGGTCACAGTGTTCCTCCTCGTTTTCATGAAGGTGCACGCGTATTTATGTTTCAAACTTTCCAAACTAGGTTTAAATGCTATTTAATGTATTTTCCTTGGTCAATACTTGGCATGCTTTAGGGTTTAGTATTCTTAATGGTAGATATTAATCGACATCCATTAGATGTCATTTACGATCAGCAGTTAAATGCTTTATTTTCAACTGCAGGAACATTAAATGATCAGTAAAGGCTATGGTTCAAATAGGAATGTTACTAAGGGTTGGTTTTTAAAGTTAAACATAGATCCGGTTTTGGAAACGACTATATGTCATTTGCCCTAACGTGAGGAAATAACCCGAGGACACCTCTACAACCCCATCATACCAAAACTACGACCCAAAACTCGTCTTCTTTTACATCCATTTTAAACTCGCTTTCGCTTAGCCTAGTGACAACAACAACCACACTTTTATGCAAATCCGAAAATCCAAATGAAAGCCTCACCATTTTGAATCATTATACAAGTCATTTGTAAGACGAAAACCTATCCCCGTGTTCCGATCCTAGAGCGTTTATACTGGCAAAGAGTTATGCTACGACAATGGGATAACTTAGGTATAAATTTTGTTGATTCCGCAACCCCATCGTGGCACGAATCAAATGGCGCCGTTGCCGGGGATGGTGCCAAACTACAGATGATGAGTTGATGTGTACTTGTAATATTCATTACAAGTATTAGTGACCTTTTAAACCTTTTTTATTTTCATTGTTTAGAATTTCAAGTTTTTTTTACTCAAGAATACTTCGCTTTTATCATCACATCATTTTATTATTCGCTAACACTCCATCCTTTTGGCAAGTCTTGTCGTTCTTTCATTGTCTCGTGTCACGCCAAAAGCTTATGCATCATCGATTGTAGATATATCGTGTGACTTAGCAGCCCCCATAACTAAATCAACAAGGTCAGGAAGTCAAGGTACACAAATATAAAATGGATCCTCTACTCGAGGAACAAGTCATTGGCAACCCATGAATCCAACAAAGATACAGTCAATGAGGGACCACATACACCTCCTAGAGTTAGTGCACCTTCCCGCACTGCTACCCAATTCACACGAGGATGTAGTAATGAGATCTTATCTCCACGCCTTACCCCAACTTTTCATGGTATGGAAAATGAAAATCCATACAATAAGCATCCGGGATTTTGGAGTGAAGTATGCATAACTTTTAAGGAGGTTGTAACTGATATGGATTTGATGTAGCTGAAGGCATTCCCATTAACCTCAAAGACAAAGCCAAAATATGGCTTAATTCATCGACCAAGAACCATTAGAAGTCAAGAGCCAGGAGTTTAAAAAATTCTCTGCTGATCACAAGACCAATAATTTAGCAGTAATCTACACGCTTGCCCCATGACAATGAAAGGTTCTATCAAGGCTAGGAGAGGTTCATGGAGAACACCGCGTATGTCCACATCATGGTTTCATACTGATGCTTGTGAATCACTTCTATGGTGGTATGTCTCCAGCCATGAAGCAACTACTGGAAACAATGTGTGGAGGGGACTTTCTGAGCAAACACCCGGATGAAGCCATGGACTTTTTGAATTATGTGGCTGAAACTTCCAAGGGATGGGATGAGCCAAACCCAAGGGAGGTGGAGAAAATGAGGCCTTCAGCCCACCAAAGGGGAGGCATTTTTGCACTTTTTGAGGATATGGAGATGAAAGCAAAGATATCAACCTTAGCTAGGAAGGTGGAAGGGCTGGAAGGAAAAAGGCTACATGAGGTACAGTAGGATCGAATCCTCGCACAGTTAACCCATGCATCAATTTCCAATCCACTGGCTACCTAGAAGAACACTGGTCCAATTGTTCCTCAACGAGATTCACGGCAGAGCATGCCAATGTCGTGGGCCAGACATAAGCCACAACCCACGCCCCATATGGTAATACATATAATCCCAATCGAGGAACTACCCTAATCTCTCTTGGAAGCCTAACTCTCGCTTTATGTGCTCCCTTGGTGCCAAACAATGGGCTGTTCCTATCTCAACCACGCCCATCACCATCCTCATCCCCTCACAACGTTATTTTAAATTTGAGCAAGGTGGTAGGTGATTTTATGGAAGAGCAAAGGAATCAATGTACAATTGGCTCGCAGAATAGATACTGTGGTGCCACCCTGAACAAGAGAATAGATGGGCTTGAAAGTAGCCTTGATCAGAAAATTGATAATCTACAGTATTCCATTACCAGGATTACTAATTTTCTGGAGGTACAAGAGAAAGGAAGATTCCCTTCCCAGACACTACCCAATCCAAAGGGGGTCCATGAAATAGGTTCTTCCATCAACTCAAGGATGAATGAAGTAAAGGTTATCATCACTTTGCGGAGTGGAAAAGAAATTGAGCAACCAGTGCCTAGGATTGCTAAAGAAACAAAAAAGGAAAAGGAAGCTGAGCCTGAGAGAATAATAATCAGAGAAGATTCAATGAAGAAAAACATGCCCCCTCCATTTCCTCAAGCACTTAGAGGCAAGAAAATCACAAACCAACCGGAATTGGGAGGTGGTAAGGCAAGTGAAGGTAAATATCCATCGCTTTCTTTACATAATTAAGGTGTCCCAACATATGCAAAATTTTTGCGACCCGTGCACTGGCCAAGAGCAGGTCACATTGGAAAAGAAAGCCTTCCTAATGCACTGTGTCGCATCATTCGTGAGCAAGACCCTGCTGAAATACAAGGATCCAGATCCCCCACAATATCACCAACAATGGAGGGACTTGCATAGATAAAGCACTGGCTTGGATTGGGGCTGCTGTAAAACCTACGCTACACTCAAGATATAGCCGGCCTGGGGAACTTAAGCCTACCAACAACATCACTCTTATCCTTAGCCGATTTAATCAGTAAAATTCCTAAGGAATAGTTGAGGATGTGTTGGTGAAGGTGGACAAATCTCTACTATCTAGTGGATTTTGTAGTGCTCGATAATCGAACTGGACGCAATGGGCCTAATCATGTGCCAATCATCCTGGAAGGCCATTTTCGCCACTTCCCAATGCGATAATCAATTGCCTGAATGGAGTCATGCAAATGCCACATTTGGAAAAACATGACACCGAGCTCAACATTTTTCTTCACCGAAAGCAACAAGCACAACCATCAGGATGAGGGGCAGAATTAGATGAAGTTTGCTTGATCGTCAGGCGCGTGAAACCAAGTGCTCACAAATCAAGTAGAGGAATTGATGAAGAAAAGTGAAGCAGTTGATGGAGAATTGATTGCATCAGTCACTCCTAAAGAGCCAATGTTTTCCCCAACACCACCAAGTGAAAAGAAGCTCAACACAAAGGAGTCGAGCAATGGCTAAGTAACTACAACACATCATCAGCAGGAATTAAGGAGCCCCTCCTCGATCCTCCATGAATGAAATTTTAACCACGAGTCGGCTCGCCCCACTAAGACCAAACCGCAAATTTCAAAATTTTGATTTTAGTTAAATTAAAGTCACTTTAGTTTATTTTATTTCTATTTTAGTTTTTATTTATTTTAGTTTTATTTTAGTTTATTTTATTTATTTTATTTTAATTTTTTTAAATTAATTTTGTTTTTGTTTTGCAGATGGAAGTTTGGTGCAGGTATAAATTTCGCACACAGAGAAATTATCCTCCCGCGCTTCTACTACAATGGGGTCATTTCAGTTGCCTAAATGCTTTATAAAAAGGAAAACACCCCCCATTCTTAGTCACAACACCTTCTCCTGAGCCGCCCTAGAGCCGAGAGCCCCCTCCCGTGCCCCAAGCTTCGCTCAGACCACACAAGGTGGCTTTGAGCAGCCCACCGTCGTGCCACCACGCCCTCGTCACGCTCATACCACCTAGCCGAGCCCCAAACAGCACCCGAGCCACTTCTTCCGCCGGCAGCCGCCGCTACCGAGCCACTGGTCGCTGAGCTCCCGCTGGCTCGAGTCAAGGCGCCTCTCTGCACTTTTACCGCCCCTTCCATCGCAAGGCTTCGCCCAAAGCCTCGAGCTGAACCGCAGACATGGTTCGCACTCGCGGTGCCCATCGCATGTGCCCGTGGTCCGGGCCAAGACTTCGAGAGAGATGGTGCCGGGCACATCCGTGGTCGCACCGCTTCACTCTCCCGACTGTGCCATGAGACACCTCCCCGCACGCCCTCGCTTATTTTAGAGGAGGCCTGTGCTTCCGAGCCCCATCCAGCGTATACTGGGACCCGGTGGGACCTCTCGCCCCTTCCCCTCCCGTGCATCCGAGACCACGTCGAGGCCCCGCTTCCAAGCTGCCCGACATCTGGCCCGGGCGGTCATCGCGGTTCAGTTCGAGCTCGTCACCTCCTCCAGCTGATCAGAGTTCGTCGCCCCAGTTATCCCCACATACGAGGATCACACGTTCGATGTTCAACTACGATCCGATTCCAAGGAACGTCAATCTTCGTGCCAGGGACTTCCATGGAGAGCCATACTATGACATACGTATCGATGTTGCACTTAAGGGGGATAAGTTAGCCAAGGAAGTGCATGCAAAATGGTAACCCCAAAGTGCCCGTAAATTTGTCAAAGTTGAGCCATGTGCACTCGCTCGCCAAATTGAGTAATCTAGATGTAAAATACAATAACTTGAGTTTTTGTGATCCAAATTGGGTGATTCCAATTGGAGAAGAAACCTTAGAACCCTATATTCAAATGAGTGAAGAAGCAATTTCCAATTTATGGAGTTAAGACCCCATAAATCAAGGATATCAAAGAGGTGATCTGAGCTAACCGATTTAGCATTAAAAAATGTTGTAAATCTCAGGTTATGTGGCTCGAGGGCATTAGAGAAGGAATTTTAAATTGAAACTTTAAATAGATGTCATTAGATATATATAGGACTGATCTGAGAGTTTCATAATTTCTGAAGACCGTTTGAATAATTTTGGGAAAGGTGTCCAAAGAGTATTTGCTGGAAAAAGGTTTACCAAAATAAGTGGTTTTTTCGTTGTAGTGGGCTGGGTGCTCAAGGCAAATTTGTTCCATTTGGTTTTATATGAATGTCAGGTGACCCTAAAGTGACTCTCATGTGTGAAGTACGCAGTTTTACACTATATGAAGGCATTAATATTTTCGCCGTATCTTCGCTTTGAGTGTGTAGGCTAAAAGCAAAGGCGGAAAGTTGTGAGTCGTGCCTGGGTTTTGGGTACACAAAAAGGTGATGTTCTAAACCTATTTTTCCAAATACTAGTGTATTATTATTATAAACTATTTTACACTGGTATTTAATGGTTTTGATTGTAAACCATATTTGAAAAGCAAGCAATGAGTTTAGCAAACAAGTAATGGTTTTGATTTATTCAACCATACTTTTAAAAAGTGTAAGGAGACCAAATGATGTATATGTGAAAATATGGCCAAGGGAGTGAATGTGGTAAATACTCAAAAACTGATTTGAAACAAAAGTAAGTATACTAAAATCAAAATGAAAAAAGTATTACTAACACTAACCCTTTCAAGAGAAGTGCACTGTCATGCTAAGTAATAAAAGTGGACTCTAGGAGTCCTGGAGTATCGTACTCCACGAGGATTGGAGGTTCTCTAATTGGAATTTGATCACCCCGACATAAGGGCTTTTCACTATTTAGGCGATCAAATAGGATGTGGAATAAAATCAACTTAATTGGAAACAAAAAATGATTTAAAACTAATCCCAAAATCAATAAATAAAAACTACTTAATTCTAAAAGGTACAAGAGAGTCACTAGGATGGGGATAATTATTTACAAAATACTTGTATTTCCTTGAAAAGTGCAATATTTGTGAGTTGAATGCCTGGATTGTCCAAGAGCAATGTAGTATAGCTTGATTTCTCCATACACCATACACATCACTAGTTATATGTCTTTTCAAGACAAAATGGGTCTAAATAGCTTGTAAAATTTGGCTCTTTAAGATTTGATTAGTTTTTCTTTACAATACTTCAATCATTTCAAATCAAGAATTTTCGTCTACGCACAGATAATGCAAGCCTTCTCCAAATGCAATTGGTATCTAGTCCTTCAAATCTAATAAAATTTTCTATCTCCTTGATTAGATCTTTGCTAACACTTGATCAAGATCCTTTCATCAGACTAAGGAGAAACCTCTTATCAACTAAATTGATACATCATCTAATTAATCTCACCATGAGTAAATTAGTGATCTATCAAAGCACTTTTCAGAGTTCATTAGTTCCAAGATATTAGTCTAACATAACTTGCTACCGCTCTTCTTACTCAGAATCTCCATCTCTCGTGTTTCACTGTGAGGGCCTCCCTGAAATCAGAGCAAAGATACAAATTCTTTTGGGGTATAAGCTACTAATACATTCCGAACAAATTATTATATGAACAGTACCAATTATATAAATTCAGTATTCAAACCCACAAATAACTGGAAATCGCAAATATGAATGTTCGAATAATTAAACCCCAACCCTGAGGGTGTTTAATGCTCACATCGGGATCTCCAATCATCACCAATCAAACAAAAGTAAGAAAATGAAGAAAGAAATCAAGAGAAAGAAGAGAAAACCTGTGATTTGAGCTTAAATCTTCCTCAACAGTAAATAAATTGAATATCCGAAAGCAATAACACCGAAATCTCTTCAATAGAAATAAAATCTACCTAAGTGATCTATTAAAAATATAATCTGAGTGGAAAACTAAGAAAATGGGCATTTTAGAGAGAGAAAACCCATGAGAGAGAGAAAATCCAGATTTTTAGCTTCAATCTTTGTCTGAACATTAGTGAAATCTGAACCTCTGATGTACAACACCGAAAATATCTTCAATAGAAATAAAATCTACTAAAAAATAACTCTCAGATCTAAAAAGAATCAAAATTTGTAGAAAAACTGGAAAAATGGGCAGTCTAGAGAGAGGCTCTCCAATCTTCCCGCTTGCCTCTTTACCTAAAAAACGAGTATATATATGGTCCTAGGGTTAAATGGGCTTGAAATTAGGTCAAAACTCAATTTTCGACCTTTTCAAGTTTCGCATTTCCTCGGGTCGCTGACACAAAAGGTCTCACCGCGACACCATTTCCTGTCGCGACATACTTCGCGACATACTTCCTGGTCGCGACATACTTCCTGGTCGCGACATACTTCGGTCGCTGGATCGATTCGCGCTACGTGAGGCTGAGCTTTAAAATCAACAAAATTTATATTAATTTGTTCCTACCATCAGCCAGAGTCAAGCCACCGCAGCAGATAGTGGTTCAGGGTCGAACACGGATGTGGTTTTCATCCTAAGAATCGATACGCATGAGTGTAAAAAAGGTAAGGCTTATTCGACTTTTGATTTGTTTAAAATAAAGGAAGTAGGTCAAAACTGAGAAATTGTAAAACCAAAGTGAAGTGTGAAAGTTAACTTTGAAGATTTAGGTCACACCCTGGTAAATTAGGCAAACAAGTGTCCTCGGTTTTATCCTCGCTGCTATGACAAGCAACCTATAGTCCTCAACCGGATCTATGTTTAACTAGCAAACCTCACCCTAACAACAACTCCCCGCTTGAGTCAACATGCAGCATGCAAATACGAATTCTTTTTCGCTTTGAAACCCTAGCATTAAATATCAGCTTCCTGCAGGCTCAGAAGACCATCTAATGAACCACAAAGGCATCTAGCAAGCATGCACTGTATCCTAAAGCATGGAGAGCATTGGCCAAATCAACATCTGTGCCATTCAACCCTAATTTGAGAAGATGAGGACCATAACAAAGACTGCGGATCTTCAATACAAGAGGACAACATGCATATGCCCCACAACCAAGCTAGCTTCCTTCCTCTTCAAAGAAAGGAGGCTTAGCCAAGCATCTCTTGAGTTGTCATCCTCAAGAGGGGTGTTTGGCAGCCAAGAAAATAAGGGAAAGAGGAGAGAGAAGAGAGGAAAACAAAACCCTAACTAAAATACGAGACTTTATTTACAAAAATGAAAACTTACAAAATTTCTTCTCCCCCAAATTGTCAAGCCCAAAATTCTCTCTATATTTATTACAAAAAGAGAGGGGTTTATATAGGCCACCTCAATACATGAAAATACCAAAAAGCCTACAAATTCCGCTGGGCTAAAGGACAAGAGAGTAATACACCAAATTCGGGAGCCTGCCAAGGTTTAAATACAAAACATGACGAGGGCAAAGGAATTCCCGCGCTTAGAGCGAAGAATCCCTCGCTAGGTAGCGAAATCACAAGGCATAGCTGAAATAGGAAATTTCGCTAAGGCTTGCACTCGCTTAGCTAGCGAATTTTCGCTTAGCTTAGCGAAATTTTCAAGGAGAAGGAATCATGAAATTTCGCTAGAACAAGGCTCAGCTTAAACCCCCGGTGTCTAGCGAAATCCACACTACCGAATCCTGCGAATTTTCGCTAAACCTTTAAATTTTTCGCAATCCCAAATAAATTTTCAGCAGTTTAGCGAAAAATCACGGGTTTGTCGATTTTCACGCTTTGCCTTCGCTCTTCTATCGCATCAATTTTTCTTCACTTGCCTTCTCGCTTTTTCATCGATTCTCGGGTCAGGTTGATGGTCGCATAATTTGAGTTCAAACTTCATGATTCATCATACATCCCATATTGAACTTCTCTAAAGGGCTTAAACACCCGCAAAACAACCAAAATACCCCAAATGCAAAAGTGGTACTAAGAAGACTTGAACACTTCAATCGTATAAATGACATGACACGCGCAAAGCACTCAAACCTATCTAATATGTATTCAAAATTGCACTTTTCGGGCACTAATCACACCCTAATCGAAACGCTAGTCCCTTAGCAATGCAAAACTAAAAGGAGATGCATGTAGATTTTCAAAAAGGTTATGATTCAAAAAGGTATATGTACATATAAACATTGCTTTTAAATGAAAAATTGAAACTGCTCAACATCGATATGAAATAACCAAAGCCATACTAGAGCAATTTTAGGTCAATATTTGATCCATGACTCTCACAACTTTGAATTTCCACCTAAGTCTAATGGTTCTTTATATAACCAGATTACGCCAATAAATTGCAAATTTGTCCCCTCCCAACCTAGCAATCGACATGGCCTTAAGTCGTTGGAACAATCCCATAAGGATAGTTACGCACTTTTCTATTCAACTACACTGTAGGATGCAATGCTTAAAATTCGATTTCACCAAAGTCCGTAATCGGATTTACCGACATGACCTCAACCAATTAAGGTTTAGGCATCAAGCCAAAAGGATCATCGACCACAAACTCTAAAGGCTTCACCCCGACCAATGACTTCAAAATCAAGCACCTACAATCTGCTAGGACTCTACCTATCCACCCATGTAACACACAAAATCGAAGACTTTAACCAATTAAGGCTTAGGGCATCGGGTTTCAAAGGCTTTCGCCATACACCCCTCGGACCGTGCTCGGGTTTCAAGGCAAAACTTCACGACTTTATTTTTCTTTTTCTTCTTTTCTTTTTCTTTTTCTTTTCCTTTTTGGAAGACAACATTGGTCTTCAAGTATGGGTAACATAAACCTATCCTAGGTTGCCAACATGCTTAAGGCCGGCTATGCAAAGTGAAAGGAAGCGAACAAATCTACAAATTTCTATTGAAACAACTGAGGCAAAGGTGTGAATTAGCATAAGGGAGAAATTTCAAGTCGAGCATGCCTGAACTGCAGAATCGACTCAAAACTGATTCAAGCATGGAATTTGCTCTAACATAAAGGTACAAATGTTGATTCAATTTTCCAACAAAGCAATTCAATTGTCCAATCAGAGCAATTCAATTGCTCAATCGAAAAGAAAAACAATATACGTAAAGGCACAAAACATGTATGCAAAGCTCAGATATATATATATCGAATAGGCTTTTGATATAGCCAAAGTACTAGTACATGCATATCAAAAGCTAAATATACAAAAATATCACCGCCTACTATAAAGAAGACAGCAATCCTACACAAAATTAGTAGGCAATGACAAAGCCGATAACTATACAAATGGATAGACTTACACTCCCAACTCTAACTTTTTCCCCAACCAAAGTATAACCATGTCTCCACCGAGTAGGATCTGAAGCTGTGGAGTGGAGTGCGACCACCTCACTCTCGTGATGGTGTGGATTCCCAGAGATCTAAAGTCGTCGCAATGGCCGCCAAAGACATCCAAGGAGGCCGAATTGTCGGGAGCCTAGGAATGCCTGGTTCGTGCTCCAACCAACCTAAGACCCGAACCAACCATCGTGCCATGCAATGTAGGCACCGCTTAGGCCTTTGATGTAGTGCAGAGCCTTCAGATAAAGGCCACTAATTTCCTAATGCTCGCAGCCACGCGTTGATGGGGTGGCCTCGTAGTGGGTGTGCTCGAGGGTGAATTGAGTCAGCCAGCGTGAAGTGTGTCATTGGCAGGTATATTAATCGGAGATGGCAAAGGCCTATTGATGGCTCGGGGTAATGGGATTTTTGGGGCTCTCCTTGCTTCCTTTCCATTACTTTCCTCACTCAACAAGGGAAGAATTTCTTCTTTTTCCATGGCCCATATACTATACCTAATCATAGGCATCCCGCAGCTTCCTCAGATGAGCTTCACCCGGGATTCAACTTTCACCCCTCCCCGAGGTCAGCAGGCTGAACCCCGCTGCACCCAAAATTGCTTCTACTACACTCATCCTCCGCATTCTCCTCCTCGGATGAACAAATCGATCGTGAGCTTTGAGATGGACTGGCAGATGTCCAATTTGATCAATTTCGCTGAACCCATCCAATTCCTTGCTCAGGAGCCTCCACTCGTCCTTGCCCCTATTAGCCTGAATATCTACCGCCTCATTATCCTCTAGTGAAATTGTCCACTGTTTCTGCTCAAACCAGGATGGCTTGTCTAACAGGATAAGGGTGGTGGCTTGCCGCCGAAATGGGAGCATAATAAAAGAGGTTCAGAGGTGCATATCAGTGAGGTTTCGTTCCCATGAGGAATTTGTGTGATTCCAACTATGGTTGTAAGTACTACCATATGGTGAACTCATCCATTGGTCTCTGTAGTCCCTCATGGACATGTATCCTCTAGAGTTCCCTCCAGTGGTACCGACTCGTATTGTTCTCCTCTAAGTGTTCCATTTGGTTCAAGTCAAGTTCAATCCAAGTTCTCGAGGAGATTGACTTTGCGAGCCTCGCTTTCTAGGTTTCAATCCACCGAGAACAGATTCCCCAGCCAAAAACAAACACAAAAACAACATGTCGATCTTCACGTGACCGTTTTTTTTTTTTTTTTTTTTTTTTTTAACAAAGAAATAATACTAAGAAAAATGACCGTGAAATGATAAAAGGAAATTCACCAAGACTCGTGGATGAGGATCATTAAGTGTTCCACAAATTCCTCACTTGCACTAAGGCACTATCCCCAAGAACGGCGCCATTTGATTCAAGTACACAAGAGGCTGAGCTAAAAATCAACAAAATTTATACACCTGTTCTCATCATCACGTAGTCAAGCTAATAAAAGATAAAGGGTCTAGGCCGAACACTGTGGGCGTGGCTTTTCATCCGAAGAATGATACGCATGAGTGTAAAAGGTAAGGCTTTCTATTTGACTTTTTGGATTTGCTTCAAAAAATGTCGAAGTAGGGGTTGAAAACTGAGAAATCGTAAAACTGAAAGTGAAGTGTGAAAAGTTAACTTTGAAGATTTAGTCAATTAACTGTAAATTAGTGGCAACAAGTGTCCCTGTTTCATCCGCGTTATGACAAGCAACCTATACCCCCGGGCATAACCTGGATCTATGTTTAACTAGCAAACCTCACCCTAACAACAACTCCTATTTGAGCCAACATTGTAGCATGCAAACGCTATGGCCCTTCAGCTTTGAAACCCTAGCATTAAATATCATTCTGCAGGCCTCGTGAAGACCATCTATCGAACCACAAGCAGCATCTGAAAATAAGTATGCACTCAGATCCTAAAGCACGGAGAGTATCCACAACCAATAACATTCAAAGCTATTCAACCCTAACTGAGAAGATGAGGACCCATAAATACAAGACTGTGACTTTCAGCATAAGAGGACAACATGCATATGCTCCCACAACCAAGCCAGCTTCCTTCCTCTTCAAAGAAAAGGAGGCTTAGCCAAGCATCTCTTGGAGTCATTATCCCAAGAGGTGTTTGCAGCCAAGAAAATAAGGGAAGATGAGAGAGAAGAGAGGGAAAACAAAAAAAAAAAAAAACCCTAACTAAAATGAGACTTTATTTACAAAATGAAAAACTTACAAAATTTCTTTCTCCCCTCAAATTGTTGCTCCAAAATTCTCTATGGATGACAAAAGAGAGGGGTTTATATAGGCCACCTCAATACATGAAAATACTCAAAAAAGTCACAAATTTGCCAAGTTAAAGGACAAGAGAGTAATGCACCAAATTCAGAGAGTCAAGGCATTAAATACAAAACATGATGAGGCAAAGGAATTTCATTAGATAAAGAATTTCTAGGTAGCAAATCACAAAGGCATAGCGAAAATAGGAAATTTCGCTATATTTCTGGCACTGGGCTAGCTTAAATTTTCGTGAGTAGCGAACATGAAATTTCGCGCTTAGGAATTCATCGTTGCCTAGCGAAAACTCCTGGTGTCTAGGCCAAACCACAATTTAGTCGGGGAATCTTGCGAATTTCGCTTAAACTGGCCGAAATTTTCGTAATCCCAATGAATTTTCGCAGTTTTAGCGAAAATTGTCGGGTTTGCCGATTTTCACCGCTTTACCTCCTCGTCTTCTGCATCAGCATCGAATTTTTCTTCACTTTCATTTCTCCCGCTTTTCATTGATTCTCGGCCAGGTTGATGGCCGACACTTGAGTCTCAAACTCATGATTCATCATACATCCCATATTGAACTTCTAAAGTGCTCAAACACCCGCGAAAACAACCAAAATACTTAAATGGCAAAAGGGTACTAAGAAGACTCGAACATCAATCGGGTATAAATGACATGATTACGCAAGCACTCAAAACCTATCTAATATAGGGTTCAAAATTGCACTTTGGGCACTAATCAGCCACATACTGCGACATACTTCCCCGGGTCGTGACATACTTCCCGGTCGCGACATACTCTCCCGACAAAGAACTCCGTTTTTCTTCTCCAACTTGTCTGAAGCCATAACTTCTTCGCTTTAACCTCGGATTCAGCGTGAGTACTCGTTGGAAAGATCTTTGAATGTAGAATGCGTTTCAAGAGGGAATTTGTACCATTTGATGTTCCAGATGCACAGAAAATTCATCTTCCAGTGGTACGCTATGAGACTCGTCAATTTTCTTGGAAATAAATTGCTCATTTCGCTAAATCACTTCGCTTTTCATCAATAATCCTACAAAACTAATTTTAGAGGAAATTTTATGAGTTTTACATGAATATGGATATAAATGCACAAAATAGCATGTGAAATGAACTCAAACATAGATGAGTTTTGCACTCATCAAACACCCTAAACTTGGAAGTTTTGCTTGTCCTCAAGCAAAGAAAAGAAAGAAGTTGCTTGTCCCAAAGCAAATGAAAGGAAGAGTTCATTTCACCCTTTTATTTAACCAAAACCGAGTAACTGCTTTGCAAGGGGTATGTGATATGTGTCTCAAGAATCACTCCTACAAGGAATATGTTAAAATATGATCAAGATAATTTATTCATTTTAATAGTGAATTAATCTCATAATAGACAAATTTAGATCATGGTTCTCACTAGTGTGTGTGTGTGTGGTCTTTCCCTAACCAAACAATTGCAAGCTAGATGAGTTTATGAGAATTGAGATAAGTATGTGGATCTCCAAAGATAATTTATTTAGGTTCCATAGGCTTGTTGTTCTTATCATTCTCCACTAATGTAGGCACACAACTCTCAAGATCAAGTAGGTCTTTATAAGCTTGTAAATGTAAGGCTTGGGTAAGGGGTAGTTGGAGTAGTCATTTTAGGCTAAACTTACCCAAACATGCATGAGTTGCTGCATTAACAGCTCCTACTCCATCCCGATTCTTACCATCAGCATAGTGACACTCTCAAACACCCCAAAAACTGTTTAGGTGCATCCTTCCATACTCCTCATATCACTTTTCCGCACACCGTGATTCTTCAAACAAACATCACAGCCGCTTTTAAGACAAGATTAGAGTAGTGCAAATGTCAAAACCCCCTTAAGCTTTCTATACCAACCCTTAGCGTAGCTTTAAATCAATAGCTCCCAAACCAATTGGCCTTAGGGTATTAGGTGTCGGTGACACCCCTTAGATTTACTGCTTCTAGTAAGGAAGGCTACGAGGCTAGACTCGCTCTTCCTTAACTTTTTATTGTATTTTTGCTTCTTTTACACTTGATATTTTTCTTTTTCTTTTTTTTTTTTTTTTTTTGACAACTTCTTTGGATTTTCAACTTTAACTCATTTCAATTGTTTGGAGTTATTTTCCTAAGTGGAAAATAATCAAACTGCTTCCTCACCACATTTCTCAGTTATGTTCAAGTCCTCATGTTATGGGTGAGTTTGGTTCTTTATTGGTGGGTAGTGATGTATAAGAAGGTTATTGGCTTCATACTTGGTTTTTTTATAAACGTAATTTTTGCCTCTTAAGGCTCAACATCTTGGTACTAGATGTAATATGCATATGCATATTAATAGCGGGCAAGGGTACTAGGATTCAACTTCACGATTGGTCAAGGATAGGTTCGGGGCTCTTCCACTGCTTACGTCCACTGCTTTTCTCACTAATGGGAAGGTTGCTTCCTCTTCTCCCCATAGGCGTATATAAAGACCCAACCTGATTCAAATTTTCCACTGTGCTTTTCTTGGCGCTAGGCACGGCCTCTACCATGGTGCCACTTTGACACTCCTCCTCCGTGACATTGTCGATCAATTAGGTCTTCAATGGAATCTTAAAAGTTGTCCCATTCATGCCTCAAAATCATTGTTCAACCCATCTAATCTTTGGTCCGTGGAATTCTCCCGCATGGATTTTTCACCAATCGGGCATTGAATTTTTCGTTTCTACCACAAAGATCACCCACCATTTCTTTGGTAGAAGGTCTAGAATTGCTTCGGCTTCAATTGGGGAGATCGTCAGGGTGGTTGAGGTCGAGACCAAGAGGCATATTGTGGATGTGAAGGAGGTGTGCTGGGAACAGGAGGTGTGTACCCATCCATTTTTATATTCTCTCATAGACCTAGGGTTTGATTTCACAAAAGCTGTTGCCACGCCATGGAAGGTCTATGTAATCCCTCATTGTCATGTGCTCTAGGTTACCCTCCCGACTCGTATCGCTTCTTCACGTGGGGTTCCATTTTCCTCAATTTTCCCACCGAACCCGTATCGACCGGCTTGCCTCTCGTAATTCTTAACCCAATCGAATATTCAATCCCCGCAAAGAGAAATAAGGCACACAAGACAACACCAAAAATCAACCCCACAGAATTTTTTTATTTTTATTTTTAAAACTAAAAGAAATGACAAGAAATATAAAAGTAATTCACCAAGATTTGTGATGAGGATCACAAGTGTTCACACAGTCAATAATGCACTAAGGCACCATCCCTAACGGCGCCATTTGATTCAGGCTACGCAGGTGATCCCGAATCAACAAAAATTTATATCCTATACTCCTCCTACCGCCATAGTCAAGTTACTGGCAGATAGTGGTCTAGGTCAATACGGGATGGGTTTTCTTTCACAAATGACTAATGCTGAAGGCAAAAATTGGTGAATTAAATTTGATTTTTAAGGTTCGTAAAAACAGGGGGTTTTTCTGGGTGTTCATCGACCGGAAGCTAAACAAGAAAAATCAGAAAATAGAACCCCTGAAGTGTTAGGCCACCAACAGGGTTTCAAGGTAACCACATGTCCCTGGGTATTTTTCCTCGCGTTGGGAGCATGACATATAGTCATTTCGAACCTGGATCTTCATTTAGCTTTAAAAAACCAAACCCTATGATTTTCCCTTTGAAACATAGCGCATTTAAATGGGCATAAATGTCCCTAACAAAGGAAAACACATCTCTAAACCCTACTCCACGATAATCCAGCGTGAGACAATCTGACCGAGCCTCAATGGATCTAGTGAAAGTATCCATTGAACCCAAAAAGCTTGCCAAATACACATTAAAGAGAGCATGCTTAAGAGATTTAACCTCAGTGAGAAGGTGAACACAAACAACCATAAATACGTATGTTAAAAACAGGGGGAACCGTGAGTTACCTCCACACTCTAGCCAACGCCCTCCTCTTCAAGGAGGAAGAGGTCTAGCCGAACATCCTCTCGAGTTGTCATCCTCGGGAGGAGGTTGGCACCGAAAACGAAAAGAAAAGGAAAGAAAAAGTAAAGGAAGTCGCGGAAATCAAGCTCCGCGATCGTATATCCGAAATTCGCTCGTTGACGGTACAACCGAGACTTATATAGATGCTCGCGTAAGGGAAGTTACAAAAACCAAAATCGAAGGTTATTACATAGGCAAAATGGAAAAAACCAAAAGCAAAGCAAACAGGCGTAGCTGCGGAAAAGCGTGAACGGGTAGTAGGAGGAACAGCAATGAGCCGAATGCTGCTCGCAGGAGAAGCTTCCCGCAAAGGGTGCTTTTCTTAACATTTTGCTCTTTCTTTCCTTCTGATCTTTGATCCGCAACGTCAAGTTGAGTTTGACTTGAATTCCTTCAGGCTTGGATCGACTCAACAATTTCGGCATAATTAGCTCGCAAAACTGCAAAATTTGCCACAAAATGCGATCAATAAAATAGTAGGGACCTTAATGTGCAAATCGGGTTAATTAGCATGATTAGTACACAAAAAGCACTCAAAACCTATAATAAATAGGGTTCAAAATAGCACTTTTTGGGCAATTCAATCAGCGGCCGTAGAGTTCTTTTGTCTTTATATGAGATTATGTTATCTTCTCCACCGCTGGCGGATCCGAGAGCTTGTGGGTGATATTGAGGCTGATGATTCAGAGCCTTATTAATACATCATGTTAGACCCCTCCTAGTGGATCAGATTCTAGCAGGGCAATCACAAGATCCATAGATGATTAAGCTTTTAAGGAAGAGATAGAAAAGGAAAGAAAGTAGAGTTTCAAATTAGAGATGACTACTTGATACAGGAAAGGCCGGGAGAATGTGTAAGCTGCAGTATGGCGAATAAGAGATATTGTGTGGAAGAAGCACATTCTATCTCGAGTATGCTATGCATCTAGGTAGTACCAAGATGTACGAACTTTGAAGAACATTACCGGTGGAATGGGGATGAAGAAAAGAGATTGCAAGTTTCGTCTGCATGTCTAATCCTCACAGGAAGCCGAGCATCGAGGCCCGTAGGGAACATACAGTTACTCCCTATTCCAATATGGAAATGGGAGAAGATCACTATGGATTCCACGGACTCAAAGGCAGCATGATGCTATATGGGTGATAGTTGACCGATTGACGAAGTCTCGCCATTTTCCTGCCATCGTCGAGGATTCTCTTAAAGTCGCCCACTATATGTGTGGATGAGATAGTGAGACTTCATGGGGTTCCAGTTTCCTCGATAATTTCAGATCGAGACCCTGTGTCTCACATCCAGGGATTTTGGCTCAGTTTGCAAACACTTTAGGTACTCGCCTTCCACAAAGACAACATTTCATCCTCACTGACACAATGATAGGACCATTCAGACGTTAGAGGATATGATGAGAGTTTGTGTGATGGAATTCAAGGGGAGTTGGGATACTCATTTGGAACTGATGAAGTTTGTCATTAACAACAAATTTCATCAGCCAAGATAGAGACATGGCTCCCATTTAAGGCACCGGTATGGTAGGAAATGCAGGACCCGCAGGCCGGGATCCAGGTTGCCATGAGAAGACTAAGAGGCTCCCGAATTAGTGCAGATTCTCCAGAGAAAGTGAAAGTTGTTCGTGATAACTTAAAGATAGCAAGAGATAGACAAAAGTTATGCGATAACCTTCTTCGTAGAGACTTGCGTCGAGATAGGTGACTGGTCTGAAGATTTCCCTTGGAAGGTGTTTTGAGATTCGGGAGGCGAAAGTGCTTAGTCCAAGATTTATGTGACCTTATGAGATTTGGTGAGCAAGGTGGGGCCAATAGCTTACTAAAAGCTGAAGTACTCAGAGTTATCAGGATCTGCGACACATTCCATGTGTCGATGTTAAGGAAGTACATCCTGCGCATCCTTCATACATGTGCAGCATTGATACTCCCAAGCGCGAACAAAAAGCCGAGAGTACGAGATCCTCGTTAAAGTCCTATGGAAGAATCAAGGATGAGAGGCAGCTACTATGAGCCAGAGGCTCAAATGAGCGCCTGGGTCAAGACTCCCCACTATTTTCTCCGAATGAGGCTTTTCCTTTCCTTTGAGTTTAGTTTGTTCATTTCGAGGACGAAATGTTCTAAAGGAGGGAGGATTTGTAACGCCCCATCCCGAGAGGGTGCATGGTACGTTGAACCGTAGGGGCGCATATGTGCACCAAGTGTCATTGTAGTATTTTGAGAGTTGTTATTAAGGATGAAATTGTGAAATCATAAATTTATTTAACCCGGAATTTGTACTAGAACAAGGGTAAAATTTAATTGATCAAAATGGGGATATAAAGGTCATAAGGAAGAAGATAGTATACAAAATAGAAATAACCAAAGTTGAAGTGCAAATGTTAAAGAGATGGAGGACTTAATTTCACTAAGGCATAAATGATAATATAAAAGGAGGAGAGACAAACCGTACTCATTTGGTCTCCTTTGCTAAGGCAAAACGTGAGAAGGTTGGAGGAAGAGAGAAAAGAAGAGGAAGAGGAAGAAGAGGAAGTTAAGAAGAAGATGAGGAAGAATCCCAGGTATGGAATCCTTTAATGGATTTTTGATATGAATTCTGGCTGTTTCCATGGATGATTAGCTGCTCCTTTTCCTAGGGTTTGTTAGAGATTATCCTAACCCTAGATTTGTTGAATTCATGGGTAAACCCACTGGTATGAGATAAACAAGGAATTCTTCCTATTTCTATGGTTTTGTATGGATTGGTGACTCGTATGAATTCTTAGGATTTTCACCTAGGTTTGTTATAAGGATGTTCCAAACCACCAATCTGCGGTTGTGAAGAAATGCTGGATAAATTCCATATTGGTTTTGGAGGTTGTAAAAGGAGAATGTTGGGCTTTTTTTAAAGGAAATGTCATTAAAATGCAGAAACCCTGTTTTTGTTTTGGCTAAGGATATTATAATCATCCAAATGAGAATTGGATTCCAATTGGTAAAGAACCATAAGAGATAGGAATACAAATTTATAGAAGGGACAAAGAATTGTAGCTCTAAGGCTCTAAATACGGACGAAAGGTGAGCTCGTGTAGCTCACTGGTTATGCTTTTTTTTTGGGTATTGTTGTAGTGTTTTGACCATAAGTGGAGTTTCACGCATCCAAATTGAGTGATTCAAAATTATGGGTAAAATAGACTTCTAGGGGAATAAGTTAACTGAAGGAAGTGCATGAAAATTGTAATCCCAAAGTTCCCAGAAATTTGTCAAAGTGGAGCTATGTGCAGATTATGTTCTACCAAATTGAGTAATCTAGATGTAAAATACAATAACTTGGGTTTTGTTGGTCTAAATTAAGATTCCAATTGGAGAAGAAACCTTAGGAACCACATAGATTCAAATTAGTGAAGAAAATTTCCAATTTATGAGTTAAGACCCCAGAAATCAAGGATAACGTAGTGATTCAAAGAGCTTACCAATTTGCATTAAAAAAAAATGTTGTAATTTTGTGTTATGTGGTTGAGGGCCTTAGAGAAGGAATTTTAAATTCAAAATTTAAATAGATGTCATTGGATATATAAAGGACTGATCTGGAGAGTTTCATAAGTTTTGAAGATCGTTTGAATAATTTTTGGGTAATAAAGTCCAAAGAGTATTGTTGAAAAAGGTTTACCAAAATAAGTTGTTTTTTTTGTTAGGAGCTTTTGGTGCTCAAGGGTAAATTTGTTCATTTGGTTTTATATGAATGTCGTGTGACCCTGAAGTGACTTGCGAGTGAAGTACGTTAAGTTTTACGCTATACGCAGGCGATTAATGTTTTCGTCGTATTCGCTTGAGTGTGTAGGATAAAAGCAAAGGTGGGAAAGTTGTGGAGTCGTGCTCAAGTTTTGGTAAACAAAAAGGTGAGTGTTCTAAACCTATTTTTCAAATACTAGTGTATTGTTATTATAAACTGTTTTACACTGGTATTTAATGGTTTTGATTGTAAACCATATTTGAAAAGTAAGCAATGAGTTTAGCAAACAAGCAATGGTTTTGATTTATTCAACCATACTTTTAAAAAGCAATGAGTTTTTGTAAGAAGCAATGGTTTTGAATTATCAAAACTATATTCAAAGCAAACAATGTTTTCAATTATTAAACCATGTCAAAGAGCAAGAAAAAAGAATATTTTAAACAGTAACTAAACTCCTAGTTTTAAGCAAGCATACCGATAAGAGGTATTCCATAATGCACGGGGTGGGTGTTAGGATATCATTCATGCATTTTGTGATTTGGCCTGGTTGGCAAACTTAGGCCATGCATCATGGAATTTTAAAGGAGACCATGGCACGCATCGAGTATATGTATTAATAAAGTAACTAAATTATGGTGATGGAGACCCAGGTTAATTCCACCATATTTACGAAAAAGGGGAATTGAGCCAAGGCTCTTCCACCTAGGTGATGCGGACCCAGTCCAAACCCACCTACACTGCCGATGCCTGTGCTCCCGTGTTCACTGGGGGTACAGAACAGAGCGCTCCAAAGTGGTTGATGATTTATACATACTTACGCTTGAATCAACCACCGGTGCACTGGCTGGTTCAGGCTCCCGTGGTTGTCTTGAAGCAAATCCATGAGCCCAGTTCCGCTTTTATTTCAAACGAGCGGCTGGAGCCCAAGCTCCCGTGGTTATTCTAAAGCAAACGATGAGCCTGTGCCCCGCTTTGATTTTAAAAACAAGCGTCGAGCCCAGATCTCAGTTTATAAAAAGCTTTATAAACTTAAAGCAAGAGATTTGAGAAAAGTTTTATAAACTTATAAAGAAAAGCAAATCAAAGCAAGCAAGCAAGTTTGAAAAGTTTTATAAACTTTTAAAATCAAGCACGTACATAAAGTTTTAGAAACTTTAAAGTAAGCAAGCAAGGCTTCTGGAAAATATCCTGTAAAAGAGAGTTTTACAGTTTTGAGATGTTTTCAGAAAAAGCAAACATTTTACAAAGCATACACTCACTGAGCTCGTTTAGCTCATTATTTTCCCGTTTTAAAAACTATTTTCCGTGCAATGTGCACGCCAAACGCCGGAGCAAAGCTTTAGATTCCGACACTTGTATTCGTAGCAGATTAATACTATTTTTGTGGGCGAAATACTCAATTTGTATACTGGAGTATTTGTATGTACATAGTTTTGTTTTGTGAAAATGTGATGAGCCTGAGGCTCTTTGGATGAGTGTGATGGTTGCCATATTTTGAAAAGTGTAAACTGTATTTACAGGTTTTGGGAATTTTCCTGTATGCAGCTGTTATGTTGTCGAATTTTTATAAAATCACAAGTTTAGAAAAGAAAAAATTTTATACTAGTTTTCGTAGTCACGCTTCTCGCATCACAGAGCTTACTAGAGGTTACTACCGAGGATTTATGGGGGTGGCCGACACACCCGCCGATAGTAGGGGTGGGGTGTGACAAGGCAAATTAAAGAAATCACAGGCGGGCTAAAACAATCTCGAGAGCATGGTTTGAAGGTTCACGGTCCATGAGGTTCTTTTGGCTACCATCAGAGTAATTAAGACCACACTTTATTCTTGAAAACAAAGATGGTAAGATCACCGCCTTATTGTGTATGTTGATGACATGGTGTTTCAGAAATTACCTTGATGGGAAGGAAGGCTCTACAAAGTTACTTGTCGTTTAATTCAAAAATGAAAGACTCGATCACTTGAAGTATTTTCTTGGGATCAAAGTGTCTCGACCGGGATAAAGGATTTTCTTGTCTCAAAGAAAATATGCTTAGATTTATTGTGAAACCTAAGATGTCACATGTCAACTAGTCGATACACCATTAGAAGAATGATTGAAGTTATGTGTCGAGACTCAATCATGTGCCTCGTTGGATAAAGGAGATATCAGAGGCTCGTTGGAAGATTGATGTACTTAGCCCACACTAGGCCAGATCTTGCCTATGCATTGAGTATTGTTAGCCAGTTTATGCATAATCCTGGAGAACAACATATGAATGCAGTTATGCGCATTTTAAGGTATCTGAAGTCCGCTCCTAGAAAGGGCATTTTGTTCACTAAAAATGTAGATTGTCAAAGTGTGGATGCATATAGTGATGCTGACTGGGCTAAAGTAATAGATGACAGATGATTTACTTCGGGATATTTCACCTTTGTAGGTGGTAATCTCGTTACATGGAGAAGCAAGCGTAATGTCAAGGTAACGCCCGC
The DNA here is from genome assembly GCA_016808115.1 of Tetrastigma voinierianum. Taxonomy (NCBI): domain Eukaryota; kingdom Viridiplantae; phylum Streptophyta; class Magnoliopsida; order Vitales; family Vitaceae; genus Tetrastigma; species Tetrastigma voinierianum. Next base: position 37,672 of record JAEQBH010000686.1, on the reverse strand, counting down.
TGCCAGAGGTTGAATTTAAAGGCATGGCACTTGGAATATGTGAAGCATTGTGGCTAAGACTATTGATGGATTTGCCATTCGCCTAGGCAACCGATTCGGCTTTATTATGATAATAAAGCGGCATGTGATATTGCTCATAATCCGGTACAACATGATCGTACAAAGCATCTGGAGGTAGACAGATTCTTCATTAAGGAGAAATTGGATGAGAAAATTGTTGAGCGTTTCAAGATTCAACCGAAGATCAATTGGTTGATATCCTCACCAAAGTTGTTTCAAGTCGAGTGTTCTGTGTTTTTAAGAGTATGTGTGACATCTATGCACCAACTTGAGGGGGAGTGTTGCGATATTGGATTAATAGTCAAAGATTCTCTATTGTAATTCTTTCCTATTACTATTATATTCTTTCCTAGTTTAGAGATATTTCTCTGTTAGGCAAATAACTTAATTATAGGAATAGCTTGATTGTAGGATCTCTATTATTCGAGAATGTACATGTAAAGATACAAATTTATTATGAATAAAAAATATTCTTCTGTTGGACTTAATCCAATTCATTCTATCAATTATACGGTGGGTAAAGATCGCTACGAAGCTTAAATGATGGGGTATAAGAACCTGACCTTTGCTTAACATATCGCCATTAGAGATTTCCATTGATTTCATTTGTAACTGTAACTGAGTATCCTCCATTAAAGGCCTTGGAGAAGGAGGAGGATCATGCTTGGAGGGTTTTTGCTTAGCTTTGATTGATTTTGTGAGATTCATGTAGTTGGGTTTGTTCATATGATTCTCCTCTACAATCTCCATGGTTGTGTTGGTAGACTAAAGGACATACACAACTTGATTCAATCGGTGTCTGGCGAAGCAGTTCACAGCTCCTACCAAATCCATTATACAAATCAGACTCTTTCAATTATTTGATAAACTAAACTAAACCACAATCTATGAAACCGTTGACAAAAGACTCAGATAATTTAACACATAATTATTCAACAAGTGGTTTTGAGCTTTTATTAAGAGGAGGTAGTTACAATCAGCGACTGTGCGGAGCGATAATCATTAGTGATCAAATTGATCTTGCCTAGCAGGGTATTCATAGAACTTTCAATTTCGGTGAGCATAGAGTGCATGTTCACTCGTTTGGTCCACTTGGTCAAGACTATCAATCCATAATTTTTCTGTGGACTATTGTCCCTTTCTATCTCCTTGTCTCACCATGATCTTTCAGATTCCTTGAATTGTTCTTATAAATATATTTGAACCCCTGCGCCTTAACCCAGCCCTCTGTGCTTCCAGCATGTGCTTCCATCACTCTCTCTTTTCTCTAAATGAAACACCTCTTCATCTCTTTTTAGCTGCTCATCATAGAAAGGACTTTATTGTTGTGTTCAACCTTTTCATTAAGCCTCCTTCTCTCTTTCCATTCTTTGCCATTCATATCCCACTGTTTAAAGTATTTGTTCCCTTGTTGTTCCTTTCTTACGAAATTCGACCTCGAAACTCCTTTCTTTTCTTCTGATGTAGCTCCCATCTCTTTTCTCTCTCTTCCATTTCCTGCCACATTGATTCCAACATCTCCATATATGATTGTTTCCAAAACCATAACAAAAAAAAAAAGCAAGTTTGTGAAAAAGCGAGAAAATCTTGATGCTTCTAGAAAATATGATTGGCCTTGTTCTCAAATATGGGCAACGATTTGTTCTTGAATGCTAGAAGCAAGAAAGAAGAGATCTCTCAAAACAAAACAAGTTTTGGTAATGGTTTCCAAAACCAAAACAATGAAAATAAGTTTGACAACAAATAAAAAGAAGAAAATGTGTTGCTTCTAGAAAGTATGATTTTCTTGTTCTCAAATATGGGTAATGATTTGTTCTTGAGTGTTGAAAGCAAGAAAGAAGAGATCTCAAACTCAAAAACAAGTTTCTGACAACAAAAAAAAGTAGAAAATGTGATGCTTCTAGAAAGTAGGATTTGCTTGTTCTCAAAAATGGGCAATGATTTGTTCTTGAGTCTTTGAAAAGAAAGAAGATATCTGAGCTCAAGCGAGTTTGAAAACTGACAAAAGCGAGAAAATGTGATGCTTCTAGAAACTATGATGTGCTTGTTCTCAAATATGGGCAATTATTTGTTCTTGAGTGGAAGGGATATTTTGTGGGCAAAAAGAGGAAAAAGCTGTGGAATTCTATTTCTTTGTGTAATTTTTGGATAGTGTGGAAAGAGAGAAACCGAATAGCTTTTAAAGATGGGAGGGTAGCTGGACAGAGATTAAAATATTCTTTTGTCTAGAATGCGTGGGGAATAAGTGTTCTTAGGTGAAGAGGTGCATTCCATCTTAGATTTTTCGAATGGATGGCCTCTAGGTAAAGGTGGTGAGGTTTTCCCCTTTCCTCTTTGCTTTTTTGGTACCGGTGTATTTCATCACGTATGCTTTGTAGTTGTTTTGCTCAGTTCCTTATTTTTTGGTCAATATATTTGCTTTGGAGTCGAAAAAAAAAGAATAAAGATAAGGATTATAGAAGCTTGATAAAGATAAATAAATGCAACCACTTAAGAGAGTATACCTTTTTCTAAACAAGGTTGATTGGCTCCCATCCCCTAATATGCAGCAAGCTTTAAAATCAAATCGTTGCAGAAAGTTGACTCCACAAACCAAAGTTCACCTATTGCTTATCAAAACCAATTAAAATAATAGAACATATCTCAGCAGAGTTTTTAGATTATCAGTTACCTAATATGAAAAGGAATAGAAGAATACTTGGTTTGCAAATCAAACTTCCTTATTCTCTTAAAACCTAACACACCTACAAACGTCCCACAAAAAAAAAAAAAAGGCAAAAAAGACAAAAAAAAAGAAAATAATAAAATTGCATGATTAAAATATGTGTTTATATATTATTAAAAAAAATTAACATGAATATAACAACTATAAGTTTTGGTGTAATGAAATGTAATTAGATTTGGTAGCGAGTAATGGTGCTTTTAAAGCAATCTACGGATATGTTTATTTAGATGTTGATAAGGATATAGAAATGGGTCGACATTTCACTCGCAGCCAGAGCGGTGTGGGTAGTGCCATGTCAGTATCCTTCCATAAAAAAGCTGCCTGCTAGGCCCGTAATTACGGAAATTGAAAGGACAAGAGAGCCCATACAAGGCCGCCAAATATATCTCTACGAATAACGGATGATAGAATATTCCTTAAGAGACGCTCCTATCAAGTCCTATTATGGTGCAGCAGGCACTAAAAACCGTTAGTTGAATATCTCTCAATAAGGAAGTGAGGGATTACTCCAAATAACCTACTGACTAATCCATCGCTAATCATGGATGACTACGTGAGAAAAACCGATCCTCCAAAGGAAGAACCCTAATCATCAGTCCGACCGATGAAGATCCACATAAATACAAGGCCTTCCAAACACTTTGGTAAAGTTAAAAATAGCAAGGGAACACTCTTTCTCCCTTCTCTCAGACGAGATCTGACTTAGGCATCGGAGCGGTCCCGATGGCCCGCCGCCCCCTTCCTTGTTTTCTCTCTGCAGAACGAGCCGTGACTGACCTGGGGGCTGGACTAGTACTGAAGATTCCACACTTCCCAAATTTCAAACGATCCTAAGATTCATCTGGCTGGGCCCCCAAATTTTCTTGGCTCAACTTAAAGACCAACCACAGCTCCAACCCAGCCCGTTGAAAAGGCATCATCGCTTGGCGCCGTCTGTAAACCACGCTCTTCATAAATATAACCGATTTCTCGCCATCGATGGTATCGACACCTAACACAAGGAGCAACGCCTAATCCTGGCAAGGATGCCGACCTCGCCAGAGATGCGCATACCAGGCCACCGTGGCCAGCGTAAACGATCTGTAGCCAATGCAAACGAGGTGGAAGCACCCGCCTCAACCAGCTTTGATAGAGGAAATAGAACAACTCACCGTATTGTAAATACAACACCCCCGGAAGAGCGACTGATTCGGAAGCGACACAATGTTCCTCCACAGAGGAAAACACGGCTATGGTAATCCTCGAAATATCGAAGCAGAGGCGGAATCTAGTCAAGCCCGGGGGCGGGGCTCACAACCAGCCCCTGTAGGGGAAGAGGATCGAGCAGTACAAGGAGGACGAGGCGAGGACACGGAACCACAACATCCCTCCCCGACCACAGGAGGCGCATAATGGAGCAAAGGTTTGCGGACTCCAACGAGAGCTACCGCACGGCTGCAGCTGGGAAGGGCGCAACCCGTGACACTATGGATACCTTGCGTACAACAAACGAATCACCTTTCCACCCCCGAGGTGCCGAGCTACCCGTCCCGCCAAATTCAGCCGCCCCCATTTAGAAGCATCTCGATGGCAAGAAGGGATCCAGTGATCATCTCAATACCTGGCGCAAGAACCGATGGAGCCGCATGGGGTATTCATCCCCGTCCGTGTGGCGCCCGCCACCACCTTAAAAGGTCCCGCTTATGGCCCGGTTCAACGTAACTCTCTTCAACAATTTCTTCATCTCGTAGAGTTATCAATCGCTCGCCTCCCACTTCATCTGGCTAGGATGGCGTGAAGCCGAGCTACCATCCGTTAACCATCAAACGTGGAACACAGAAAATTTGAAGTCATATGATAACGGTTTAATGCCGAGTCCCCGAAGATAGGATGTACTTGACGAAAGTTCACGTCACTTCGCCTTCATTATGGGCGGTTGGGGGTACCAAAGACTCCGATGTTTTCTATCTCAAAGAACCCCAAGCTAACACGGCCGAGGTTCCGCAAAGCGTAAAATACATAAACTGAGAGAGGCCCTCCGTCAAAGAAGGAGAGCCTTCCGCTAGCAAGGACAAAAAGACGCACGGAGAAGCGACTGTGGACTCGAGCCCCAAGAGGTATGATCGCAGGAATCCCTCCCGGGCGAGCAGAACGATCCCCTAAAAGACAAAGGAGCCTTAGGGATCGCCTGGGCCCGTCACCGCCCGAGAGACGACGACGCTGACACGCAGCCAAGCTTCACTCCCTACCAGCCCCTGTCGCAAGTTCTACATGAGGTCGAAATGAGCAGCCCAAGATGGCCAACTAGAGAAGTCAACCCCGCTGCCGTAGATAACTGGGCATTACAGCTCCACAGGACTACATGGACACGTGACCTGACAACCGTATTCAATCGAGGAGAGATGCAGTATCCGACATACGCGATATTCACGGGCGCTTCATATCGCCGGGGAGTCAACCCAAAGCCAACTGCAACTGTGCCCCGCCACTTACCACCGACTGGGCCGTGACGACGACCCAAAGATCAAGAACCCCGGGGAAATCCACGTGATCTCAGGGGGATTTGCTGGAGGGGGAGAATCAAGTTCGGCCGGGAAGGCCCACTACAAAGATAAGATCACAGACATGGGGGAGGGGCAGGCCAAGATCTAAAATACCGCGAGTCGACATCACTATCAATTCTCCGACTCGGGACTTGAAGGGTGTCAAGACTTAAGGACGACCCACCGGTAATCCCGTGCACGTGGGCAAACACAATCTGGCCCATCGGGTCCCAGACAACGGGAGCTCGGCCGACATCATTTTTGCATCGGCTTTCGACAAAATGGGAATTGGGAGAGAAAAGCTAGAACCTGTCAATACCCATCTCCGTGGGTTTTCAGGAGAAAAGGTGTTACCATTGGGATCGATCCAATCAGCACCTTTTGGGGAGCGCCCCTTTACCAAGCAACAACGATAAAGAAGGTTTCATAAGGGATTTCCCGTCGCACTTATAACATGCTGGTGCCGGGCAGCCCTCTCAACGGGATAAAGCCATCCCTCAAAGATATCACCCGGTAATCAAATTCGACAAGAACGGTGTTGGGGACGGTTCGAGGAGATCAGCGAGTGGCACGAGAATGCTACACCGCTATGAAACAAAACGGTCGACAATGTAAGCACGGGCGAGCTCGATACGCTGGATGAAGTGTCTTCACCGCCCAGCCCTCGAAGAGCTCGGAACCAAAGCAACATTGGATGATCTAATTTTAGCATCTGTTTATATCGTCTAAATTACCGTATGGGCCTCAAAGGCCTCCTCACCCAGCTTTTAAGACGTAATCGTGACATCTTCGCATGGTTAGGCCGACATGAGGGCATCGACCCCGCAATATCGCTTCATAAACTAAACGCCACCCATCTTTTCAAGCCGGTTAAGGCTTAGAATTTCGCACTGAGAGACAAAAGGCCATCAACGAAGAAGTCGGAAAGCCCTCCGCTAGGCAATCAAAGGAGGTGGAATATCCAGTGGTCACTGTCAACAGGCTTTGGCTAAGAAAAGCAATTTAAGAAACGGCGCCTGTATGGATTTCACCGATGAGTAAACAAAGCATGCCCAGCGACGCTTCCCTACCTCGGATCGACCTTATCGTAGATGCCACAGCAGGCCACGAGCTTCTTAGCTTCATGGATCTTTCTCCTGGTTATAACCAGATAAGCATGGACCCCAAGACCGTGGAGAAGACGCTATTCGTCACTCTACGTGGACCCATCAGCATTCTGCAATGCCATTTTGGGCTCAAAATGCAGGGCAACTCACCAAAGGTTAGTGAACCGATGTTTCGTAAACAAGATAGGTACAACGATGGAGTGTATACATAGGACGATATGTCGGGTAAAATCCGCTACAAATGAATCCACATCGCCTCACCTCCGAGACGCCCAGATCTCGGCGGATTATAACATGAAGCCGAATCCGCGAAACAGCCGGCGTGTCTGAAAATTTCGGGTTTGCTAGTCAAACCACAGTAAATTGAAGCAACCGATAAAATAAAGCATTGCTTGACATGCCACGCCATCGGGATAAAGGAAGTACAACGATTAATACCGTGGAGGATCGCAGCTCTAAGCTCCATTCGTGTCCAGTGGCAAGTGATAAATGCCGACCTTTCTTCCAAGTTTGAAGAAAGCCTTCAATGGGATGAGAACGCAAGAAGCCGCTAGACCTTGAAAACATACTCTGAGCTCGCCACCCATTCTTAGTGTTCATAGGAGAACTCCCCACATTGTACTCGCAAGATTCACTTTCAATCCAGCCAGTTGTCACTGCAGACAAAGAGATGGATACAAGACCCGGCCTACTCATCGCAACCGAGCCCCGAGGGAGCTGAGGAGAGGTGTATCCGAAAATGGAAAATTAATACTAGCTCAGGATCGCAGACTGAAACTGGCCCTTATTTCCGTGCTCACAGACTATAGAAGTCCCGACCGAATACCCCACGGCTGTGCATTTGATAAACCAGAGGTCTCGGGAGGTCATGAAACGGGCCATAGGAACTGAGCGATCTCGACATCCTAGCATGTGCCAAAATGTACCCATAAAGGACAGATCCTAGCCGATTTCATCATGGAATCTCGCCCCAAGAGCTTGTCGAGCCCGCCAATCATGGGATCACCCTTCATGTGGAAGCTTTCTGTGGATGGAGCCTAAATGCGCACAAGCTGGTAGCTTAATCCTGACCTCACCAGAGGATATAGACATTGAGTACGCACTCAGGTTTGGGTTCGACGCCTCCAACAACGAGGCCGAATACGAGGCCGTAATAGCAGGCCTCAATCTCGCTCATTCGTTAGAGGTCGATCAGCTAGAGATCCATAGCGATTCCCAACTGGTGGTCAGACAGATCGAAGACACATACGAGGCCAAAGGGGAGAAGATGATCCTATATCTCCGCAAAGTCCGCGGACTTATTTAAAAGTTTGTATCGGGCCTCGCATCGGGTATGTCCCGTATCCGAGAATGCTCCGTGCCGACGCTTGGCAACCGGCTACGCCTTGCAGAAGACATTGGGGATCAACACCCATCGAATACTCCTGCAGCTCCTCCATCGACCCTTTACGTGTGGTAGAGACGCCCAAAGGTGGTCCGCACTAAACCGGATGGACCCTATTTGGGGTTACATTAATGACGGAACCTACCGTACGACCCAAAGGAATGCAAAGCATAGAGTGAGATCCGGGCCAGTTTACCAATCACAAAGGAAGCCTCTACAAGCGAGGATTCTTCACACCCTTCCTAAAATGCATCGCCGGAGAAGACACTGAATACGTGCTAAGAGAAGTGCACGAAGGCATATGTGGGAACCATATCGGAGCTCGAACATTGGCCGGGAAAGTTTTGAGGCAGGGATATTATTGGCCCACAATGCTCAAAGATGCTACCAACTCCGTCAAAGATGCAGACCAGAACACGCTTAAAATATCACGCTCCCAAAGCAGAGCCTCGACATCAATCAACAAATTTCGCATTTCTTCCAAAGAAGTGGTGGGTCGACATATCAAGTTCTGCCATTGGCAGCAATGTAAATTTATAATCGTCATGTAGATTATTTCACCAAGTGGGTCGAGGCCGAGCCCTTAGCCACAATCACGTGAGCGTGAAGATACACAGAACTTCGTATGACAGCAATTATATGCAAGATTTGGCATCCCGAGAGCCCTCGGGTCTCGATAACTAAGCACAAGCCATAACGCGAATTCAGTGGATTTTGTGTCGAGCTCGGGATTAAAAATTACTATTCACACCAAATACCCACAATCAAATGGACAAGCCAAGTCACATCGAACTCCTCAAGGCCGCCTCTGGAAAAACCAAGCTGAGGATCTCTCAAAGGAGTCATCGAATACTCCCCGGTGTACTACGCTTACAGACAACACGTGTCGGCAACTCTAGAGACCCGATTGCCGCAAATTTTTGGGAATGTATGAGCCCCAAATGAGGTTGGAATAAATCTCGTGAGTCGTAGTTAGCATCGGAGGAGCAAATGACGAGGCCCTCGTCGACCTCAAACTTTGATGAAAAACGCGAACATGTTCAACAAATAGCATAGAAGGGTAATTAAAGGAAAATGTTCCTGGTCACATCCGTAGAGTCAAGCCCGTGAAGTTATAATGCCGGGATTTGGCCTAAAAGCTTTGCCAGTAAGGAAGAATCCAATGCATGGGAAACTAGGTCCCAACTCGAAGGTCCTTATACAATGAACCCGAGTCGTCGCACTGTGCAACCATGAGCTCCAAACGTATGGAGTGGGAAAAATCCCGCAACATACATGGAACGCGTGAGCACCCTGCCGATTCTATCAATAGGCATCGATCTCGCAGTCAAAACCGCATCGGTATCATGTGATTGCAGTCAAGCACACGCTGGCAATCTAGTATCTCAACAGTCCAAACATGTAAAGAAACATACACAACGAAAATTCATGAAAATAAAAGTCCCTCTCATTCCCAAATGAACTATATTCAATGATAACTGTGGTGTCTTGAAAGCATACAAGATAAGCACCCTCGATACTCGCACAAGCCGGTACCCTCAAAAAAAAAAAAAAAAAAAAAACAAAACAAAAAGGGAAAGGAGACAAAGGAGAAAGACATAATGAAAAGAAGACAAGAAGCGAGGAGAAGCAGAGGAAAAGATGGGGATGAGGAGAGAGAAAGAAGAAAAGGTGATGAGAAAGTCAGAGACAGAAAGAAGAAAAGAAAAGAAAAGAGGAGAGGTGAGAGCAGGAGAGGAAAGAAAAGAGAACAAGAGGAGGGGCAAGGGACGCACCAACCCCCACCCTTAGGACTCATTCCCTAGCCGAGAGCTAGGGAAAACATAACTCCCATAAAGGGGGAACTAGGGAAAAACATAACTCCCACACGGAGAAATTCAGAAAAGCCGGTCCAGAGGCGTCAGAAGAACCCCAACGAAGGCAGCCGAACATCAAGCATCCATCTTCTACAAACTTCATCCGCCCAGTATGGAAAGCAACTTCAGTGCTGTAATGTGGCTGTACAACAGAACTCTATTTATAGAGAAAGCATCCGAGGCACGGCAACTGCCCAAATTTCATCAGATCAGCAGGCACAAAAGCGGTTCGCACTTTTTCAATAATTGAGGGACACACGAAACGGCACCTCTCATAAAGCGCTTCATACGGCGCTCCCACAAGGGGGAACTGTACCTACTAACTCGTACGGGCGAGCGCCTCCCACTCCACCGGGGCCACAATCGACGAGCTCCGCCCAACCGGCCCTACCGACGAGCTCCTCCTAGCAAAGGCACATGGACGAACTCCATCCAACCGTCACTGACGAGGTGATCCACTCAAGACAGCCACGCCGCTTAAATCAGCCAAATCGGCCAGCTACATTCGCCACCTCGCCACACGGAGCCACGTTCACTTCCGACGAGGTGATCACCACGTGCCACGCTGCCTAACGAGCTCGACATCAACCCATTTCGGGCTGGAACGCCTACCAAGGCCACCGCCCATGAGCCCCGCTGCTCACTCGACGAGGTGATTCACTCAACACGCCACGCCGCCTAAACGAGTCGATCAACCCATTTCTACGCAACGCCACCAAGGCCACCGGGCTACCATGAGCCCCGCTGCTCACTCCCACGAGGTGATTCACTAACACAGCCACGCCGCCTAAACGGTCGATCAACTCATTTCGGGCCGAACGCCACCGCGCCACCGCTACCATGAGCCCTGGGCGCGTTCGCCGAACGAGGTGACTACCAAATACGCCACGCCTAAACGAGTCGACAACCCATTTCGGCCGAACGCCACCGCGCCACTTCCGAGCCCCGTTGCTCACCTCAACAGGTGATTTACTCCAACACAGCCACGCCGCCTAAATGAATGATTCAACCACTGCCAGAACGCCACCAAGGCCACCGCGCCTACGAGCCCCGTTGCTCACTTTGACGAGCCTCCCTTCCAACACAGCACGAGCCCATCTATGTATCAGATCGAGCCTCCACCGTGACTCCCCAAACAGACGGGCTCCTCCCTACAACTCACCTTGACGAGCTCTCCTTCAACACAGCGCACGAAGCTCCTATTCACACGAGCCCTTCTCCGTGACTTCAACAGACGGCTCCTCCTCATCGACTAGCTCTCCCTTCAACACAAAGCATGGTGAGCTCCCACTATTTATCAGATCGAGCCCCACTCGTACTCACAAACGCACGGCTCCTCACTACAACTCACCTTGGACGAGCCTCTTCAACACAAAGTGTGACGAGCTCCCTCTTATCCATCGACGAGCCCTTCTCTCGCACTTCAACAGACTCTGCCTCCTCATCGACGAGCTCTCCTTTAGCACAAAGCAGACGAGTTCCCACTATTTATCGACGAGCCTCCACTCAGACTTCAAATGCACGGGCTCCTCCCTACAACTCACCTTAATCAGCTTCTTCAACACAAAGTGCACGAGCTCCCTTATCATCAAGACGAGCCTTCTCTCACTTCAACAGACGGCTCCTCCCTTCATCGATGAGCCTCCTCTCAACACAGCAAACGAGCTCCCATCATTTATCGTGACGCAGCCTCCCCGTACTCCAAACGTACGGGCTCCCCAACCACCTTGACGAGCTCCTCCTTCAACACGTGCGCGCATCGTGCCCCTCTATCCACCGACGAGCCCTTCTCCCCAGATTTCAACCGTATCTGCCCTCCTCATCGACGAGCTCTCCTTCCAACACAGCACGAGCTCCCACTATTTATCGTGATCCAGCCTCCAATCGTACTACAAATGCACGGGCTCCTCACTACAACCGACTCCGACGAGCTCTCCCTTCAACACAAAGCACGAGCTCCCTCTATTCACATCAAGACGAGCCCTTCTCTCGCACTTCAACGTGACGGGTCTTCTCTCTCATCGACGAGTTCTCCTTCCAACACAGCGCATTAAGCTCCCACTATTTATCAGACGAGCCCTCAGACTCCAAATCGCACGGCTCTCCTACAACTCACCTCGACGAGCTTCCTTCAACACAAAGTGCACGAGCTCCTCTATTCACCGTGACGATCTCTTCTCCGCATTTCCAACAGACGGGCTCCTCCCCTCATTGACGAGCCTCCTTCAACACAGCAGACGAGCTCCCACCATTTATCGACGAGCCCCACCGTACTACAAACGCACTCCGGCCCTCACTAACTCACTCCGACGAGCTCTCCTTCAACACAGCGCACGAGCCCCCATTCATCAAGACGAGCCCTTCTCCCAGATTTCCAACGGACGGGCTCTCCTCATCGACGAGCCTCCTTCAACACAAAGTGCATCGAGCCCCACTATTTATCAGGATGATGCAAGGTTGGGACCGTGATGGATGATCCAGAAGTTTAGGTAAGTCAAAATATGGGTTTGGGGTAGTTTTCTTGGGTTAAAATAGGTTATGGACGAATTTTAGAGATTTTCTAAGTTAAGAAAAGTGAATTTATGGTATATAAGGGAAAAGGGGTATTTTAGGAAGGTTTTGCAAGATGGAACAAGATTTGGAAAGTTTTGGGCTGAGGTTGAAAATATGATTACGGAAAGTTTGAGAAAAGATGATGGTGATGGAAAGTAGAGTTTGCACAAGAGTGGTTACCATCGGGTTAATGAAACGATCCACACAAGATACATGGAGGAAGGCGCCACAATCAACTCATGGACGGGTTGATTGATAGTTTCCACAAAGACTTCGCCACCAAGGAATCCACCCTAGGTACGAAGCCACGAACTCGTCCCCAAGGGAATCCAATCTAAGAGATAAGAGAACAAGAGAACTCTAAAAGAGAAATATGAAAAATATTATTGCTTGAACTGATTGTCAAAAGACTACATTAGGGGGGTATATATAGTCTCATACTTTCTAAATCAAAAAAAGCAACTTCTACTTTAACTAGGAAAAGAAACTTTCTAAATTACAAAAAGCAACTTCTACTTTAACTAGGAAAAGAAACTTTCTAAATTACAAAAAGCAACTCCTAAAAGAAAACTTTCTAAAATAAATAAATCAAATCTTCCTAAAATAAATAAAGCAAACTTTCTAAAATAAATAAAGCAAATTCAGAAATAAATAAAGCAAACTTAAAATTAATATGGTGCCCACATCGTGGGTTGTCCAAGTCTCGACCACGTTTTTTACCTTCCAAGGCCCAATGAGGTCCAAAAAAGGAGTTTTCTACATGTATTCACGCGCCTTGACCTCCCTAATCCAATTCTTCAATACTAGGACTGAATTCCCAATGTTCGTGTTTATGGGATGCTCCCGCATCAAAACCCTATAGTTGGGAAAAAGACTTGTCCTCAAGTCTTCACCATGATAAGGCCTCAAATCCTAACCTTGAATGGTGGAAAGATATTGGTACACGGACAATTTAACCTTGTAAGCATTCTTATGATCTTCTTAATAATCTGAAGAACCATCTATCTCAGGCACAACTTGGAACACCTCTTTATCATGTGTAACCGAATCCATCCTCCCGGATCAAATACCGTACCTGATAACCTTCATGCCCGTCTTCATATTGTTCCACTCTTCGTCTCTTTGTCGAATCTTGCTTCCTCATGAATAAAAATGTTGTTGAAAGCTTGGCAATCAAAACACATATTCCAAGATCCATCTTTTTCTACGCACCAACATGTGGGAACCACATAGGAACTTTCACTCTTCTTGAACAAGCCTTGTCAAGAAAAAATCATCAACTTGTGTTTTAAACTCTTCATGCCCTTAGGGCCTTCATAGAGGCTAGCTTATTAGGAAAAACCAAAACCCGGCAGAGTCTATTCGATGTCAATCTCATAGTAGAAACCGTGGTATTTCTTGTGCATTACTCAATAAATTCTATAATTGATTTTGCTTCTTGTGAGAATTCTTTCACTTCTCGTTTCTTCAACAACTAAAGTCATGATTCGAAACATCTTTCATTTCTAATCAAAATTTGACTAAGAGGAACTCTTTCTCCTCATCTTCGATATGGTTAGATTCGACTACTTTCAACATCCAACTTAGATTTTGACAAAGCAAAGTGATTTATTCTCATCGCCTTCGACATGGTTAGGATTCGATCACTTGTTCAACATCTTCTTCCTTGCCATCTTCTCAATTGGGCAAACGCTTATTAGGACATTCAAATCAATATTCCAACCCTCGCACTTAAACACGTCTCGACTTAGAAGCCAATTCTTGTCAAGGCTTCACTTTACTTGGAGCTGGGGTAGTTTTCACCACTAGATTCCAAGAATTAGAACCCTCAACAAACCCTTCATTAGCCACACTCTTAGTTGTAGTAGAGTTTCCATACTTTTTTTTTCCCAACCTTCAAAGCAAGTTTCATCACATCTTGAAGACTATTATATGGTTGCAAAAAAATAACTCTAGCAATACCAGATCTCAAACCAGCAATGTAGTGGTGGGCTATGTATTACTCGCCTCTTGCAAGTCTCCTTTGATAATCAAGTTTACAAACTTAGCCGAATACTCCTCCACACTCAAATCTCGTTGCTTAAAATTCTGAATTTTGAGGTAGATGTCTTGGTAGTAGTTAAAGGGAAGGTACTTCCTTTTTAGTTCTTTCTTCATCTTTCCCCAAGTTTGAATCTTCTTTTTACCATCTCTTTTACGTTGTCTCTTCATGTTTTTCCACCAAATAGAAGGCATTTCTGCACATCTTTGTAGCCACCAACTCTTACTCTTTTCACGCTCAGTGGAATCATAATACTCAAAGACATGCTCCACCATATTAGCTTAATCCAAAAATCTCATCAGATCCATCCTTCCATCGAATTCCGAATGTTAAATTCGATTGCATCTAAAGCCTTCAATCATAGTTACCATGCTCTTATAGTAATCTTCATTCCGGTAGTAGCAATCATACCTCCTGTATGATAATCATAGTCTCGTACATACATACTTTAGCCAGGCTCCCAAGAAACGTCTGTTGACTAGGCTGCAAAAGCTCTTCATAAAATCATATTTTTCCCTTGGCTAGTGAACCACTCAAACCGTATCTAGAGGTCTTGTCTCTAGCATCAAGCACAATCGCTTAGTTTATGATCGCCCATCAATCCATGAGCTTCCGATACACTTTGATGCAAGGTCGGGACCGCGATGGATGATCCAGGTTTAGGTTAAGTCAAAATATGGGTTTGGGGTAGTTTTCTCGTTAAAATAGGTTATGGACGAATTTTAGAGATTTTCTAAGTTAAAAGTGAATTTATGGTATATAAGGGAAAAGGGCATTTTAGGAAGGTTTTGGTAGTATGGAACAAGATTTGGAAAGTTTGGTCGAGGTTGGAAAATAAGGATTACGGAAAGCTTAGAGAAAAGACGATGGTGATGGAAAGTAGAGAGTTTGCACAAGAGTGGTTACTTCACCTGGTTAATGAACGATCCACACAAGATAGTTGATGGGAGTGAAGGCGCCTACAATTTGAACTATGGACGGTTGGATTGATGTTTCTGACAAAGACTTCGCCTACCAAGGAATCCACCTAGGTATGAGAAGCCACTTAACTCGTCCCCAAGGAATCCACCCAAGAGATAAGAGAACAAGAGAGAACTCTCAGCAGAAATCTGAAAATACTATTAAGCTTGAACCGACTGTCAAAAGACCACATTAGTTACTGCCATTAACTCCAGCAGTACCATTTTGTGTAGTCCTGCTTTCATCACCATCTCATCTTTCTTCAAACTTTCCATAATCATATTACAACTAAAATTTTCTCAATCTTGTTCCATACTACTCAAAACCTTTCCTGGCTTTTCCTGAGTATAATATAAATTATTTTTTTTTTTAACTTAGAAAATCTCAAAATTGGCCCATAACCTATTTTAATCCCAAGAAAACTACCTAAACCCATATTTTGACTTCACGCAACTTCTCATCATCCATCATCATTCCAACCTCGTGATCAAAGCAAGTTTCATCACATCTTGAAGACTATTATATGGTTGCAAAAAATAATCCTGAAGAATACCGCATCTCAAACCAGCAATGTAGTGGTGGGCTATGCATATTTCCTACTCTGCAAGTCTCCTTTGATAATCAAGTTTACAAACTTAGCCGAATACTCCTCCACACTCAAATCTCAGCGGTTAAAATTCTGAATTTTGAGGTAGATGTCTCTGGGTAGTAGTTAAAGGAAGGTACTTCCTTTTAGTTCTTCTTCATCTTTCCCCAAGTTTGAATCTTCTTTTACCATCTCTTTTACGCTTGCCTCTTCATGTTTTTCCACCAACAAGAGCCTGCACATCTTCAGAGCTACCAACTTCACTTTTTCACGTTCAGGGGAATCATAATACTCAAAGACATGCTCCACCATATTAAGCCAATCCAAAAATTCATCAGGATCCATCCTTCCATCGAATTCTGGAATGTTAAATTTTGGATTGCATCTAAAGCCTTCACTGCGGCTACCATGCCTCTTATAGTAATCTTCATTCCGGGTAGTAAAGAATCATACTCCCATGATAATCATAGTCTCGCATACATACCTTTAGCCAGGCCCCAAGAAACGCCTTCAAGCTGACTAGGCCGCAAAAGCTCTTCAAAATCATATTTTTCCTCCTTGGCTAGTGAAATCACCAAACCGTATCTGGGAGGTCTTGTCTCGCATCAAGCACACCGCTTAGTTTATGATCGCCCATCAATCCATGAGCTCATACCACTCTTTGATGCAAGGTCAGGGACCGCATTTGATATCCAAGTTTAGGTAAGTCAAATATGGGTTTGGGTAGTTTTCTTGGGTTGTAAATAGGTTATGGACGAATTTTAGAGATTTTCTAAGTTAAGAAAAGTGAATTTATGGTATATATGGAAAAGGGGTATTTTGTGAAGGTTTTGTAGTATGGAAACAAGATTGGAAAGTTTTTGGGTCGAGGTTGAAAATAAGGATTATGGAAAGTTTAGAGAAAAGATGAGATGGTGATGGAAAGTAGAGTTTGCACAAGAGTGGTTACTTACTCGGGTTAATGAAACTTATCCACAAGAAGTTGATGGAGTGAAGGCGCCACAATCAACTATGGATCAAGTTGATTGATAAGCTCTGACAAAGATTCCCCCGCCACTCAAGGAATCCACCTAGGTATGAGAAGCCACGAACTCGTCCCTGAGGAATCCTAATCAAGAGATAAGAGAACAAGAGAGAACTCTTAAAAGAGAAATCGAAAATATTATTAAGCTTGAACTCATTGTCAAAAGACTACATTACTGGGGTATATATAGCCTCATACTTTCTTAAATCAAAAGCAACTTCTACTTTAACTAGAAAAGAAACTTTCTAAATTACAAAGAACAACTTCTACTTTAATCCAGGAAAAGAAATTTTCTAAATTACAAAAAGCAACTCCTAAAAGAAATCTTTCTAAAATAAACAAAGCAAATCTAAAATAAATAAAGCAAACTTTCTAAAATAAATAAAGCAAATCTTCGTAGAAATAAATAAAGCAAACTTTCTAAATTAATATGGCACCCACACGTGGGTTTGTCCAAGTCCGACTACTGTTTTTTAAGCCTTCCAAGGCCCAAATGAGGTCCAAAAAGGAGTTTTCACATGTATTCAATAAGGCCTTGACCTCCTCTAATCCAATCTTTCAATAATTGTGGACTGAATTCCCAATGTTCGTGTGTTTATAGATGCTCTCAGATCACAAAGACGAGCCCTCCTCTCGTACCAAACGTATTCCGGCCCTCTCTCACAACCACTTGACGCAGCCTCCCTTTTCGTCACAAGCGCACTCCAGCCCCCCACCAGTCGCACGGCCTTCCTCTGCACTCAAACGGACGGCCCTCCTCACATGCACCCAGCTCCTCTCCCCAAACACGTGCACTGGCCCCACTATTTAGTCGTGACCCAGCCTCCACCTGCAGGCCGCACCGCACTCGGCCCTCCCTGCTGGGTCTCACTCCTGACGAGCCTCACGATGGCGTGTACTTTGAAAGCCCCACTGTTTACGTCAACAAAGATCTTGAAGTCTCTCCTCCCCGCATTCAAACGATCGGCTCTTCTACACCTACTGACGAAAGCCTTCAACACAGGATTTGAAGCCCCTCTATTCATCAGATCTGGTCTCTTCTTCGCATTTCACCACGGGCCCTCTTCTCGCTGACGGAAGCCTCCTTCACTACAGTGCACGAGGCCCTCACCGCTTATCGCATCAAAGCCCCTCCATCGCATTACAAACGCACGGCTCACTGCACCAGCCTCGGTGCCTTCCTCAACACGCAGACGAAGCTCCTCTATTCATCAAGACGTTCTCTCGCACTTCAACGCATTTGTGCCTCTTCATCGACGAAGCCTCCCTTTCAACAGGTGCACGAAAGCTCCCACTCGCTTATCAGGACGGAAGTTCCCTCCTCTGCATTCAACGCATCAAGCCTCTTCAGCACCTCGTTTCGACGGTCCTTTCATCATGCGCAAGACGAGCTCCTCTCTGCTTCATCGGGATTTCAGCTCTCTCCGTATTTCTCTGGTCGCACGGGAAGTTCTCCCCGCTGGTTCTTCAACATTGGCGCACAGCCCCACTATTTACCGCGGCGCTTTCCCCGATCGCATTGCAAACGCACGGCCTCACCAGCACCACTCTGACGCAGTTTCCTTCGTAGCATGAAGCTCCTCTACCTCACACCAGCCTCTCTGCAGATGCCAACGATCGCCTCTCTCAAGTTTCCTTTTCAACACAGCAGAGGCGGAAAGCTTTCTCCACTAGCTTCAAAGACGAGCTCTCCTTCGCACTCCGAGTTCAAACGGGTTTCCTCTCACCTCACTGAGCCGAAGCCTCCAACAGCAGATGAAGCCCCTCTATCCGATAAGACGAGCCCTTCTCCGCACTCCCACCGCACGGGCCCCTCCCCACCGACGAGCCCCAACACAAAGTGCATCGAGCTCCCACTATTTACCGCACGATCCTCCTCCGTACTCCAAACGGACGGGCTCCTCCCTACAACTCACCTTGACGAGCTCTCTCCCTTAAACACAAAGTGCACGTAGCTCCTCTATTCATCGACGAGCCCTTCTCCTCAGATTTCCAGAATGACTAAGTTCCTCCCCTCATTGACGAGCTCTCCCTTCAACACAAAAGCACGAGCTCCCACTATTTATCGTGACGGTTCTCCACCGTACCAAATCGCACAATTCCTCACTAACCCACCTGACGGCCTCCCTTCAACACAAAAGTGCACGAAGCTCCTCTATTCATCAAGACGAGCCCTTCTCTCAGACTTCAACGGACGGCTCCTCCCCATCGACGAAGCTCTCCCTTCAAGACAGTGCACGGGCTCTTACTCCACATCGTGACGAGCCTCCATCAGACTTCAAATCAGATCGGCTCCTCCCTACAACTCACCTCGACGAGCTCCCCTTTAACACAAAGTGCACGAGCCCCCATTCATCAAGACGAAGCCTCTTCATCGTACCTTAACAAACTGGCTCCTCCTCATTGACGAGCCCCTTCAACACAAAGTGTACGAGCTCCCCATTTATCAGACGAGCCCTTCATCGCATTCCAATGCACGGCTCTCCTCATTGACGAGCTTCCCTTTAACACAAAGTGCACGAAGCTCCCTCTATTCATCGAGACGGAGCCTTCTCTCGTACATCAACGTGACGGGCTCTCTCATTGACGGGCCTTCTTTAGCATAGGCGGACGAAACCCAATGTTCCACGGACGAAGTTCCTCACACCCTTCAGACGAGCGGACTCGACATCGTTATTAACAACAAGCTCTTCCCATCAGCCAACACGAGCGAGCCCTCACTACGCATTCTGGCAAGCTCCACCAACCACATAATGGGGAACCAAACCTGGATAAACGGAATAGTACACGAAATTTCAACGATGTAGTTCAAATTACTAGGATCAATAACTCAGGTTATACAGCTCAGAAAAGAGAATGAAGGTAGCTCAGCCAGAACACAAATTTCCAAAAAATAAGCATTTGTTAAAAGAAGGTTACATTGCATATCGCCCCGCAGCCCGATAAAAAGGGGGAGGTTCACAAAAAAAAAAAAAAAAAAAAAAAAAAGTGAATCTAAAGGTTCAGCCGACGATGAAGAGGAGAAGAAATCTCGCAGGGGTAGCGGCCCTGGAATAATTCGTGATCGGGAGACCCTCCGCCTCCCTCGCCGGCTAGGAGGTCGAAATTGAAGTCTAGATCTGGGTACGCGTGAACGGCTTTCTGTTGAAAAGCGAGCCATCCAGAGGCCCACTGGCAACTCGCTAATCTCACTGTTTGATAACCTCGCCCCTCCGAGCAACCAAACATCATTGGCGAAGACCGCCGCAACCATTACATCTTATCGCCGCTCGCCTCGATAAATTTGGTACTTCGAAGACTCACGATGAGCGCCCTAACAACGCCTTGCCCCTCCTCGAAACCCCAGCGATAAGCAATTGAAGGTTTTCCGCGCTCAAGCCACTGCGAACTGCGGCGGCTCCATTCGAAGATCTCTGTCACACCTGAGATGACGAGTCTCTCCCCTACCACTGAGCTCATCCCGGCGTAATTTCAAATTTCTCTCGAATCTCAACCAAATCATTTCGTAACCCAAGTTCACCCAACCTCCCGAGCGCCTGCCCTCAGCCTTCATTCAAACCGCCTCCGACTTTCGTTCTCATCTGAGCACGAGCCAAATACGAAGGCATGCCAAGTTCGGGATTTAAATCGCTCTATTTCTTCGACCAACTGATGCGCTGCCCTGCGCTCGTCCCGCCTCGGGTCAAAGTAGTCACTTCGCCTTATAAATTCGGGCGATCTCACATGTTTCTCATTCACTTATTTTTTCTGCCAAGCCTCTTCAAATGAAAGTGGCAAACGCAAGACACACACAGTTAGAACTCGGCACGCAGCCGACGCGAGAGTTAACACAAATTATGCTTGTCAAACAAATCCCCGAAAGACAAGGCCAAAGCCTCCTCAACCCGCAACTCCTTTGATTTCAACATCGAATCAATAAGGATGGATGAACGCACCACAAGTTCAAGATTAGGATAGCAGAGAATCTTGACTTCACAACCTTCGATTCTTTTGGGTTTCTTTCTTTCTCCTCGACTCCTGACACCTTCCTGTGAGATGACTCTGCAGTGGTCCGAAGGAGTATTCCATACGTTTATAGCAAACCGCAACGGCTGGTCGCTACCGCGCTATGGATTCCCCACTCGCGATGGGCCTCAAGAGGGAGCGAATCGAAGAAACTGGGGAATCTCAAACTAACGGGGACGAGGACCGTCGAGCCTTTGGATGAGGAACCAAGGTGGGCTTCTAATCTCAACTTTGTTGCGCACCGGTTGATCCTCTTGGGAGAATCGTTTCTCCTCAATTCGAGGTTTTCGAGATATCCCTTCCGCATGAGCTAAGATCTCCTGGGTAAAGAGCAACAAGAATGGTCCAAAGAGAGAAAGCCCTGTAGTAGAAGAAGGCTAAGGCCCTAAACAAAGATATTATGATCATGCCTGCCAACCAAACACTGATATCTACATAGCTCCTGAGAATTAGAATGTGAGATCTGGGCAACTGCTGCAGGGAGAGCTACAGCTGTGATCTTTCTGTTTCATAAGTCAAGACGAGCATCCTAAAATATAAAGAAACTTAAAGTCGTGAGTATTGAACCAATCAGAGGTGAATGGAACTAAAGGTAAGGATGATACTCAATGGTTGGGTTATCAAAGCCTACCGCCCGGCACGCCTAGGTGTCTTCCCTATATAAAGAGTTGTACTCCCAGCTTGGAACTGGCCGACAAAGAAACATCGAATTTCTTCCGGCGTCCGTGAGAAGAAGGAAGATCCAAATCACCAGCGGCCTGTGATCGCCTAAAGGAAATAACAAACCTCTCGGCCAGAGAGTCACGGATTAAAAGATGCAGGAGCAAAGCCACATTAGGGACGCCAAGTCCTCTGTCCCTAAAAAAGACCAACAAACCCACTAAAATGCCTCCAACCATCGGGGGCCACTGGGAAGCGGCATATAAGGAAAATGTTAGAAGAACTCCGCTTGATGAAAGGTGCAATGGAAAACTGGAGGTCGTTATCAAAGGCAACTCTAAAATATACCATCTCGCACGGAGGTAACGTAACGGTCAAAAAATCAGGAGACCATATACGAACACCCAGAAGAGGCCTAAAGATCGCTCAAAATTAAAAGTAGACTCCATAAAGGCCAACACTACCGGGGCCCACTCTTCGCAGAATGCCGAACGGCGGTCCCAGATAGCCTCAACTCAGGGATATTTGATCAATGATCTCCTTTTCCCTTACCTAAGGGAAGGGAGGCGCTCCCGGAGCGTGTCGAGGCCCAACGACCGTCAAACAAGCTGAACGCCCTGTACCCGCCTCTCGACCGCATCAACAGAGGAATCATCACGATACGCAAAGAGTGAAGAACGCTTTGGGACCCATGACGAACTAAAACTAAACTGCACGACGAATCCTAGGGCCTCGTCGTATTAATCGAAAGAAACACGACAGACGGGAATGCCGCGGGCCCCGGAATGAAAAGAAGACACCGTGAAAGTGGACCCAACATCGAATGTGATAGAGCAAAATCCGTAACGAAATACAAGAACGCCAAGAAATATAAAGACAAAAGGGGAGTTATGAGGCTAAAGGAAGTCGAATCCAGAAAGGTCGACAAGAAACAAGGGAAACAAAGAGAATAGAAAACAAGCACGAAACTCAAAGAGCCATCATTAACCTACGACGGCGGATGCGTTAATTAATCCACATCCGAGCGCACACGGAAATAACAACCGTCAGAGGATTCAATCACAAATTTCTTGCCCACGCAACTGCACACAAGGGTCGGGGGCAACCGATAAGGATATAGAAATGGGTCAAGCATTTCACTCAAGTATCTAAAAGAGCTGCTGGTCGCGCTATGTCCAGATCCTTCCATAAAGCTCAAACTAAAGCTCCAAATTACAGGGCCTGCAATCCGAATTGAAAGGACAGGAGAGCCCATACAAGGCCGGGCCAAACTATGATCTCTACGACAACGGATGATAGAATATTCCTTAAGAGACGCCCTATCAAGTCCTATTATAAAAGAAAGGAAAGGCATCAAAAAACCGTTAGTTGAATATCTCTCAATAAGGAAGGAGGATTACTCCAAATAAACTCCATTGACTAATCCATCGCTAAATCTATGGATGACTACGTGAGAAAACCGATCCTCCAAAGGGAAGAACCCCGAATCATCGTCCGAATTGGATGAATATCCATTACAAATAAATACAAGGCCGCCTAAAGACTAAAAGGTACGCGAAAATGCAAAGGGAACACTCTTCTCCCTTCTCTCGCACGATCTGACTTTAGCATCGAGCTGTCCCCGCGGTTCCTCACGTCCCTTCCTTTGTTTTCTCTCTTTGCAAGAACGAGCCGCATCTCGGACCCAAAGCATCAGCATTGGCAAGATTCCACTCCCAGCCCAAACGATCCGGCATTCATCGGTTTGGCCCCCCAGCTGTCTTGGCTCAACCCAACGACCAACCACGCTCCAGCCCAGTTCCGGTTGAAAAAGGCATCATCAGATGTAAAAACAAAGTAGAGGGATAAGTAAAAATGGTTTCTTGGTCCAAAGATAAATATAAAGGGTTTCTCTTGGCTGCTTATATATGAGACCTTTTCCATTGAAACAAGTTCGCCTTGGATGGCATGATGCGGGTACGTATAACAAGAACATTGAAGAGTGGCCTCTAAGAGGTGGAGCAAATGGAAGTCTAAGATTTGAAATTGAGTTAAAACATGCGGCCAATGTAGGTAATGGCTTGATATTGTTTGTAATTTGGTTATGATAAAAAAGATTGTTTGTAATTGCTTGGTCAGACAGACGCTCGGGCCCCCACAACTGCTTCGTCTTGTTAATGCATTGAAACTTCTGCTCTATCAAAGACAAGCATTTGGGTGTGACATATGCAAGCATTTATTCCAATTGGCTAGTACATCGTCAGTGGAAGCCTTGCTTAATCTTCCTTTGGAGTCAAGTCAATATTAATTAAAATTGTCAAGCTAGTAAAAAAAAATGAATCCTGATTCTTCAAAATTTCAGGAGGCTAGTGGACCCAAAATCCCCATGATGTATGGAAGGGTGGATGTCTCGTAACTGAACAAAGGCCCAAAAGAAGCGGAGGCTTCCCGGTAAGTTAAATGTGCAAAAAAGAGATCTCAAACTCAAAAACAAAACAGCCTGCACTGTTTCCAAACCAAACAATAAAACAAGTTTGACAACAAAAGTAGAAAATATATATGATGATTCTAGAAATTGATCCTTTAGAATAGGAAACTCCGCTTTCAATTCATTATACCTTCGAGAGATGGAATAGGAAATTGCTCTTCCTCTGATAATTTTCTGCCTCATTTGCAATTGCTCTTACTTGCTCCACTTGCCTCTCCCATCATACCATCCTTCCCGAAATTCCCAATACTAATAACAAAAAAACAAAAACAAAACTCGAAATTAAAAAATTGAATTAGCTCCGCCATTATACTACCTCAGCCCGCTTTAATGGGATTAGGCAGGTTTTGAAGATGGTCTGGGTGATATTCCGCTTCCGAGGAGATGTTCACGTACTAAGCCATGACTCGGCTTGAACTCTGAGCAAGTGCCCGCATGCACCGAGAGTCACCGTCGCCGTCGACCCGTCGGCCGACTATGGCCCGAAGCCTCACTAGAGCTCTCAGCGCCCTCGTCTTCTGCCCAGCAATTTTCCATTAACCCCAAAGTAACTAAATATCTAAATTGTGCTAAAATATGAGTAATAGAGAAGAGAAAAGAAACCCATTTACCGTGGTCCCTGAAGTCGCTTGAATGCGACCGCAACCCATTCTTTGCGAACCACCATGAAATCCTTGGGGTGAGCTCGAGCAACGGCGGCCACAGCGGCGAAGAACCCATCACCAACCGCCACTGCAGAATCAGATTCCCAGATGTCGCCACGTTCTTTCCTCTCAACTTCGAACCTCCCGAAGAGCTCCTCCACCACCTCCATTTTCTCTTCCCGTTACCACCACCCTCTTTCTAAAACACACAAAAGAAACCAAATAAAAAAATAAAAAAAAACTAAAACATACCGAAACCGAATCGGAATCACGTGGTCTTTTATCCAGCTTTTTTCTGCCCAATCAATGATTTTAGCTAGTTCCCTGAATAGCCCATGAGTGGAAATTTCATAATTCCGTTGTTTTGAAATGAAAGAAACAAACAAGCAAGAAAAATCTTTTCAAATACAAAAAGAAAAAACCTCCCTTCTAGAATACAAACTCCTAAGTTATATAGCCACTGTGGGAGATGCATCATGGACGGTTATCCAATGGGCAATAATGGGGTGGACAGTTATGAGTGGTCCATAATTCCCAACATAACGCCAGAGATTAATTGTGCTTTCGAAACAAGAATCGCAAGCAAAACAATGGAGAGAAAGGGAGGTGATTAATGGGGTGCTTTCCGAACGACAAAACAATGGAGAGAAAGGGAGGTTATGAAATAAAGAGCCGTTTGAATTTTGAAATTAAAAAAAAGGGAGGTTATGTAATAAAGAGCCGTGTAACGGAGAAGATGACTCTATTTTGTTATTAGTTGTCTCTTAATCTTAATGACGCTGCTATAAATTTTCATTATTACCAAAAAGTAGAATACAAATATTGGATACGAATTCTTTGTCATGTCTTCTATCTAACTTTACCAAAAATTTTAAAATAAATGATTCGTGAACTTTAATAGTAAGAGGGACTTTGAGATAGAAATTTAAGAACTCTTTTCGTTACCCCTTTTAAAACTGCTTCATGTTCTTAAAATCAATGAGAACAAGAAACACGCTTTGTTTTTCTCACTTTTTTGTTTTGAAAACATAAAAACACATAAAACACTAAATTGAGATAAAAATATCAATTTTCAGAGAACACAAAAATAAATAGTGTTCTTTGTGTTTTAAAACAAGGAGAACAAAAATATATATAGAAAACACGCTTGGTTCTTATTCTTTTTTTATTCTAAGGAACAATAAAACATTAAATTCAAAGAGCACATTTTAGAGAATACCAAATTGTATTCCTTTGTTTTCAAAACTCGTTTCTTACAAAAAAGTTCATAGGATTTAAAATTAGAAAATAATCATTCCCCAGCTCGGTTTGATATTTTATTATTAAATTATTTATCTTTTCATAAAAGGGCTAAGAAACCAATTATTGATTTTAAATAATATGATGAAGTGAATACATCACACCATAACTTTTCCCCTACCAAACACAACTCTTAAATTCTAAGCACCTTCCATAATGGGTTAGTATGACCTCAAAACAAGAAACGTTCCAAAATTGAATTTGAACTTATGGTGTGATGTATTCACTTAAATGACCTTCAAGACTAATCTACAAAAAAGAAGAAAAAAAATCACTTAGGTGAGATGGTTAGGTCTTATGTTCTCTTTTAACTTAACCAATGGTCTCAAGTTCGAACCCCGAGAAAGCAGCTATGTTCCGTATCGCTCTTATATATGGTCCCTATAGGCTAGTATGGGGATTAGTTTGAATATGATATGTCTTAAAAGCGCTTTTTGTGTGTATATGGATCCGCTCAAAACACATTATGGTCAAACAAAAAAAGAAAAAAAGAAAAAAAAGAAATGGTATCAACCCTCACTACAAGAAAATGGGTCATTGTTGACATATATTATCTTGATATAAAGCAATATATGTCAATAATTGTTATTCAAATGGCCAACTATAACATATAAAACTTAGTTAAAACAATAATGACATATGTGAATTCTACTTGATGATGCCTTTCAGCGGAGCCCAGAATTTGGAGCGTGGTTGGTCGTTGGGGTTTAGGCGAGAGCGGTGGGGCGAACCAGAGTGATCTTAGGATCGTTTGGGCTGGGAGTGAAATGCTGCGATGCTAGTCCTTTGGGTCCAGTGCGGCTCGTTCTGAAAACCTAAAGGAAGGGGCGGCGAGGGCTTAGCTGGGGCCGCTCAGATGCCTAAGTCGGATCTCGTCACGAGAGAAGGGAGAAAGGAGTGTTCCCTTTGCGGCCACACCGGCGTACCTTTTAGTCTTGGACGGCCTTGTATTTGTAATGGGTCTTACGTCAGTCGGATGATGATTAGGGGTTCTTCCCTTTGGAGGATCGGTTTTCTCACGTAGTCATCCATAGATTTAGCGATGGAGTTTATTTGGAGTAATCCTCCTTCCTTATTGAGAGATATTCAACTAACGGTTTTTTGATGCCTTTCCTTTCTTTTATAATTGGACTTGATAGGACGTCTCTTAAGGAATATTCTATCATCCGTTATTCGTAGAGCTATAGTTTGATTGGCCTTGTATGGGCTCTCCTGTCCTTTCGATTCCATGTTAAGACTAGCAGTGGGCTTTGGTTTGGGATTTTATGGAAGGATACGGACATGGCACGACCCACACCGCCTGCAGCTCTTTTGTTTGCAGTGAAATGCTTGGCCCGTTCTATATCCTTGTCGGTTGCCCCCGACCCTTGTGTGCGGTTGCGTGGGCGAGGGGTACGTGATTAGTCTACGACCGGTTGTTATTTCCCAGGTAATGCCTTTCGGATGTGGATTAATTAACTGTCCGTGGAGTCATATGTTAATGATGACTCTTCGAGTTTCGTGCTTGTTTTTCATACTCTCTTTGTTTTCCCTTGTTTCTTGTCGACCTCCTCAGTTCTGACTTCCTTTGACCTCCTAACTCCCCACTTTTGTCTTTATATTTCTTGGCGTTCTCGTATTTCGTTCTGGATTTTTCTCTGTCGGTTTAGCGTTGGGTCCCTTTCTAGTGTCTTCTTTTCATTAGGGGCCGCGTCGATCTGTCGTTTCTTTTCGATTAATCTGACGAGGCCCAGAGATTGTCGTGCAGTTTCGTTTCGGTTCGTCATGGGTCCCAATGATTCTTCCCACACTCTTTGCGTGCTCCGCCCGTGAGATTCCCTCTGATGATCTTGGTCGAGGCCCGGTACAGGGCGTTCGCTTGTTGTGATCGTTGGGCCTCGGCACACTCGGGAGGCGCCTCCCACTTCCCGCAAATGAGGAAAAAGGAAGATAAACTTGATCAAATATCCTAGGGGTTCGGACTATCCGGGACCGCCGTTCGACGATGCAGCGAAGAGTGGGCCCAGTAGTGTTGGCCCTTTATATGGAGTGCACTTTTGTTGAGCGATCTCAGGCCTCTTTCACGGTGTTCGTGATATGGTCTCTGATTTTTGACTGAATTCACGATTACCTCGGGTGCGGGAATGGTATGTTTTTCGAGGGTCGCCTTTGATAACGGCCTCAGTTTTCCATGCACCCTTTCATCAAACGGGTTCTTGGCATTTCATACGCCCTTCCAAGCTTTGGCCCCGATGGTTGGGGCATTTTTAGTGGGTTTCTGGTCTTTTTTAGAGACAGGGGACTTGGCGTCCCTAATGTGGCTTTGCTCCTGCATCTTTTTAATCCGACGGCTACCGCTGAGGGGTTTATTTATTTCCCTAGACGTCCTGGAGCCCCTTTGGTGATTTCGGATCTTCCTTCTTCTCATAGGACATGGAAAATTCGATATTTCTTTGTCAGCGGTTCAGTAGGGTCTGACTCTTTAGATAAAGGAAGACACCACTAGGCGTACCCCCGGAACGTGGAGGCGCCCTGATAACGCCATTGAGTATCATCCTTACCTTTGGTTCCATTCATGCAGTTGGTTGAATACTCGACTTTAGGTTTCTCTTATATTTTCGGATGCTCGTCTTGAGCTTAGCGGCCGAATATCTGCATTTATCGCTCTCAGCGTTATTTGAATGCTGCACTTTCTACCGTTCCTCGAGCTAGCTAAGGTCGGATGTTCCCGGTTCATACGGTATGAGTCCACGACTCTTGTTTTAGGGCCCTTGCTTCTTCTACTATGGGAAAAGCTTTCTCTTTCGGGCGTGCGGGCGCTTCCCTGCAGGGAGATCTTGGCTCATCTGGAAGGGATATCTCGAAAACCTCGAGTGCAAGAGGAGGAGGAAACGAGATTCTCCAAGAGGGATCGGCCCGGTCTGCCAATGAAGTTCGAGATTAGAAATACCTTCGAGTTCCTCGTCGAGGCTCGACGATTCCTCGTCAGTTGTTTGAGATTCCCTTTTTGGTTCTTAGTTCGGCTCCTCTTAGGAGCCCATCGCGGAGGTGGGGAATCCAGCCAAAGAGCGCGGGTGCGACCGGTAGTTGCGAGTTTGCTATCTTGTATGGAATACTCCTTCGGACCACACTTGAGTCATCTCACGGGAGGTGTCAGAGTCGAGGAGAAAAGAACGAATCGAGGTTGGCTGAAGTCAAGATTCTACGCTATCTAATGTTGAACTTGCGGCCAGTCTTGGATTTCATCCAGCATGTATTGATTCGATGAGAAATCGAAGGGTTGCTAGGTTGAGGAGGCTTTGGCCTTGTCTTTTCAGGGATTTGCTTTGGTAAGCTTATAATTGTCTTAACTCTCGAGTCGGCTGTCTTAGGAGTTCTAGCTACGTGTGTGTCTTGCGGGTTGCCACTCGTTTGAAGGGCTTGCCGAAGAATGGCCCAGATGAAACATGTAAGGATCGCCGGGTTATAAGGCGAAAGTGGTACTGACGAGCGGGACGAGGCTGCGGGGGTGGACGCATCGGTTGATCGAGAAGAAATAGGCGATTTAAGTGCGAACTTAGGCATGCTTATTATTTCGTGCTCAGGCGGAGAATAGAACGGTCGGGCCGGTTTGGCGGATGAGGCGGCTTCAGGGAGGTTCGGAGTGAACTTCAGGTTGCACGAAATGATTTGGTTGAGATTCGAGAGAGTGATGCGCGGGGATGAGCTCGACGGGCTGGGAGGAACCGTCATCTCGAGGTGACGGCGGATCTTGAACGGGCTGTGGAGCTTCGGCGGTGCGTGGCTTGAGCGCCGAGGAAAGACCTTTCGAAATTGCTTGTCGCGAGGTTTGAGAGGGCAAGGGCGTTGTTGGAAGTACGCTCATGTGGAGTCTTGAAGGCTGCCAATTTATCGAGACGGCTGAGCGATGAATGTAATGGTTTGCGAGCAGATCTTCATCGGCAAGTCGACTGGTTGCTTTCGGAGGGCAGGTTATCAAACAATTGCGAGATCGGCGGTGCCCGGTGAAGAACTACGGGTGGCTTCGGCACTTTTCCTTGAAAATGGATTCGGGCATACGGATCTAGACTTCAATTTTGACCTCCCTAGCGACGAGGAGGCGGAGGGTCCTACGATGAATTATTCAGGGGCAGCTACCCCTGCGAGATTTCTTCGCTCTTCGTCGTCGGCGCTGAACCTTTAGATTCACTTATGTTTTTTTTTTTTTTTTTTTTTTTTTTTTGAACCTCTCCCTTTTTTATCGGGCACAGGGCTGATGTAATAGTAACCTTCTTTTGACAAATGCTTATTTTGGAAATTTGTGTTAATTGAGCTCACATTCATTCTAACTACATTTGTATAACTGAGTTATTGATCCTAGTAATTTGAACTACATCGTTGAAATTTCGTGTACTATTCCGTTTATCGTGGTTTGGTTCCCCCATTATGTGGTTGGTGGAGCTTGCCAGAATGCGTAGTGAGCTCGCTCGTGTTGACTGATGGGAAGAGCTTGTTGAAGAAAAGCGATGTCGAGTCCGCTCGTCTGAAGGGGTGTGAGGAACTCGTCCGGTGGAACATTGGGAGCTCGTCCGCCTATGCTAAAGGGAGGGCCCGTCAATGAGGAGGGCAGATACGGTGATGTCTGAGAGAAAGGCTCGTCTCGATGAGATAGAGGGAGCTCGATGCACTGTGTTGAAGAGGAAACTAATCGATGAGGGGGCGATACGTTGGAATGCGATTGAAGGGCTCGTCGATAAATAGAGGAGCACAAATGCACTTTGTGTTGAAGGAGAGCTGTCGATGAGGGGGAGGGCGGATTTGTTGAGGTACGGTGAAGGGCTCGTCTTGATGAATAGAGGGAACTCGTGCACACTTTGTGTTAAAGGGGAGCTCGTCGAGGTGAGTTGTAGGGAGGCAGATGCATTTGAATGCGAGTGGGCTCGATCTGGATAAATGAGTGGGGGCAGATGCACTTTTGTGCTGAAGGGAGAGCTTCGTCGATGAGGGAGGAGCGTCCGGGTTGGAAATCTGAAGGGGCTCGTCTTGATGAATAGAGGGCTCGATGCACTTTGTGTTGGAAGGGAGGCTCGTCGAGGTGAGTTGTAGTGAGGGCGATCTGTTTGCAGCGAGTACGGGTGGGGGCTGGATCTGATGATAAATAGTGGGGCTCGTGCACTTTGTGTTGAAGGAGGCTCGTCGATGAGGAGAGCCACGTGTTGAGAGTGCGGAGAAGGCTCGTGGAGTGAGATAGAGGAGCTCGTACACTTTGTGTTGAAGGAGGCTGTGAGGTGGAGTTGTAGGGAGGAGCCGTCGGTTTGGAGTACGAGAGGAGGGCTAGATGATAAATAGTGGGAGCTCGATGCACTTTGTGTTGAAGGAGAGCTCGTCGATGATGGGAGGGCCGGAGTCTGTTGGAAGGAGTGCGAGAGAGGGCTCGTCTTATGAATAGAGGAGCTCGATCTTGCTGTGTTGAGGAAGGAGAGCTTCGTCAGGTGAGTTGTAGGGAGGAGCCGTGCGTTTGGGTCTGAAGGAAGGGAGCTGCGTCACGATAAATAGTGGGAGCTCGTCTGCTGTGTTGAAGGAGGCTTCGTCAATGAGGGAGAACCGTCCGGATTGAAGTCTGAAGAGAAGGGCTCGTCTTGATGAATGGGGAGCTCGTGCGCGTGTTGAAGGAGCTCGTCGAGGTGAGTTGCAGTGAGGGAGCCGTGCGTTGTAGTCTGATGGAGGGCTCGTCTGATAAATGAGTGGGAGCTGCGATACACTTTGTGTTGAAGGGAGGCTCGTCGATGAGGGAGGAACTTGATGTGTTGAAGTACGGAGGAAGGCTCGTCGATGAATGGGGAGGCTGGAAATGCCGCTGTGTTGAAGGAGAGCTCGTCAGGTGAGTTGTAGGGAGGAGCAGATGCGTTCCCAGATACGAGGAGGAGGGCTCGTCACGATGTAAATAGTGGGAGCTCGTGCACTGTGTTGAAGGGAGGCTCGTCGATGAGGAGGAGCCCGTGTTGAAGTCTGAGAGAAGGGCTCGTCTTGATGAATAGAGGGGCTCGTGCACTTTGTGTTGAAGGAGGCTCGTCGGGGTGAGTTGTAGTGAGGGCCGATGCGATTTTGTAGTACGGGTGGAACCGTCACGATCATAGTGGGAGCTCGATGCACTGTGTTGAAGAGGCTCGTGATGAGGAGGAGCAGTCTGTTGAAGTACGAGGAGAAGGGCTCGTCGATGAATAGAGGAGCTCGTGCTGTGTTGAAGGGAGAGCTGTCGAGGTGGAGTTGTAGGGAGGGCCGGTGTTTGATCTGAGGCTCGTCCGATGAAGGTGGGGAACTCGTCTGCTGTGTTGAAGGAGGCTTCGTCGATGAGGAGGAGCAGATCTGTTGAAGTACAGAGAAGGGCTCGTCTTGATGAATAGGGAGCTCGATGCACTTTGTGTTGAAGGAGGCTGCGTCGAGGTGAGTTGTAGGGAGGGAGCAGATGCGTTTTGAAGTACGAGTGGAGGCTCGATCTGATAAATAGTGGGAGCTCGTGCACTGTCTTTGAAGAGGCTCGTCGATGAGGAGGGAGCCGTGCGTTGAAGTCTGAGAGAGGGCTCGTGCTTGATGAATGGGGAGCTCGTCTGCTGTGTGTTGAAGGGAGAGCTCGTCGAGGTGAGTTGTAGTGAGGAGCCGTCTGTTTGTAGTCTGTTGGAGGTACCGTCTGATGAAATAGTGGGAGCTCGTGCACGCTGTGTTGAAGAGCTCGTCTCGATGGGGAGGAGCCGTCTGTGAAATACGGAGAAGGGCTCGTCGTGAATAGAGGAGCTCGTGCTGTGTTGAAGGGAGGCTCGTGAGGTGAGTTGTGGGGAGGGCAGGTACGTTTGAAGTACGAGTGGAGGGCTCGTCACATTCCCATAGATGGAGCTCGTGCGCTGTGTTGAAGGGAGAGCTCATGAAGTGAGTAGCGGGGCTCATGGCGCGGTGGCGTGGTGGCGTTCAAGTAGAAATGGGTTGATCGACTCATTTAGGCGTGGCTTGTGTTGGGTAAATCACCTGCGTCGAGTGAGCAGGGGGCTCATGGAGAGGTGGCGCGGTGGCGTTCAGTGAAATGGGTTGATCGGCTCGTTTAGGCGGCGTGGCTGTGTTGGAGTGGGTACCTCGTCGGAAGAGCGAGACAGCGGGGGCTCATGGGCGCGGT
The DNA here is from genome assembly GCA_016808115.1 of Tetrastigma voinierianum. Classification (NCBI taxonomy): domain Eukaryota; kingdom Viridiplantae; phylum Streptophyta; class Magnoliopsida; order Vitales; family Vitaceae; genus Tetrastigma; species Tetrastigma voinierianum. The sequence goes on along the minus strand of JAEQBH010000686.1, from coordinate 4,657 downwards.
GGCCTTGGTGGGCGTTCGGCCGAAATGAGTTGATCGACTCGTTTAGGGCGGCGTGGCCTCTGTTGAGTGAATCACCTCGTCGGAGTGAACACTTGAGCTCCTTAAACGCGATGGCCTTGGTTGGCGTTCAAGCGAAATGGGTTGATCGACTCGTTTAGGCGGCGTGGCTGTGTTGGGTAGATCACCTCGTCGGAGTGAAGCGGCGAGGGGCTCATGGCGCGGTGGCCTTGGTGGCGTTCCGGTAGAAATGGGTTGATCGACTCGTTTAGAATGGCGTGGCTGTGTTGAGTGAATCACCTCGTCGGAGTGAACGTGGCTCCGGTGTGAGGCGGTGGCAATGTAACTGGTGATTTGACGTTTAGGCGTGGCTGTCTTGAGTGGATCCACCTCGTCAAGTGAAGCGATTGGGCGAGTTCGATCATGTGCGCTGCTAGAGTCGTCGGCAGCGAGCGGTTGGGCAGAGCTCGTCAATTGTGAACTGGTGGGTAGAGCTCGCCCATGCGAGTTATTGGGCTGGTTCCCCTTGTGGGGAGAGACGCTTCGTATGAAGAGGCGCTTTATGAGAGGTCTTGGATTTCGGTGTGTCCCTCGGTTATTGAAAGAGTCTTGACAGCACAATCTTGGTCGATGGGGGAATTTGGAGCGGTTGCTGTCTTGCTCCGGATGCTTTCTCTACTCGTAGGGGATTACATTTGCTTATACATTACGCTTTAGCAGAAGGTTTAAAGCATCTTGGGGCGGATGAAGTTTGTAGAAGATGGATGCTTGATGTTCGAGTGCCTTAGGTTGGGTTCTTCGACGGCTTACAGGCCAGAAGCTTTTAGTTCTCAGTGTGGGAGTTATGTTTTCCCTAGTTCCCCCTTTATGGGTTATGTTTCCACAGCTCTCGGCTGGGGAATGAGTCTAAGGGTGGGGTTGGTGCGTCCTTGCCCCTCCTCCTTGTTCTCTTTTTCTTTTCTCCCTCTCTCCACTGTTATACCTCTCCTGCTTTTCTTTTCTTTTTCTTCTTTTCTGTCTCCACGGCTTTCTCATCTGCCTTTCTCTGCTCCTCTGTCCCCATCTTTTTCTCCTCTTCTCCTCCTTCTTGTCTTCTTTTCATTATGTCTTTCTCCTTTGTCTCCTTTCCCCTTTTTGTTTTTTTTTTTTTTTTTTTTTTTTTGAAGTGCAGCTTGTCTGCCCCGTAGTATCGCGAGGGAATTGCTTGTACTGTATGCTTTTCAAGACACCACAGATTGTAATTGAATATGATTCATTTGGAATAAAGAGGGACTTTTATTTTCATGAATTTTCTCGTTGTGTATGTTTCTTTACATATTCGGACTGTTTGAGATACTAGATTGCCAGCGTGTGCTTGACTCGTCACATGATACTCGGTGCAGTTTGTTGCGAATCGATGCACATTGATAGAATCGGCGGGTGCTTTCAGCGTTCCATATGTTGCGGGATTTTTTCCTCACTCTGTTTGGAGCTCATAGTTGCACAGTCGACGATTTCGGGTTATTATGTCGCAGGACCTTCCCGGTTGGGACCTAGTTTCCCGTGCGTTGATTCTTCCTTCTTGGCGAAGCTTTTTAAGACCAAATCCCCGCGTAGTAACCTGGAATGACTCTGGTTGTAATCTGGAGTACATTTTTCCTTTGTGGTACCCTTCTATGCGGTACATTGAACATGTTCGTTTTCATCCAGAGTTCCAAATTCGAAGCGGGGCCTCGTCATTTTGCTCCTCCGTCTTGCTTCCGACTACAGGAGATTTTATTCCAACCTCAATGAAATCCTTGCATTTCAGGCTAGGGCAAATGGGGGTCTCGATTTGCGACACGTGTTGTCTGTGGCCCATAGTACCTCAAGGTATTCGACCAAACTCCCTTTGAGATCCTCACAGCTTGGTTTCAAGGCGGCCTTGAGGGTGATGGTGACCCGGCTTGTCCATTTGATTGTGGGTGAAATTTGTTTGGCGAATAAGTAATTTTAATCATTTCGGCACAAAAATCCCACTGAATTTCGCGTTATGTGTCGCTAGTTATCACGAGACCGGGGGCTCTCGGGATGCGAATCTGCATATAATTGCTGCATGTCTGAGTTGCGTATCATACGCTCTGCAATGATTGTACGGCTAAGGGCTCGGCCTCAGCCCACTTGAATGAAATAATCTACATGGCTTGATTATAAATTTACATTGGCCTTTGCCCGATGGGCGGGAACTTGATATATCGGCCCGTCTTTGGAAGGCGGGCGGTGATTGATGTCGAAATACTGTTTTGGGCGTGATATTTTAAGCGTGTTCACTGGCGGTCTGCGTCTGCAGTAGGTTGGTAGCATCTTTAAGCATTGTGGGCCACGATAACCATCACGCCTGAAACTTTCGACGATGTTCGAGCTCCGATATGGTTCCCACGTATGCGCCGTGCACTTCTCTTAGCGCGTGATGGTGTCTTCTCCGTCGATGCATTTTAGGAAGGGTGTGAAGAATCCTCGCTTGTAAAGGCTTCCTTTGTGATTGGTAAACCTGGCGGATCTCGCTCTTATCTTTGCCGCTTCCTTTGGGTCGTCTGGTAAGGTTCCGTCATTAATGTAACCCCAAATAGGGTCCATCCCGGTTTAGTGCGGACCTCTTGCCCAGAGCATTCTTGTCTTGCATGAGGTCGATGGAGGGCTGCGGGAGGTCGATGGGTGTTGATCCCCGATGTCTTCTGAGGCGGGTAGCCGAGTTTTGCGCGTCGGCACGGGCGTTCTCGGGTCCCCAGGGACATACTTGATGCGGGCGTCTGAGCTTTTTTTAAACTAAGTCACGGACTTTGCGGAGATATAGGATCGTCTTCTCCCCTTTGGCCTCGTATATGGCATCCCGATCATCGACCACCGAGTTAGAGATCGTATGGATCTACAGGCGTCGACCTCTAGCAGATGAATTCGAGATTGGGAGGCTGCTATTACGGCCTCGTGTCGGCCTCGTTTGTTGGAGCGTCGAACGAGCTTGAGTGCGTGCTCGTGTCTATATCCTCTGGTGAGGTCGGAGTTAAGCCTACCGCTTCCTTGCGCATTTGAGGCCCGTCACGGCTTCCACGTGTGAAGGTCGATCCCTTGATTGAGGCCGGGCTCGTGAGAAACTCTGCTGGGGCGAATTCCATGATGAAATCGGCTAGGATACGTCCTTTTATGGGTTTTTAGCTGTCACCGGATGTCGGGTCGCTCGGTTCTATGGCCCATTCCTTGACCTCGAGACCTCTGGTTTATCTGATACCTTCATAGAATTATTCGGTGGGACTCAATAGTGTGAGCTTTGGAAATAAGGGCGAAGTTCAGATTTGCGGTCTGAGCTAGTATTAATTTTCCATTTTCGGATACCTCTCCTCGGCTCCCCTCAGGGCTCGGCTGCGATGGTAAGAATAGGTCGCTGTGTCAAGCTCTTTGTCTCGGCCGAGCAGCGCTAGTTGAGAAAAGTACGTCTTCTTATGAGAATACAATGTGAGGGAGTTCTCGGCCTCTATCGGGCTCGCTAGAATGGGTGGCGAGCTGATATGTTTTCAAGGTCCTGGCAGCTTCTTCACGTTTCTCATCCCATTGAAGGCTTTCTTGAAACTTGGAAGAAAGGTCGGCGTCTAATCACCCCTTTTGGACAGATGGAAGCTTAGAGCTGCGATCCTCACGATGTCGTTGTACTTATTTATCCCAGATGGCGATGGCATGTCAGCGATGCTTTTATTTTATCGGTTGCTTCAATTCCCCTGTGGTTGACTATGAAGCCCAGAAATTTTCCGTACGACACCTTAGAAGGCTACATTTAGCCGGTTCGGCCGTGTTATAATCCCTTAGGATCTAGACGATCTCGGAGAGGTGGCGATGTGGATTCAGAATTTTGTGACGGATTTTACCGACATGTCGTCGACTTCAGCAGCTGCCTCCATCGTTGTACCTATCTGTTTACGAAACATCGGTTGGCTAACCTTTGGTAGGTTGCCCACTGCATTTTGAGCCAAGAATGGCATTGCAGATACTTGATGGGTCCCTGTGCGTGACGAATGACGTCTTCTCACAGTCAGCGGGGTCCATGTATCTGGTTATAGCAGGAGGCGTCCGTAGGTAGAAGCTCGTGGCTTTCTTTGTGGCATCTCACGATAAGGTCGTCCAGGGTAGGAAGCTGTCCTTTGGGCATGCTTTGTTTATATCGGTGAAATCAATACAGAGCCGCCATTTGCCATTTGCTTTCTTGTGAGCACAACATTGGCTGACCACTCTGGATATTCCACGCTACGATTCTTGCTTGGAGGAGCTTTTCCGGAGCTTCTTCGTTGATGGCCTTTTGTCTCTCTAGTGCGAAATTTGGCATACATACTTAGAAGCGAAAGATGGGTCGTACGTTTAGTTTATGGCTTGAATGGCTAGCGGGGTCGATGCCACTCATGTCATTTAGCTATGCGAAGATGTCACAATTACGTCTTAAAAGCGGGTGAGGGAGGCCTTTGAGGCCTTGGTAATTGGGCCATTTATAGGCCCGAGATGCTCTGGGTCGTCATCGATGTTCTTGGTTCCGACTCTTGAGGGCTCGGGCGAGTGAACACTTCATCACGCGTATCAAGGCTCACCGATAACGCATTGTCGTAGTTTTTGCATTTCATAGGCGGTGTAGCCAGCATTCTCGTGCCACTCATTGATCTCC